>CADCWW010000005.1:1200000-1776714 GCA_902806505.1 Hypoxylon lienhwacheense
GAAGACTTGCGTCGATCGGTTTTGCATTTCTGTTCCTGGAGACAGAGAGGTAGCTAAGCTATTTGGATCTACTACCTATCCATTTCTCCCGTCCTGCCTTTTACTCAAGCCCACTGTCCTCCTCCTCCTCCCTTTCCTACCTAGGAGTATGTATCATGGTATTTACGCGTGTATGTATAGTATGTGTGTACCTATGTTCGTGTGCTCTGTTCCGGATTTGTAGATCTCTCCATCGTGGATAGATAGAGAAGAAATCAGTAAGGCACGTAGGGATATGTTGCCTTAGATGTGTAGATTCAGCCGGTGCATGGGGAGACGGGGGAATGCCTATGAGCGCTGCGATGAGAAGGAAATAATAATGATAATGATGATAATAAGTAAGGTATTAAGGGCGAGGGACGAAGAATAAGAATGGAGTAAGAGCAAGAGTATAAGCAGATAAATAAATAAATAAAAGATAGTCCCAAGACAAAGTCCCAAACACCGGCGCTGGTAGATGAGATGAGATGCACTGTATACTGTGTAGGTATATGAAGAGTATGCTTATGTTCTTTCCTCCCCCTTTGCCTCACTTTGCCTTGCTTTGCGGTGTCTGATGAAATGCGGGTTTGATCGAAGCTAGGTCGAGACTGAATGGTCGTCTCCGTCTTATATCCTTCGCGATGACTGGATCGTGTGGTCTCGGCAACAACATGCTTGCGCTCCCTCCTTTGCACATCGAAATGTCGCGGTCTTGTTTCGAGACGGGTGGGGGATGGTGGGAGGATAGGTTAGGTAGGTATGTATGTTGCATTGTATTATGTCTCTCTATCCCCTCTCCTCCCGCCTCATTCCCGCCATGTCTCTCACCTGAGGCCAGGCATGTGCGAAAAATGAAAAGGGGAATGGGTGTCAGATGTAATTAGGAGGTAAGTCCCTAGCGTCGTGATTGGAAATGCAATGTTAAGGGGTATGATTGTTATGGGTATCGAAACTGTACGTATGAATTAAAATAAAAAATAAATAATAATAGTAGTAGTAGTAATAGTATGAGGTAAGGAGGTGCTCATGTAGAGGTACGCTACCATGTGAGAAGTAGGTCGGCTGACAAAAAGAAAAAAAAAGGATCTCAGACACAGGTAAATTAATGTGTGTGTGAGGGGAACGAAGGTGGTTTGAAGCGGAGCATGATATATGTACCTAGATAGGAGATCGATGAGATAAAAATAGTGTTGCGACGGCGAGTTTGTAGAAGTAGATCGTGTATGGTAGCTGCAAGTAGGCAGGTAGGCGGTAATCCTTCCGCCGCTCCCTCTTCTCTTCTCTCCTCTCCTTCCACGCTCTCCTTTTCTGGCTCCGGGTAAGGTCGATGCAAAAATATTCGTGCTCTCGCGAGCTATTAGACAGTGGTAGATAATTAAAAGAAAAGCTATTCCGACTTCATCTCCTTTTTGTTGTGTTCGAGTTTTTTTACTGCGTTTATTTCATGATTTTATTCCAGAGACCTCTTCATCTACGGTAGGGCCAGCAGCGAAAAGTGCCCGCCCACCACGGGTCGAGACGTGAACTGAAGACCTGAAGGATAGTTGCCGGACTCGGCGTCGTAAAGGTCGGTCAGGCCCATGTTAGTAGGAGTGGTGTTGATCCAGTCAGCGATGAGGCGGATGAAGGTGTCTCGGGTGTCGGGTGAGGCGATGGATGCGCACCACATCATCCAGTCCGACTTGGTGTACGTATGACGGGTGTCTAGCGGCACGCCATACTCGAGCGCCACGGTCGGGTAGAAGTTTGACTGCATGTCATACACCGACTCGGGCACGAAGTCCCCGAAGCCCAGCAGCGAGTTGGCGTACAAGTTGTACAGCAGCCCGTGAGTGTCGTTGTTGCCGTAGCTCAGCGTCGCGTGAGGTGGATCCGCCTCCGTGTTCAGTCCGAATCCCTGCCACTGCGCGATGTACGACGTCGCGATGTCCCCATAATAATCCTTACCGGTCGAGTTTCCTGTGAGACTCGCGATCTCGGACATGGCCCGTAACCCGATGATGCCCTTGAGTGCTAGGTTAGTCTGGTTGGCCAGCGGGCCTGCAAAGTCGTCCGTCGAGATCTGGTTCGCCGGGATTAGGGACTCGTCCACTAGATAGCCGGCCCACTGCTGTAAAATCGGATAGTGCTGGATGAGATAGTTGTTATCGTTAGCCCGCTGTGCGTACGCGAGTGCCATGATGATCATGTTGCCGCACTCTTCGAGAGGCATGGATTCGTCTGAGCCGTCGGGGTAACCCTTGGCGACGGGGAACGTTCCTAGGTCATGGATGGCGTTGGTGTTGGGGTAATGACCGTTCTCCTGGTTAAGGAACAGCGGCTCGAGTAAGTAGCGGAGAAGGTCTGGGTTCATGTAGAGGATCTGCGGCATGGCGGGGAAGATGACATCTACGGTCTGAGTATCGCTGTTGGAGCTGATCTCCTTCAGGAATACGAGCGGATATGAGTCGTTGTTGGTAAACTGAAGTGCACCGAACGTTTCTCTCACGCTGAGGCTGGTTATGGTTAAATAATTCTGTCCTGCGGCGGCTAATGAGTCCGAGGCCACCTTATTGTCCAAGTCCGTAGCGAGATCTGACGCATCATCGTAATCGTTGTAGAAGAAAGTCATCTGTCATCGTTAGCTATGATAGATCATGTTTGGTAAATCATGTGATATAACTAACAGCCTTAATCTGATCGGATCCGAAATAAAAAGTCCATAGGGCGGGATAGGTTGTGAGGTCGCTATATTGACCCAGTAGACTTATCGCGCCGTCTTGGGTCATGCCAAGGGAGTACAGGGTTGAGACAGAAGATGATCCAACGGAACCGAGATCGTTCGCGAAACCGAAGACCGGCCTATAGACCAATAAGCAGATGACCCGATGAATAAGATCAAGATCTTGGTTAGGTGGTTAGCAGATGATGCTATCGTGACGTACCAGTCATCTTGTACGGCTCGGTAGTTGGTGTCTGCCGTGTTCGAAAGAACCCCATTGTCTAGGAAAGCGCCCCTTACATCCGTGTCGGCGCCACTTTGCCATGAGAGCTGGGGGAAAAAAAATCACATCAGTCCTGAGCGTTGATTTGACCGGACTTCTTATTTAACTCACTTCGTCTACGTCCTTGGTAGACCAGAACCAAGTTCCCCAGTTTGCCACCTGGTTCGTCTCGGAGATCGGCTCCTGATCTTCACGCGCGAACTGGTGATACGAGACCCCATTGTCAGAGCTGTGGTTCCACTGGACGATAGCGCTCAGATCGCCGGATGCCCATTCTGCGGAGACGGGTGAGCGAGTTATTATATAAAGATCACGCGGTGGAAGTCTTGAGTAACATACCTGCTGAGACATCTGCGTATAATTGGACGTCGTGTTTGTCGCCGTCTAGCGAATGAACGATCACTTCGAGATACGTGAAGACCAAGGACTGTCGCATCAGATCGGATGGCGTCACGGGAGACAGAAATGTGATGTTCATCTCAACTTTGCCGGCCACGTCCATCACGAAAGTGCTTCTCGTCGACGTGTAAGAGAATTCCGTCTGGTTCACGGTGTCCGCGCCCGGTGGTGCGCCCATCCAGTTGTACGCCGTCCCATCTACGCGAATGAAACCTGCCCAACCCATAATTTGTTGGCTGTATGAAGGGGTTAGCTCATCGTCAAGTTCACCAATCTCGAGGATCTACGGGTCACTGACGTCCAGAATTTTGGCCATTCACCGGCCAGATATCCCCCGTCGCCGCCATCGCTACCGGCATCTAACCAAACGTTCAGGTACGGTCCCTTGACGGCTAGAGGAATCGCCGGTGGTCTCGCTGGACTAAAGGTCGACGCGGCATGAGTCAAGCTACCGAAGAGAGCTACCCCGGCTAGCACACTTCTGAGTCCCATCATGGATGCTGGAGTATAGATGAGTTGATCTCAAGGTGCGAAGACCTGAGAGAGGGTTGGAAAGGGGATGGTGAGGAATGGTGGATAAGCTCCGAATGCTTTCGGAAACTTAATGGGGACGAGGACGGGAGACGGGAGATGTCGAGCTAGGTAGTTAAGGTATGTAATAGGGTCAAACTTAAGGAGCGACACGAAACCTAAGAAAGGGGTTGGGGCTGAGGGTTAATATAGGAACAAGATTCCGAGCTACTTATCTCCGTACGAGCTATGCAAGTAAAGCTAGGGTATTGAGGCGTCTAAGCCGACGACATCAGATGGATAGACGAATGAGGAAGGTTTCTCAGGTGTGTGGAAACACAATGCGGACAAGGAACTGGGGGGAACCTTAAGTAAGAGGCTAGGGATGGAAAGAGAAGAGAAGGAAAGAAAAGAGCGTAGTCATGGGACTGAGCGTACGCTGCGATGCATGATCAAGTCACCATCTTAGATCGGACATGCTACAGTTTCTTCTCGATCTTGGCTTACCTCACAAAGAGATTGGGTGGATGAACTGGCTCGAACGAAGCTAGCCGTACGTTCCTGAGCGGCATGTTTGGGATAAGATGAGCTCCATGAACCGATAGTCGTTCGGGCTTTCGTGACGACATATTAGTCGATTAGTCAATAATATCGTGGTGATATCGGCATCAAGAGACTGCCCGGCGGGTCACGAGCCAGTGAGCTAACGAGACCTAGGGCCAGGAACAAGGGGGGATGTCTAACTCGCACGCGGCGCCAGGGAAACCAGGTCTTTGGAATAAAAGACCATATTTGCGTAGTATGTACGTGTGTATAGGGGGGACAGGGGGCAGGGATGGGATACTGTATAGCATACTGTACGTGTACATTTACATCTCAGGTAAGAAAGGGTACGTAGTATGAGAGCTCGGGAGAGCTGTGATGCGAATCGGTCTATCAATTTACCAAGGAATGGGGTCCTCCTGCGGAGATGTTTACCTCGTCGTTGCGATGACACCGGAATGGGCCGGTAGGGCAACTGGTCTCATCCACAAGGGGAAGGAGATCTGCGAGAGTCACAAGAGCGCAATTCGAAGATGGGACATTAAATGTGGTCCAGTGACTTAGAATTATTGTTAGATGGGGCTTCAAGTTTACCGTCTAGAGCCGTCGATTTACGATCGATGTCTCCGATATTGAACCCCAAAGAATGAGGACCAAAGAGACCAGGGACCTCGGCGTGAATTCGTAGATCCGACGTCGAGCATTCTTAGTTCCTTACCTACATGCTGAATCCTGATCTAGGCACGACGGCAAGCCATTGTGAACCCGCACAAGCTCGTGTTCGAGTATGAAAGCACGAAGGCACGAAAACACGAAAAGTTATGACGATCTTAGTTCTTCCCAACATTGGCGACAAGCGCGTGTAACGCCGCCACGTCAAAAGTTACGGTGCTGCCACAATGCAGGTCCAGGAAGCTTATTAGTGTTAGAGCGTTGCTAAAACGTGTTAAAGCGTCCTACTAGGCGGCTTCGGCGCTCCGTCTAATTCATCAGCATCCTGGTACCTAGATGATAAAAGCTTTCTGCTGTCCTTCGATGCCATTACCTATTCGGGATCTGTGAGATGTGCCGCATAACGAGTTCAGCTAGTGAGAGGCAGTTAAAATGAAAGAGGGACGCGATGGGTCGGGTCCGCGTTCCAACTCGAAAAGTCAACATGCCATTTCCGGGTCCTTTCTCAGTCTGATTCGCTGTAGATCATTATGCATAATGCTCTACAGTCTCTTCCCCCCCCTGAGAGCCATGGCTCAGAAAACAGAAAATTTTCTCGCATGGCTGCATCTTCCCGGCGGAGCAGGCTCTCACATGTAGGTGCTCTGACGAATGCTTAGGATCTCGGCAGCCAGGCAGCCAGGGCGCGGGGGGTGAAGGTTTAGATCGGGTTATTGGGCAGCTCTTGGTCAACGATCCTTCTTCTCTAGAAGGATGGAGGAACAAATGTAAATCGTAGTGTAGAGGTAAAGATATTTCCCGCGCTCCCGTTTCTACATTTTTCATGGCGGGAGTCTGGGGAAATTTGCTTGGCAAGGGACAGTGCCGGTTGATCATCTATATACCGTGTCGTATTGTTCCCTTCATTGGTCGTGACGAGATCTCGTGTCTTGCTTCTAGGATCCTTTTCGATCTTAGCTGTCACTTGAGTTATTGGGTATTTATTAGTGGCTCCCTTACATTAATCTTGGTTGGCTGTCGTATCGCAAAGAGGAAAAGGGTCAATAGTCGGTGTAAGTTTTTTTTTCAGGGATCTATTACCGGACTAGAGGCAATAGACGGCCCTCGCTATGAACCTTGATCCCTTTCATCGTCACTGTCCCTCTCTAAACCCCTCCGTAACAAGTAACAGACGTAACAAACCCCAACCCAGATGGTGTGGGGCGTTGAGACAAGAGGTAGAGCTGTAATGGACGCCTATTGCCTTATTTTCCTTTTTAGATGGCTTTGCGTTCTATCCGCGTATGACAGATATGTCTTCCGCTAAATTCGTAAATTAGCTTGAATTCAAGGTAACGTATCGTATACATGCTCCATGCTCTCAGATGTTAGGGTCCAGGGAGATTTGGCCTATTTTGTTTTATTTAGGTTACGGCAGTTAATACGCTGCATCTCTCCAGTCGCACAACTTACATGGCTTGCATGATGCTGGATGGAATTTGCTGACAACACACAGGCTTGGGAATACAACCCGGTTACATTGCCCATCTGGTAATGACGCGTTAGCTAACCAGAGGGGGAGAGGGGGAAGAGGCGCGGGGGGAGAGGCCGACCACTTCCTCCAAGAGACCCCGAGCGACCTCACGTGTTAGAAGAACAAAGCAGTCTCATTCTCACCTTTGCCAAGTCTTCCGCCGGGACCAACGGGGCGAGGAACTTTTTCTAGCTAACGATAATCCGGGGAAAAGTATCGGACGTCTTCCATAATCAGCCATCAAAATGTCGCACATGAGGTGAAGAGCCCACTCTGAGAAGAAGATCATGGGATCGTAGCGTTACATTGACGCCACACGCCCAAGCTAAATTTCACGATGCCCTCTGACTACTTTCACCATAAAGGTTAGGTTATGCGCGTGAATTACGCCGACTAGGTGCCGTCCTGATGGATACTTTGATGGATACTTTGATGGATACTCTGGTGAGTATTCTATCCCGTCCAACCCTAGCCGCCTACAAGGCCTCGGGATGACGGAGTAGCCCCAACTATCGGTAAGCCTGCGTATAAGAGTTGCTAATATATGCCGTGCTACCCCGCAATCTAATCACATATGCTGAGCAAGGTCCGAGGGTTGGTATGGCTGGGACGGCTGGGACGGCAGGGTTGTGTATGCACATACACACAGCTAGCTCTACCCGCATGTCCTAGCTGACCTCGTGGTTCGCTCCCAGGACTGAGCTGTCAGCAAGGCGTGGCTCCTCCTCTGTGGACGAAAATCTCACCTGAGGATATGAAGATATGAGATCATCACCATATGCCTGACCAACCTGCATCTTCCTCACCTTGCCGCCGGTACGTTACAACTTGCAAGTTTACTTGATGAACCAACCTTGAGCGACGAATGGCACACACGGTGACGGCGACGGTGACCTGTAAGAAAGCTCCAATCTCGTCTGCACTTACTAGCTCTGCCCTTTCATCCGAGTAACCGGCCTTGTCTCGTCGTCCATGCCCAATTGTGAGCTTGATATGGTGTACATACTCTTTGATGACCTGCCGCTTTGGGCCATCTCGTCTTAAAGATGTAGGATGCCGATATGGTGTAGGACGAAATAAAGTATTGTCTTAGAAGAACGCTGAAAGCGATGTTCACATGACCAATAGACGAATCAACTTGATATAGGGTAGTATCTTTGTCACCGTTGTTTCAAGAAAATGATTTCAAGACGACCAATACGCTTGGTCGTGATCGATGCAAATTTTGAATATTCTTCACTCCCTTATTTCCCAAGGCCTTGATATCTTCAAAGTCGGAGGTAGAATAATACGACGCTAAGAAGCTGAAACATACACATTGAACATCCTAGGGAGCGTCGTAGTCGCAGCATCTGGCAGTCTTCAACGTTGCGTAGAGGCCATCGAAACGACATCGGCAATAACTTGCTGTACTCACATTGCATTGCATTGCATCGAAGCTAGACGGCCCGTTGGGGCTGTCATCACCTTGTCACATCTACAGGTCTTGAACTCGACCTTGTTACCGGAAAATATTCGTCTCGCCAACAAACGTTCGAGTGTACCGGTAGATTTCAGACTACCTAACGATACTGCGATAATTCTGAAGTTGGCCGTGATATCCGATAGATCGAACATCCACGTCGGTTATTATCATTCTCGAATTGAAGACCTAAGACCTTGTCGGTCGAAATTTCACAGGTTAAACGGCTACACAACGCTGTCGTTTCTTGCTACCTATCTTGAGCCCTTGGCTGGTTCGAGATGCGTCGATTACGGCAGTAAGAGGTGAGGAATCACCGGTTTTCAACTCGTTAATGAATCGATTAGTTCATAGCGCCAAGCAGAAAAATTGCGGCGTATGTCGTAACTCGTAACACTACTTATCTTGGGGCGTGAATTCTCTCTAAGGATTTGTGCTCCGCCGCAATGTGGAAAAAATCCGAGGGAAAGGGGCGGTAGCATCCATTACCTACCCTCGATTTCCGTATTGCTGTTTGTCCGACTTGTCCAACTATGAGCAGGGTTGAGCATAACAGCCCACTTCCGAGTTTTGACAATCTCAATGCCGATACCTTCGTCATATTGACATGTAACGTGTCACGAAATAAGCCAGACATTGAACCCGCGTCTCCGTTCTAGAGTGGCTTGTATTCTTCGAAAGAGAGCAGCAGTCAAGATTTCGGATAGAATATGAACAAGCAGGGCGAGATATCATTTCTAGGCGAAAGCGCGGATGGGTTCCATGAATTCCGGACGGCGAGGCTGTAAGATACCCACATTATTCCTCGGGGTAGTATCAGAATGGAGAGCGCAATCCCGTCACACTACATAGTGTTGATGATGAAAGGCTTGCCTGGTTTGCATCTGGGCTGTCGTGTCGCATGTCCACACAACTTGTCCATTTATCCGCATTCGACACTTCATTACCTGCAAACAGGTATAACAAGGCAATAGCAGCCACTATAGAAATCAGGTTTATGATCGTTTAACTTGCCGCTTGATCTGGCTTATGTATGAGGACTCGAGGACAAGTCAGATGTCGCCAACTCGCCGTAAATGAGTGTGGCTGCGAGTGTGGATTTTCTCGGGATGTCCTGCAGAAGGTCTGGGTTTGAAATATATGAGACCTGAGATAAGAGATGGTGGTGTGGTTTAGTTGATTTATGAGTTGGGAAGCCTGCTTCTTTGTTTTATAAAAAGGGGTTGCAGTGATTGTGGTCTTTATGAACCCCGAGACTCAAGTCTCAAGTCTCAAGTCTCAAAAAGGAGAAGATTCGGAGAACTAAAAATTACAACTAAAGAAAAGGTCTAAAGATTCGGGAGAAGGGTTAGTCATCATCAAACTAAATTCCTATTGGCTTACTCTAAGAAAGTGGAGATTTCGGAGATAAGCTTAAAGAACCTGTATCGGAGAGCATGACCATGATTAGACCGATAGGGGCAGTTAATCTATTAGGTGACTTATTTGAAGTTAAGTTGCTCCAATACATGAGTTATTCACACGGCTTAAACTTATTATGCAGTTATTTAACTTATTAATGTAACCGATGTTATTACAATATTAGAATCTCTAAAAGTTCTCGATTTATTTTCTTCTTTTTATTTTATTCTATTTACTTACCATTCATTATCTCAATTAACACCAATTTCAATATCGAACAACGTCGCCCTTCTGATTTATATGTATACCTACCTAACATATATATATAACCTTGGAAGACTTCCTATAAATGGTGTCTGTGATCAACCGACTTCAAAGTCCGGTCGACTTCGGCATCAAGTACAGAAAAGACGACGAGGTACTCAACGTCAAACGCATCCTTCTTGAATCGATTTCTAGCCCATATTCAATCAACAGCTATAAATTAATAGCTGTCCTATTCCCTTGAAACAGTTAGATGATAATCGACCCATTTAGGCACAATCAACTGCTTATAAAAGGACAGCGCTTTAAGTCGACGTAATCCTTCACCCCTTTAATACCAACAATGCCCTAGAATACTTGACTTACACGTAATTTACATGGCCATTTTCTCATGCCTTCCACTACTACATCCCATATAAATAACTCCAAAGCTGAATATTGAGGCTTGCTCAATCTTGATATATACCCTGTTATGGTGAACTCTCCGCATCTACTTGTATGTTCGCATAGGATGATGGTTCGCGCCTATGTCATACGCGGCGCAGGTACGCGTCTCGATTAGATTGAATATGAGCGGTTCTTTCACCTCGTCTTTATATTTTGAAACATAAGCTCAGAAACGGCAGGGAAGTGCGATATTATCTAGATCGCCTTCTCAAGTCGTTATGGCTTCTAAGCACGAGGTAGGTATTTTGGGATCAGGTCGTGGCGCATTCGTAAATATCCTCACGTCATCGCTGAAACCATGAAGCCTTAAAAGCAGAGAGAATCTCCCCCGGTCACAGACTGTTACCTGTATACCAAGAGCCAACTTTCTTCTCATTCCATTCATTTTTTACACACCTGGGGTTTTTTGTGCAGGGCCCGGCTAGCCATTCTTTTCTTTTCAGTCTTCGGCCTCTTGTTTTTAAAATTCTTGTAGATCATTTTCAAATATGTTGTTTGGAAGAAGAGACGTCTTGGCCACCCTCCTTCTGCTTGCAGATCGATGTGCGGCGAGAGATATCCCGCGGCATGTTACGTATGTGGATTCGACTTTGACCATATCTACTCCGAGGACGATCACGACATACGTAACCGAAACTGCAAGCTCTAGTCCTACATCTCAGCTTAATAGCACCAGTGTCTCTGTCTCTTCGGCTTCGGTTGCAAATCAGACCCTCTCTACTCTGTCAACGGAGTCTACTAGTGCTACAGACGCTCATGGTATGGCCTTTTGAAAAGTAATGAACACCGACTTAACTAATACAGAACTAGGGGCGACTTCACTGGCAAGCGCAGTCGTTAACAGCACTTCGACAAGTGTTGGCCCTCCCGTTACTAACTCGCTTCCGGGATCTATGCCAACCATAACTGCCAGTCCTTCAGGAACTAACTCATTCCCCGGTACTGTGCTGCCTCCATATGGAAACAATACCGTCAACGGAACGGCTGGCATGACGACCTTGACCGTCAGCTTAACTTCTGTCTCGATTGTTATCTCGTGCGCGCCGACGGTTACCAACTGCCCGGCGGCAACTGACACAGCAGCTCTCACTGCCTTACCATCAGAGGCTCTATCGACATTCCTTGTCACGAGCGTCATCGATATCACCACCACTGTTTGCCCTGTCACAGCCGCCCCATCGATCTCTTCGTCGATTGTGGCGTCGTACAGCACCGGGATTTCTGTTTCACCTTCTGCCTCTGCAAGTGTCTCCAGTAGCGCTAGCTCCGGTATTTCCGGTTCATCAACCTCAGTTGACTCGACATCAACCCTTAAGCCTTCTGAGTCTGTCGTTACTGTGACACTATCCGATAGCACCGGTGTTGTTACCAGCACGGTAAGCCGCGGTTTTATTCGACCTTTTGAATGCCAGCTAACATCGGATGTCATTAGGTGACTCGGCCGACTTCTGCTATTGAGACAGTTGTCACTACTACCATCGGTACGGGCTCCGAGACGTCTGCTGTCGTCAGTACGGTGACGCTCTCGCTTACGGGGGGGACGGAGCCTGCATCAGCGGCTTCCCCTTCCAAGACGGTCATTATTACCACCGTTGGCAAGGGGTCTGAGACGTCTGCCATCGTGAGCACGGTGACCCTTTCCAACTCTGCATCGGAATCTCTCTCGACGCCGCAGGTCGTAACAGTTACCGTAAGCAACGGCGAAGGCAGCACAAAGACCCATACTCTTGCTCCTTCCACCGTCACTATCTCGGCGCCCTCGGCATCAGTGATTACAAAGACAGTCGGTGGAGGCGGGTCTACGGTGACGGTCTCTGGGTCGCCGGCCTCGGTGATTACGAAGACTGTTGGCGGGGGACAAGGTACCACTACCATCGTCGCGTCTACGGTAACTGTGTCAGGGCCGGCACCGTCCGTGATCACCAAGACCGTTGGTGGAGGCGGGTCCACAGTGACAGTTTCCGGATCGGCGGCAGCATCCGTGATCACGAAGACCATCGGCGGCAGCGACTCCACGACGACCATTGTCGCCTCCACAGTAACAGTCTCGGCCTCGGCCTCGGTGGTCACCGAGACCCACACGCTTCTGCCATCTACCGTCATAATCACGGCGCCGCAGTCGACCATAACCGAGACGGTGAGCGGAAGCGTATCCAGCACCATCGTCAGCGTCGTCACTACCACGGTCACGGCCACGGCCACGGCCACGCCGGAAGGGACATGTGCCTGCGAGACCAAGCGCAGCATCTGAACGTGAAAACGCCAGGCTTATGGCGCCAACACGCATTTTTTGTTATCTACGTTGTCTTTGCTAGCTCCTTCAATAGGGCTAGATCTGCTATATCAACTTCAACTGTATATATTCCCTAGAGCGAGCACTCTGCTTTTCATACCTTTCTTTGCTCAGCGGCCGGGAGCGAGCGTTCATCATCCTGTGCTCTGGAGCGCATTTATCGGGTTTTCATCATGTAGGCGAAGGGGAAAGGGGAGAGATAGACAGGAAAGCCCCCGTCTAGATCCTAAGGAAGGGGGGATGAGAGGGGACATACGGTCTGGTACATACATACGCGTTTACGGGACTGAAGAGACACGAAGAACCTCAGTGCTGGGTCCCCCAGGGGCAGGACTCTCAGGCCACGGGATGGCCACTTGTAAAACATAGAAAAAAGGAGATAAAACAATTCGACAGGTTCTATTTTTTTTCTCTCTTCGGAGTGTAGATTTGCTCATTTCTATTGTCTTGGATGGGTTTTGAACGTTCCAATGCCGTGCTGCCCGACCAAGGCGTATGTTGCTGCGGGCTTGCGGCTCGTCTCGGTACCAGACTCCGGATCTGCCGGCCGTAGCATCCTTCATGCAAGCGCGCCCTCGTATAGACGATGGAGGTATGTAAATATGAAGTAGGTATGTAAGGTATGTATGTATGTACGTGCGAGGCAAACACGACGGCGGCGGGAACATACTTCCGATACTGCCAGATGCCAACTGCGTATAAGTGGGTTGCATTATCGACTGTTGGCTTAAAGAACGATCGGATTAGGTATGCAGGATGGTATGATAGGTATGATACGGCTCGCGGCAAAGGAACGAAGGTAACGTGCCATATAGGTAGGTAGGTAGATAGGTAAACAGGTCGTTCGACGGCCCTTGGGGTTGGGAGCGAGAGATACTGCAGAAGCATCGTGCCGTCAATAAGCGAATAGTTCGTAGACGATGCGCTTTTCGCGATGGATCCTAGATTATTACCTACGGCGGTATTTCTAGCACTCTCTCTAAAATCTAGTTCGACTAGGTTGATAGTAATGCTAACAAGCGGCCTAACATTGTACATTACTTTTTCTATAAGACGTCACCATGCTATAAATTACCTTAGTACCGTAACGAACAATTTCGCACTAGCTCCAGGAGAGAGTAGTGGGCAATAGGAGCTTTAAATCCTACGTCACAAGCACAATGGAAACGCAAGACTTGACATTTCAACGACCTACCTCAGAAGATCAACGAGGATTCATACTCGGCTTTTAAAGCTCAAAAACAGCCAAGGAGGTACCTGGTATTAAGCTCTCATGGGTAGTTCGCCCCTAGTTTTCGAAGCATATCTATTCTCATCTCAAGACATATGTAATTTATTTTCGCCTCATCGAGGGTAATGACAGTACATCGGGAGCGAAGGCTGAGCCGTCGCGTATATTAAGGAGGATTGCTGATTTTATGTACTCCTGAAATCATGTAGGATCCCCTCGCTTCCCACTCCGCGGGCGTGAGGTATATATAATAACTTATGTGCTGCTAGTCGCGCCGGCCTTGCTGCCATCCCTTCAGGATTCATTCCAAACATAGTCCAGGGGGCTCTCATGGGATCTTTCCTGACTGAAGTCTCGTGGCTGTAGTGTCTGGCCAGTGCTTTCGTACGTATATTTCGAGCGGCTATTAGATGCATTAGAGCGCATTCTGGAATGCACTGTCGGCTGTTCTCCTCCTAATTATATGCTTAAGCATGGTCGAAAACTGCGACCTTAAATTCAATCCTCCTGTCCCTCATAGTTGCCTCTTTGCTAAAGAGAACAGTGTTGCTAGTCCTCAAATAAGCGCCTTTCCCACGCTGGCGCACTAATGGTGTCTAGGATGAGGGATGCACTTGTTGTAGTAAGTGTTTCTCCTCTCCTCTGTGGAATGATCAGACTCAAATCTGATAAGGATCTCGATTCCGGATGCCCCTTAACACGTCGGCTCTCACGACAAGCAAAATTCTTGGTAGCAGTCTTCGGGATTTCTCTGTTCCGTCACCGTACACTGGTAGAGGTTGTCACCGGTACATTGGTCCTGGCGTTTGGATAACTTGAACATCTTGGGGCTTCCCGTGGTGCCTCCGCATACTTGCGCAAAACATATCGTGCTCTCAAGGCCCGAGTCGGCGACGCATTCGCTGATCTTCTCCATAGAGCAATCGGTGTCTTCATTTGTTTTTATCGTGCGTATCCTGCTTATGTTGGTCCTCGAAGGCAATGCCGTGGCGAGAGACGTATATATGGCGAGGGTCATAGCGGCGTTAGAAAGAGTTGCGAATATCATGGCGGCGGCGATTTATATTCGTTAAGTTCGTTTTAAAAGGGGGATTGTGATAAAATGGGACTTAAGAAGCGAAGCCAAAGGGTATCATGAAAAAACGTTTACAAAAACATCCAAGATTGCAAGATCAACAGATGCGCGGATCTACACATGATAGAGAGCGATCTTCTTCGGCTTGTTTTTATATCCAGACGGAACGCCCTACATAGCAAACCATAACAGGGGGTAAATATCGTGAAGCAAAAGAGTCTCACCTTGGGCCAGCCAGACACATATTTGAAACCAAACCCAGTCGTTTGATTCAGCCGCGCCAAGACGATGCGACACAATACGAGTTCCCCCTGCGTCGGTTCTCTCCCAAATTCGTCCATACGGCTTAGACAAGTTATTTCGTGAGACAAATATGTAGGCAAGTTATAAGCCACATCACTTTCCCCCTTATTTTAAACAAGATGTTCTTGTTTATCTGGTACGAAGTATTCTGTATAGTCAATCCGTATACGGATTCCATGATTCGATACCCAGATTATTGCTGATATTTGAGCTCTCATGTCTCTAGCTCCATGTCGATAATGGCAAGTTTGGTGTCTTTCCGCTGAAACGCATTGGCCGGCTCGACCCAGATGCAGTACGACTCTACCCGTGTCTGGTTCGAGAGTCGAGACAGGAAAAAGATAACGAAGCCTGCTGCCCTACCCGTTAGAAGATCTGCCGCCGGGATAAAGGAAAGCTTGGCCCTCGTCGCGGTTACGCGGCCTTGCTTAGTGAGACTTTCAAATCCCATCTTGTCTATGTCTTCTGGAACATGATCTACGCGACTCTGTAAGCATTGCAAGTCGCGAGCACGTCGATTGATAAAACCCTCATCCCTACATTTGCCTAGGGGATCTAGTTCGGGACTTAAAAGATGGTGTGTTCTTTGTTCTTCTACCGTTTGATAAGTCGTTTGGTGTTTACTTACCTGGTTACTTGAACGGATTTATCCCGTATCCCCACGTGGGAATCACGGATCCGCCCGAAACTTGGTATTATTACCTACCTCTTACCTAGTATTCCACCAACTATTCTAAGTTTTTTCTTCTTAAAGAACAGTCGATGTAAGTATATGATAACTTCGATCGTATAGGATGAAGTCAAGACCTCTAATAGTCTAATATCCTGTTTACCAATTACCATTGACACAAGAATACCTTCTGCTCACCTTGCATCAACGTATTCGAACAATAGTTATTAAGACTGCAATCCTTGATGTATTCCATACCTTCTTGTAAGCAAGACATTGCCTTGTAGAAATAATAACCTTATGTAGGAGGTGGTAAATGCTCTTGAAAAGGGGAGCTATATAGGTTCGGTGTATAAGATACCGTGCAGACTGTGCAGATCTCGTCCTAAGGTCCCTCTCCCCTCATCGGTAAAATCGCGATCTAAATATCTCATTTAGTATTCGTCAATACTAGCTTAAATATTTCTATTCCTCGGTTGAAAAAAGTAGGATTTTTTTTGTGCTGTTAGTTTTATTTTGTCGATCATCATCAGCTTGGCGATGTGATAGATAAATACGTAGCAGTGAGTATAAGACATGTGTATTTCTAAATGAACCCGTGACTCTCTCTCGGCAGTGATTATATTTATTGGGAGTATATTGTATGGAAATATATTATATGAGTATATATTATATGAGAATACATTATATGAGAATACATTATATGAGAATATATTATATGGACATGATGAGAGACGATAGGCAACTTAAATCTACCATATACCTTAACATATACCGTACTATTTGATAAGGTATAGAATACTCCGTGCATCATACGTCACCGGCGTATACCGGATTACCTCGCGGAGAAATACATATGCGCATGCACCAAGCATGTACCTATGACATAGATATCTACAAGTTGGGGAACCTGGAGTCCTCTGTACGCCCGTAGCGGTCGTAATATACTAGGACAGGGGTATCAGGGTAAATCCATAAGCCGGGCTTTCAACAAATTGTGTGACCTCAAGAAACATTCCCTAAACCCCCCAAAACCCCCCCAAAACACAGGTACAATCGAGAACGGCAAATAGCGAAGCTCCAGATAATCTGCATATACATGTATCTAGGTAGGTTTAGATAGGTACATTGAACATTTGAACTCTAATGTTTGTATGAGTACCTGTACTACATGTAGATAGTAATTCGTCGAAATATGCACACTATTCGAGGTACTATAGTACATATACATGTAGGTATTCGTACCCGTAGCTTTCGCTTAAAATACTAAATGCCCATAATCGCCTCGGGACCGTGTTCTTATCTCTTCTAATATTTCTCTCTTTTACCTGTAAGGCTCTTGCCTTGATTGATTTCTACGCTGAACTTGTAGCTGGTAGAATGCTGCATTTAAGTGGCCGGAAGAATTAGTTGGAAACGCTGGGGAATTAATCCCGAACTTATCTTGATATGCTTTTGTTTGTTTGTCGCATGATAACTTCAGCTTTTTTAACCCTTTTTTTGAGTCTTCTTTTTTATTTTACTTTTTTGAATAGTAGAAGCATGTATATATCTACACCTAATTATTATTATTACTATTATTATTATTATTATCACTACTACTACTCCAGTTATCTCCTATTTTCAACATGTCTCTTACGATGATGCATCTCATGATCGCATAATTTTAATTGATATGAGTCTTGATCTAGGTCTTATTTATTTAATAACCATCGGGAAAAAATAAGAAAAATCCTGGCTAGATTTCACTCCATTTTACCGATGTTCTACTCACGTTCTCCATCGTCAATCTCATCGTCGCCATTATCACTCTCTTACGATAAGCATCTCGATTAAACGCAAGGCCGAGTTACATCTACCATGAAGAGCTTATAATTCGAGATATTCTCGATATAAAGTCATTCATATTATTTATTAGTATCGCAAAGCCATTCTGGTAGTGAGGATATCTCTTGAGGGTGATATTATGGCGACAATCGACCATTTTCAGGACCCTACACCTGTTCTCCCGCTTAACAATAATAGCACGACAGTGTCAGCCGTAGAGATGGATATAGATCGGACTTCTCGATCGATACCTACCATGAACGGAGCCAAGGCCACTTGTGGATTACAAAAGGGCGATACTCGAACGGCTGTCATAATTTATGGCACAGGACAAGAAAGCATAGTATCAGTTTTTGCTGATGTTTTGGGGAAACCCTACCGTATGACTGATAGCTTTCAAGGTATAACATCTACCGAACAGGATTTGGTGCTTGGAATATCGTTGGATAGCGCCAAAATCGATATCCCTTCAAGGAATCGAGATGCGGTCGTTGCTATCAACGCCCATTGTGTTAATCTTGGGATGCCCCCGGATACTCACATCTCTGCGCAGTGCGACTACGAATTTTTATATCCCGAAATCTCCTTCTCTCGTCGAGATCTAGCCCGTTTCATCTCCTTCACCCTTGGTCAGATCAATCATCATGACTCCCTCATGTCCAAACCTCGTACTTACTTTATCTCTACCACATTTCCCGATGTCCGCGCCGCTCTACCTAACATAGATATTCTTACAGTTGGTGCTGATGCTGTAGAATTACGGGTTGACCTACTTCAGGAGCCCCTGAGCGACGGTAGCTTTGCGTCGATACCTAGCCTGAGTTACGTTGGGGAACAAGTTATGCTGCTGCGTCAGAGGACTGAGCTACCTATTATCTTCACTACAAGATGTACAAAGGAGAATGGTCGTTTTCCCATGGATGATCCTAGCATATACTACGAATACTTATTCCGAGCGATACAATGGGGTGTTGAATACATCGACGTTGAGCTTTGGTTACCGGAACACATTCGTTGTGAGCTGTACGCAAAGCGAGGGAGCAGTCGTATCATGTCTGCCTTTCACGACTTTTCCGGGACCTTTAAGTGGCCTTCGGCCCAGGCAGAATCCATATTCAGGGAGTCTCAGAAATATGCCGATATAGTTAAGATGATATCTATAATTCATGATCATAACGAGAACTTCGAGTTGGAATACTTCCGCTCAAAGATTCGAAGCGAATATCCAAACTCGCCTCCTCTGTCGGCCGTCAACATGGGAGAGACTGGTCAATTTTCGAGGACATTAAATAAGGTCTTCACGCCTATCACACACCCCCTTCTTCCGATCATCGCTGCACCAGGTCAGATAAGCGCTGCTCAGATCAACGCTGCCTTGTCATTGCTTGGTCAACTTCCAAAGAAGAGCATATACGGAATTAGCAACCCGCTCTCCCGCATTGCGACACCTTACGCACCTTTCTATGAAAAGTGCTTCAACGAGCTCGGGCTACCACATCAATTCGCCGCTGTTGAAAGACACATGACAGGTCCTAGTTCGGTGGAAGCGTTAAGTAACCAGAAGTCGTTTGGTGGAGCGTATCTGAGTCCACCGGTATCCTTGACAAGTCTCATGTATAAAAGCTCATTCTTTGCAAAACTAAACAACGGATCGGGCCCGTCACTTACTGAAGCAGCTCGCACAATTGGCATGGTAGATACTATCGTGGTTCACACCAGCCCATCCTCTTCGCCGTCTTTTATGCCTTCTGCAATATCCTCTAATTCTGATCAAGGTAGCGACACATCTCCGAGTGCTAGTACTATCAATTCGAATGGGCTGCCCTCGAACTCGTCCCTAATATTTGATAACGCAAACTGGCGTGGAATCGTTAGCACCTTGACGCGTGATCTTGCACCTTCGGCTTACTCTGGTCGGGCAGCAGTTGTACTAGCCACCAATGCTGATGATGCAGCATCGGCTATATACGCGCTCAAAGCGCTGAGTATTGGCAAGGTATATACCGTCGGGTTTAGGACACCTATAAATCTAGCCAGTGGCCTCGAAGTTGAGCCATTCAATAGTTTGGAAAGTCTCCAGCGGGCAAGGATGGTGGATGATAAGGAAAGCCCGTTTGTAATTATCTCCGCTTTGGGACCCGACATGTCCAATATCGTCGGGATGCTCGTGCGCGTCTTTGGGGGCTCCCGTGATTCTTCAACGCAGATCCGTAAAGTGTTCCTGGATCTGGCTGATGGTCCAAGAAGAGGAGATCCAAGCGCGGTTGCCGAACAGAGCGGGTTTGCCGCTTATGGTGTGGCAGACGCGACGGCCTTCACGACCGTCGAGACTCTAAGGCTGCTCGTCGGCCAAAATGTTCCTTACAGCTTTGTACGACTGACTAACGGCCAAGGAATGTTCTAAAGGAAGTTATATACCCTAGAGAGAGTTGGTCGGAATTTTTGGATGCATAGTATTGAGTTTTGGATATATATACAGATCAACTATGACCTGTGTATGATGCGACCTTTAGTCGACTTTAGACCATTTCCTTGAATGCATTCCACCGAGATCTTCTCAAGGCTCCACAGCATACCTCCCAGGAAGCCTCTGTAAATTGCACCACTCGTGCCTGTTTTCTGTTCCGCTTTTTGGTTATTGTAGACATGAGAGCGATACCGTCAATGCAGGCCCGGAGTGTCCGATACAGGAAAGTCGCGGGCTTCAAGGCTCGTCGAACTACCTATACAGGTAGGTACCTTTAATGAAGATGTCGATATCTAGTAATTTACATCTGGCGGTCTAGCCGTCTCATAGGCTGACCTATCTAAGGTCTAAAACTAACCGATTTCAGATCGAGCACCACCGCATCTATTCATTACTCTTTCCGCTTGCAACTGTAACATCTATTGGAAACGAACTACTCAGGGGAAGGAAAGGTGTACAATCTCACGAACGATTTTCAGCACGTACAAGTGCATTCATATGCAGTCAGCGGTATTATCGAACGTCGACGATCCCCTGTTCAACCACTTTCGTGCTACCCAACCCTTTCTATCGGACGTGTAATAAAGCAGGCCGGAGTTTTATCGAGTCATAGGAGGTAGTTTTCGTTAACGTGACCTTACATCACAGTTCAGGGTAGGTAAAATATTCGGGTGACTGCTGGGGTGAAGACGTTGGTCAAGCTCGAGGACAGCGGAACGAAAGGCAAATTCTACGCCTTGTTGAAGACTCGAAGTATGGAAACCGAGCCAAGCCGGTATTCACGTCGTGCGCGTAGACTCGGTCTACTGCAGACGCGTGCCTGGACCTAATGCAAATTTATCTACGTTTATGTCCGAGGACGCGTAGCCCACGGGTACCTGAGTCGGCCCCGTACGGCGTCCCGAACGCGGCTATAGATGCTTTACAGGACAGCACGGTAGATTTCTCCGCGAAGATGATAGCCGTACGTCCCGTACGTTCCGTGAGACGTGCGAGTTCGGAGCTAGCCATCAGCTCTGTTATATGCCATGGCTCGATGGCGCTCCAGAGACGAAGCCACATGCAGCCAAATACGGGGGAAAGGGCTAGGCACAGGAGCCGAGTCTACGATGGCGTCCTATCACGTTAAAAAAAGACCTATCACCTTCGGATAATAGATCGATGTGGGTTGATTCCCAGCCACAGTGATACATGTGGAACGTGTCAATACGGTGCCTCGCCACTTGTCACCCAGACCCGAGGCAGCTCTGAAGCCCGGATCTGTCACCAACCTAAATCATCGCGGTTAAGCAACTAAAGGTTGCATGATCCGGGCATATGAAAATTAGAAGCTTGTCATACTTTATATATGCATGCGTATTGCAAGGAGGGGAGAGTGTTGCAGTGAAAAGGCAATGCCCCTTATTCCTCACCACTTAGACGTATATTGCTGACAGATACCAGTATCAACCCTTATTTGCATATGTAGGTATCTGCTCCTATGCAGGCAAATATCTGGCCAGTATTAGCCATCTCCATGCAGTGTCGAGCAGAGAGGGGTTCGGGTCGTCTAGCGGCGAGCATTAGCCCGGCCCGGCTCTCGCGGCGACGTCGCGAGGTTCGAGATTTCATACCGTACCCCAAGGCCCCGTTTTAGTAACGCCCGGAATACGCATCCGCACCCCCCTTTCTGAGCCGTGCTCCCACCGCCCATATCACGACATGATTAGGTAGCTAAATGGCTAATTATCTAGTAGGACACGTGCTGTCGTCACGATCGAGATCTAGATGGGTGCTATGAGGTAGGCAACACATGCATACAGGTACCTACATAACCTACATGAGAATATCCCCTAGCGCAACACGGGCTGGTCCCCCGACGCTCTCCGATAGGGCGTCCGACGTCGCAACACCAGAGGGACCTATGATATCCCGGCCCACCAACTGCTCGGGTGCTCCCATGCCCTGCGAACCTGTCCCGAGCGTTCGCATAGATCACCGGGTCCCGCTAGCTAGCACGGCCGTTCCCATACTGTCGGTATCCGCCTCGGACAGGGGGGGTCGCTGGTCTGGGTCTTGGTCGAGCATCGGCCGGAACGGACAGTCTTTCTGGCGTCGTCATCGTTCTGGGGGGGTTTTTCTTCCTTTCTTCTTGTCTTCCTTCAAATTAATCGCGGTCGGATAGACATGCCTATTTTCGAAACCGTAGGGCTTCGCTGCTGTCTCGTCTAGACTAGGTAGATATCGTACATGATTTGATTTTGGCCCGTCCGGTTCTGGCCTCTCCCGCGGGCGGTGGCATGATTATGAGGAGAGGCTGTCTAAGGTAACCTCGATCAATTATCGTAGGGCTTGATTATTTGAGACATCTGCGGCCGGAGCAGACTAAGCGCGACGAGTCTATAGCTCAGAAGCTCTAAACCTATGATATTGTAAAGCGATGTTTTTCTAATAATAAGGTCCCTCGTTTTGGACCAGTGGTTCTCCCAAGCCGGGGAGAGAGGAGGCAGGTAATTTCAATGTCCATCGGCCTATGTCTACCGTCCTATATCGCGCCTTAAGACTCCCACAAGTAGACGCTCGCGCCGAGGAAGTTCTTCAAAGCTGCATAGGCCTTTATAACTCCTGATACCGACGAAGAGGGTACGTATGCAAGTCTAACTAGGGTCAACCTTGAGAAGTTCGTGTGCCCGCATACTTCCATTTCATCAATCGCTATGTCCTGGAAGCGCGCGTGAGACAAGGTAATATATCAAATCAGAAGATCCAGTTTCACATCTCGGAGGCGACCAGCGCATTCCAAAGCATGATATACCGCGAACGGCAGCAATCAAGGTCGCGGAGTTTAGGATCTCGTTGTCGTCGCGTAAGGCCCGACTGGAAGGCCCATGCGGGACCAGAGCGAAGCTGTGTCAGTTGAAGCAGGTTCTGGGTTAGACGTGCGCCAAGCCGGTAAGGCAGGCTATATATCCCATTCCTCGACTTCCGAGATATTTCTTGTTTTGGATACTTTGCCTGCCTGGTAGTCTTTTTTTTTTGGTATTCTGGTCAACTGGTTAAAGGGACGGTGTTAAGTAATAGGTAGTAGCAGATATCTCTAAATGAACCGTGATACCTCTGAGGTGTTTATACTACAGGAAACTTGGTCGAGAGATCAAGGTGAAGTTGAAGAGACTAGTGCTGGTGGCATTATGACGAAGACCTAGTAACTAGTTCTTAGCTAGAAGAAATCCGGTTCTGTAGTATATGAGGTAGGTAAGTGATGGGGTTACGAGATATCAGCTTTCTTGAGCCTATTATGATAGGGGGCTATCATTATAATAACAATAATAGTAATGATTGATGGTTCCTCCCAAGACGGCGGTGTCGGCGCTTCTACGGCATCAAAATTCCTGAATAGTAGTACTGTAGAGTTGTTAGTATGGGCTAAGAGATCGAGCTTCTATTGGCGCGCAACTACGAGACCCGGGTCGTTTCTACTACGCGGCGTCCCGTGCGTGTTGAAAAAAAAAAGTTGGAGTTCCCCTCTTCACTCATCTCTTCTTAGAGGTGTTTACTCCTAGTCTCCTGCTAACCCCTAATACCTATTGCCACCGCTTCGAACGGTTCGAGTTCCATTTTCTTTTCTGGATAATCTGCTCTCTTTTTTCCGTATTATATTAGATGAGGTTATGGGTAGGTACCTATCTAGGTATGAGGTATCTATCGAGTAAAATATTCAAATTCTATGACTTATAATAATATTTGGTAGAAGTCTATAAGTGACAAGTCCGACAGTGAGGTTTAACTCTTGACACTTATTGAATTAAACCTTTGAACCGGGATTGAACTTCTGTAAGAACCCTCCTCCCCACCTCCCGTTTCGGTCGCTTTCCGACTACTTGGAAGTTCTTTAACTTAGGCCAAGTTTTTTTTAGCAGCCAATCCTATTAATAATCCCTGCTCCTGGTTGTCATGTCATTTCCCTGCAACCTCCCCTCCCCACCCCCCCAAAAGAAAGTTTAAAAGTTTACAAGCTACCCCCGGTTGCCCCGCGATGCCCCGTCAGGTCCCGCAATGACAGGGACCCCTTCACGAGCCGAATAGGATAATACCTACTTCTTAGGCAAGTACTCGCCGAGATACAGTACATGTTCCTAGACACTTAGCTTGTATACCCCAACTTATTCATAGACCATGTCCTAGTCCTCTCCGCACGATCTACTCCGTATGCACTACATACATGTATCCTTCATTTTCATCTTAAATAGGGTACTTTCGACTAATAGTATTATACAATGTTAGGTAAATGGTGGTGACAAGGTGAGCAGCCCCCGGTCGTGAGCCGTTATTAGTTCCTTCTCCGTCCTTTACCTCCAGTTTCTCTTTACCTTTTCTCTGCTCCAAATCTTCAAGTCTTCATGTCTTCATATCTTCATGTCTTCATGTCTCCAAGTTCAAGTCACAGGAATTCGATAATACATAATCACCATTATTATTGGTTGCGCCAATATCGCTACGGAATATAATAAATAACAATGATTTGCAGCAGATGTTATATCATACTATTATTTTAACGCGGACCTTGAATTAAGAAGTTAGCAAATTTAAATCTGATCGTCAAGGAGGATGAGAGATTCATATATCTTTTGACAGAGATCTCTATTTTAGGAGAGAGGGAGAAAGAGAAAGAGAAAAAGAAAGAGAGAGAGAAGGGGTAGGAAGAGGAAAGAAATACAAAATAGATTATGTGTGGTCGGCTTGATATCAACAATCATCGTTTCTGACCTATCGGAAATTCTCGAGTGAGAAGGGAACGACTGGATTCAGAGACCGTTTGCTTGCCGCTTTCCATTCAGGACAAAACAACTATTCCTCGACCTAAACTAATATAGCCATGAGCGTTGCTTCTCTTCCCGGAATTCAACCCATTATCATGTCGCGACCTCAGGTTGGCATCGAGAGACTGCCAAGTCGCCGTATGAGCAACGAGCCACGAGAGGCGATGAATTGCAAGTCGTGTCGAAAGCGAAAGGTAAGGTTCTCTCGTTCACATCCGCGGCGTTAGATCAAAACTAGCCGGGTTTACTTCTTCGTCTAACAAATGACGTCTTTCGTGTAGATTAAGTGTAATCGTTTACGCCCATCTTGCGAAGCTTGTCAAGTCTTCCAATGTTCCTGTATATACGGTATGTGACTAGCTCTCCCTCATCTATAAAATATTTATTTATAGAGAAGCGAGTAGACTTACTTCATCACTTACAGACGCGGTACCGAAGAAACGAGGCCCTAAGACGGATGTATTAGAAGCGTTGCTAAAAAGGGTCGACGGATTAGAAGCTCAGCTTAAAGATCAGAAAAAGGCGGACGCCTCATCAGACAGCGAGAAGTCTCCACGCATCAACGAGACATCTCCTAATCCTGTCCTGGGAACAGTTGAACCGACTTCTGAGTTAAATTCGAAGCGTCTAGCTCTAGACACTGGCCGAGAAACAGATATAGCACCTGACTCTACTATTCGCTCACCCACCATTCCTAGCGAACCATCCCCGAGTATTCAGATAGACGCTCTCCTCGACCTTTACTTTACTCGGTTTCATGCAAAGCCCTATCATATCCTGGACGAATCTTCAGTACGACAACGTCTGCAGCTGAACCAGTTACCTAGCTATCTAATACACGCTATCTGTGCTGTTGCTGTCAGGTTCGCTTCAGTACCGCTGCCTAGCTATGCACGTTACTGAAATTTGCTAGATATACAACACATCCTGCCGGCTATCAATCTACCGTAAGATTAAGCGATAACTACGCACTACGATCGAAGAACGAACTTGATACGGATGAACCATCTATCGATGCACTGCAGACCCTTCTTCTCCTTGTCACTGCCTTTACCGCAGCAGGCAAGGGAAAGAAGGCCTACATGCTTTTGAGTACGTCATGTGTTGTATAAGTTACTTCTTATAATAGAAGATAATAAACTGACAACTATATTGTAGCAAACGCTATCGGTATGGCCGTGGCCCTCGAGCTGCATCGAGAAGTGGATTTGCAAGCCCGCATAACTGCGATTGAACGCGAGATGAGAAGGAGATTATTCTGGACTTGCTATCTGCTCGATAGATTTATGACATGTGGCTCAAAGCGCCCATGTCTCATTAGCGACAGAACGATCCTCTTGCGATTACCGTGCTGGTCTCCGAATCCGTCCACTTTGCCCATCGAAGGCGACTTCTTCCAAAACGGATCGAATCTTCAGCATATGCAAGAGAGTGGGAGAAAATCTCAAGGAAGTAGTGGTATGCTCATCGATATCAGCAGGATACTAGGGACTACGAATAGATACCTCGCAGCCGGTGGCGTTAAGGGGGATTCTCATTTCCCTTGGCATTCTCTCTCCGAACTGTCGAAGATCAGACAAGATCTTGATATTTGGGCTTCTGGAACCGACGATGTTTTTTCCAGCGTTGATACTCTATTTGGACAACTAGATTCAACCGTGCTTGTCCTCAGCAAACTGATCTATCACCTGATTCACTGTCTGATCTATAGGCCTTTCCTGCCCATCGACCTTGCGGAACTAGCCGGGACGGGGCAACACCAGTCTTGGCAAATAGAGGCTACTAACATATGTTTCCTACATGCCAACGCGATAGCAGAGCTGGTCGAACTTGGTAAGCAGATGTCATCCATAGAATGGCCGGCTTTTGTTGGATATTGTATATGCACCGCTGGTACAGTCCATGTGCACGGTGCACACTATAACAAAAACGGAGGGGGAGAGAATATTGGTGTCTTGTCCTCGTCGTCCGAATTTCTATCACGAGAGTTACAACAGCTGAGTGAGCTTAGCTATACGTGGGCCGGCGTGCAGGACCAACGCGATACTCTGCAAGACGTCTACGCTGTCCACGCAGAATTAGTTAAAGGCCTTGCGAATAACCCAATGCGGTACTCGCCGACTTTTAATCTTGAGGACTTCTTCGACCGGTACTCAAATATTAGTAGACTAGGCAATCGGCCTTTCACATTCGATGCTGCGAGTCTCACCTCGTCAGATGTCATCATAGACTTCGCTGCCAACACATACCCAGGATCCGATATATACTCCTCGTGTATCAACGGGGACTCGGAACGGCCGTCATTAAAGCGGAAAGTCGCTACGGCTCTTGGTCGGAGACGGCCCGGTCCGAGGAGCTTGACGCCCGTGAACGCGACTAACAACGGTCCATTAACATCAGGACTGCCCACTCCCGGCGGCCAGACTCAGCACTTTTCTTTCTCCGCACCCTCCCATGCCGCATCGATACTCCAGACCGCCACAAACCCGCTTCCCCCGCACGCAGATCATCTTACAGGGAATTCCACCCAGACGATAGAACAGCAAAGACGGGGGTCGACGCAAGACCCAGCTGCTAAAATGGCAGCCGATGCAGGAGGCGGAGGAGGTGGGTTCGAACCCGCGACGCACCGGCGCATAGACCATGGGATACCAACGTCAGGCTTCTCACCATCGTACCATTACGCCACGCCTAGCCCGAGCGGCGACAACGAGAGCAGCCTCGGCGTCGCTAGCTACGACCCTATGTTCGGGGCCGTGCCCACCAACTCTTTCTCCTCGCCCGCCAACACCCCATGGCACGGAGGAGGGGGCGGAAGCGAGGCCGATCCTCCCGCCCGCAAGCGGAAGTCTCATTCTTCTTCCTCCACCGCCGCACCGACGGGGCTTGGGACGGGAGGGGGAAGCAATAGCGACGGCGCTGGCTCCGGAGAAGATAGAGACCCGTTTCTCAGCCTTCTGGAACAGCTGGCCGAGAACGAACACGCTATCGGGCAGGGGAAAGAAATTGATTTCTTCTTGGCGGGAGGGCAGGGGTAGGGGCGTGCATGACGTGCTTAATTAGGTATTAGATGGTTTGCTGGCTTGGGTTTATGGTAGCTATGTATGTGATCGGCTTCGAGGTTTGCACTGGCGGATTAGGCCTGCGTCGTGGTATGGGGGTGAGAGCATAAGCAGAGGGAGATAGGGCCCGAGCTTGGACTTGGAAATGGGAGTTAGTAACATGGGGATTTTTGGAAAGGTATCGGTATTACGGCGCGACGAATATCTGGGCGTCGACTCGGCTATTTCCTTCCTCTCCTTCATTTAACCTCTCCCACCGGGGGGTTGGGAGGGCACGGGAACGAGAACCAGAACGAGAAGGTGGTGGGCGGGCTCTTGGGAAGTGCTTTGTGAGCGATTGTGTATTTTCAAACGAGCCCACGTGGAACTTGGTTTTTGATTTAGGACATGATATATACGGATGAGTGTTTAGTGTGTACGGTTGTATTTATAGGTGTTTATAGGTGGGTGGGGATGGGAAAAAAGGGGGCGGGGTGTATATACCACTCTTGGCTATGATTGCCTTTATAAGTGAGTAAGGTAGTTTACTCAAATACATGTGTACAAAGAAAGTATTAAGTCACCGATTTTCATGAATCACTGATGCCCCCCTATCGTTATGATATTTGTTGATAATAGTTGGGAGGTCAGCGATTAGCACGACGTATAATATTGTAATAATATTTGAAAAGATATTCTACAGCGAGCGATATTTTTGTCGGAGGTAGGTACCTAATAGACACTCCATTTCTCTAATTTGGGGTATATAAAATATGAAAGCTATCTCAACGAGTATTTTCAGACAGAAGTATTTTCTCCTTAATGGCACCCGGGTCTCATGGAATGATCCTCCTCGTAGTCCTATGTAGAATAGATACTATACACACACGCGGAACTTCTAGAAGAGGCTCCTGCTTCCGCGAGGATTGAACGAATTGGTAGATTCTAGGTAGGTATGATAGCTCAGTTTTGAGCCACGTGCGAATCAAGGTGGGCGTTGAAAGAATAAGATGACTTTGTTTACGGCTGCTATCATGTCCAGTGAGCCATGTAATTCATCTCTATCGTCTTCTTCTCTTGCTTGATCATATCCACTAATGAAAAGCTGTCAGCAGCGTATCTCATAATGTAGGTATGTATGTAATATAGCGAAGAAAGTTCGAAAAGGCCGAGTGCCAACTTACTAAAGTTAATGACGTCCTTCAGACAGTCTTCGATGTAATCCGCGGTGAGCTTCTGTCTCTTGGAATCGGCGAGGAGCCGGGCGGAGTAGATGACGTTCCGGATCTGGCGGCCGTTGAGGGGCGCCTTCGCCCACTTCTTCAGCACCTGCTCGTCGTCCGGGGGCTTGGAGGCCGTGCGGGCGCCCTCGGGGTCGTTCAGGATCTTCCGCCAGATCTGGATGCGCGTCTCGGAGTCGAGCTCGGGGAAGGCCATCCCGAGGTTGACGCGCGAGATGAAGGCCGGGTCTATCATGTGGATCTGGTTCGTGGTGAGGAAGATGACGCCCTCGAAGTATTCGATCTTGCGGAGGAATACTGGAGAGAAGAGTTAGTGTATCTATTTTTTTTTTCTATTCGAATTGTATATCCGCGTCCAGTCAACATCTATTCTTCTCGTGGTGCGTAGAAAACGTACCTGCAACCCAGGCTAGGTTGTACATGCTCTCGGGAGTCCGCTCAGACATGACGACCTCCGCCTCGTCGATGAGCAAGATGGCGCCCCAGAAGTGCGCCTGCCGGAAGATCTCCTCGATCTTAGATTCCCACTGGTAGTCGGCGACCAGCCTGCCCAGGTTGACTCTGTACAGCGGCCTGTGGTGTTCTTCGGAAAGACACTCCGCCAACATGGTCTTGCCTACGCCGGGGGGCCCGTGTAGGAGAAAGGTCAGCCCCTTGCCCTTGCCCCGGAAATTGTTGGGGTTCTTGTCGGTCTGCCGCGACTGGTTGGCGTCCGCGTGGGCCTCGGCCAGGAGCCGGATGCGCTCGATGGACTCCGCGGCGGACTTCGAGTCGGGCTTCACCAGGCGCGTCCAGGCATCCTGGATCCAGGTGGGGAACTCGAGCTTGCGCATCGCGACATAGTACCACTCGTTGTCGCTGAGGCTGTACACGAGGACCTTTTCGGGACAGAGGACCAAGGGGTCGTCCTCGGGCTTTCCCTTGAATGGCTCGGAGCCGAAGGGGTTGGTGTTGTGTTCTGCGAATGTTATGGCCCGGTCGGGAAACTTCGTAGGGTCTACGATCACTCTGCCGGCAATCTAATTCTCGTGCTTAGCTACCTTCTTCTCGTAATGTGTCGTGTTATATGTGAAAAAAAAAACGTACCTCTCTTCCGACACCGCTGTCCTCGGGTTCCTCGTCGGTGGGATGTTCGATGAAGGTCTCGCAGTAACCCACGTACTGCATGACTCTGGCTGCGGGCTGTCCGTTTCGAGTTATCAGCTGCTCGTGTAAGTCGCGCCACCGCTTCCCCGACTTGATCGACTCGTCGATGAGCCGCTTCGTGTCATGGTGATACGCTAGGGGGTATACCGCCAGCTCCGTGATGTTCTTGGTGCCCGCGAATTTCTCGATCCCTTTCCGGTACAAGTGGTTTCTGAAGCTCTTGCCGTCGAAGTCGATAGCTTCGCACTCGAGCTGCATCTTGGCATCGCGAGAAAACTCATCGCCCTCGTTCACGGCGAACGTGTGCACGCGAGCGACCGCCCATTCGTCCCGCAGCTCGCGAAACACCACTAGCTGGCCTTTGTAGAACAACCCCCCCAACCCGTCGTAGTCGATCTTCTGATTCTTAAGTAGCTCGTCCTGATGTTTCTTGACCTGTATCAAGTGAGTCTTCCGCTCGTACAGCAGACGCATGACTTCTAGCTCGGTCTTGAACTCCTCGTCCGTGACCGTCTCTTGCATGGCCAGGAGCTGCTCGCGGCACTTCAGCAGCGGATGGGCGCCGATGATCTCGAGACGGTCGTCATAGGACTTGACCTGGCTCTCGTGGGCAGGCGGGCAGAGATCGGACAAGGTCTCGTACAGGGCCGCCGTCTTATACACCGTGAAGATGTGATTCCCCTGCTCGGGCGTGTCGTAGCGAAAGTGCTGCTTCGAAGACGAATTGGCCGTGTCCAGGTCCGTCTCGCCATCGGGCACCCACGCCTTCACCCCGTCTTTCTTCCATACCTGCTTGCGGAACTCGATGTGCTTTTTTAGGAGGTCTGTTGTAACGACGCCATTGCTCTTGGGTTGGACGCTTTCTTGATTTGCCACAGGTTTATCTTCTTCCTTTAGCTTGCTATCTCCATTTTCCCCAGCAGGCGCGTCGCCGTTGGGTACGGGGACTACTGCATTGACGCGCAGCGCTTCCTCTAAAGATTCAATCCTCTTGGTCAAGGCTGCGATAGTTAAAGATAAGGCTTTGAACTCTTCTTGACTTGGATTCATCTTCTTTTGTAGTGAGATATATATCTGTACTAGCAATCGTTAGTATCTCAGCAAATGTGTGGTTATAGATGTTTTTGCTCACAGCGTTCCAGCTTAATCAATATAGACTCAGTAGTATGAAAGTAGTCTTGAGCTTGTGACTAAATCTTTCATACTATTTCTTCAGTCGATGGTATTAAGTAGTTGAGATGACAAAGTTATAGTAATCGTGGCAGTTCCATTTAGCATAATTATGTGAGATAGTTCGACGATAAAAATAAAACAAATGAACAAGTCAGTAGCGTCAACGCGTCAGGCTGTAGGATTCATATTATCCCATGTATTTCGGCGTCGTTGCGCGAAAGGGTAAGAAAGCCTTTCGAAGCTGAACACGAAACTCCGCTTGTGATGTTACATTGACAGCAACACCTCCATTTAGCCCCTTGCTTGTAGATCGTATAAAGTCTAGCCGCGACCCTGAGCCTCAGCCCCCTATTATTTCAATGCGAGTCACATCTTGTTCGCATTAGGTTCCTCATTTGTTATGTCCGTCATCTTTGACCCCAAATTTGACTGACGGTTGTATCAATGTGAAAGTTGAAAACAATGGATCGTTCGTGGTTGCAGAGTCGTTTGCAGCGGTTAAAGACTAAGGGATTAAAGAAAGCAGCTAAGGATACCGAGGAGGAACGACGAAGATGGTTTGATGATGTTGAGTTGGAGAGTAGTACGTTAGTATTTACCAGAGCACTGCTGATCTGTTTATATAATGCTGAGACTGTACAGGGAATTATCCTCGCTCAGTTTATACGTTTCTGGCATCAACGTAAAAATTCCAGACCGAGGAAGCGATGCTGATCTGATCGCTTTGGTTAAGTGCGCTAATGAGCCGCCTAAAGACTATGACGATCGAAAGAAGAACCTTGATATGCTAGAGGCCTATCTCGAGAAAGTCAAGCAAGAAGATGATAATAAGAAGAAGGAAGTCGATAAAAAGGCCAAACAAGCCAAAGACCAACGAATCGCGAGGCAGCAGAAACGCGGAACTTTCTCTAAAGCGGTCCATGATGCCTTTAGAAAATTAGTTCCATCCATTAACAACGCATTTGACTTTGTGTTGAAGGTGCTAAAGGGTGCGATGAAGACTTTAGATGCGACGATGTTCATCGCGGGTGAGCTCACCTTCCAAACGCATTACGAGGTTGCGGTAAAAGCCGTGATGCTATTTATCACAGTATGTCACTCTTGTATTTTGAACAGAACTAATAGTCGTCGACTAATTATATCTAATGAAGGCTTACGAAAATGCCGGGGACCTTACTGAACGAATAGTTTCCATGTTCCAAAGAATAGATGACTATGGGCAGGAAATGAGAGCCCTTCAGGACAACATCAAGTCCGTCGCGATGTCAAAGGCAATAAACAAGCTCTTCGTCTCCATCGTAGCATTTATAGTTGCTTGCGGTGCATATATGAGCCATGGGACCCTCGGTACGTTTCGTTATTCCTCATTCCACAGACTAAAGCGACTGACAGGGTTGCAGCTAAGATGGTCAAGTTTCTCGGGGGCGGGAACGACAAGTTCGACAAGCTCTTAGAAACTATTAAGAATGATTACGCCGAGGTGACTCGGGTGATGACATTCGCACAGGTGATGATTAACCTCTCATCTCACGATAAGATCAGCGGCGTCAAAGATAACACGGCGAAAATTATCCAACGTGAGTACCCAGACTGACTATTGATAACTACAAGATGAAAAGCAACTAACACACCTGGCGCTATAGAACTGACCCTCATAAACCAATCATTGACTCCCGACATGAGCCATCAACTTCGTCTTGTCTACGATCAGTCAATCTTCCAAGCTGAGCTCCATGTCCAAAACTTGAGGTCTGAAATCTTCGCCGAACCATATGAGCCTTCGAGGGAGTTGGCGTTCAACGAGAAAGAGAGAATTTTCCTGTCGCCAAACGATCGCTGGCCTCGACATCTGCTTAAGGTTGGACCTTCTGCTCCAACTCGTTCAGTTACGCCCACAAATACGCGGACTCTGGTGTGGATTTCAGGGGACCTAAGCCGACGCAATGTCTCCTGGGTGTCGTCGTTCTGTGTGGACTTGGTCTTTTATTTCGACCAATTCAAGAACTTTGACACGGTATACGCCTTTTGCAAGAGAGGTGCGGGCCAGCGGTATACGCCTACTCTTCTCATCAAGAGTTTAGTCGTGCAGCTGCTGGAAACACATGCGCTTGTTGCCATAAAGAACCCAAGCCGGCTTTCCCACCACCGCTTCAGCGACATTGGAACCAAGACGGGACCGAGCTCAGCGCGCTTAGCGTGGGAGCTGTTAGAAGATGTCCTCCGCCTCATCGAGACTGCACCGGAGTATCGAGGCCGAGTCGTGTTGATCCTGATTGATAGGCTGGACCTGTGCGTGTCAGAGGAGGACTTTAGTGTCTTATATCACCTCATTCCGCGACTTCAAAGCCTCAGTTCTCGGATCCCTATAGTCCAAGTATTAATCACAACCGCGAAGCTTTCACCTCATGCTATACCCACCCTACGAAGAGGTTCAGAGTGGCTTCGGGGATACGGGAAGTAGGTTGATGAGATAGAAGAATGAAGCATACCCTGAAAAAGAATGTTAATCTGTATTTTATGTTATGGGACATATATATGTAAAGATCTATATAGTATGAGCTGTGTAATTTTGTATGATAGAATATCAAAGTCTTGTTATTATTCTTGAAGTTTCTCAAAGGTCTGATCTGAGGATACGTTATGGTATACACTCGTAAAAAGGGGTATACTCGAGTCTAAGGGTACATGGACAAAAGACATCCAATTTTTATACGTGACCTTGAAGAGTACCTAGTAGTCTCCAGGTTCCTCGCGCGACAACACCGTAATGAAGCTCATACCAAGCATGATTCGATCTGTGATAGGAATCTCATGAGAAGTAGGTTTTACTATATCTGCTTATAATGTGAACCGCTTGCCCGTTGGTCAAATGAGATATACTTGAGCGTTTCTCAACGAGCGTCATAGACACGATACAATGAATCCCACCCCCCCATGAGAAGGCATATTTAATACTTATTAAAAAAGCGATAGTACCTGTCACTTAAGATCTCAATGCCTGCATATCAACATTTATGTAATAGGGGGAACGGAGACTTGCACTGGGCTACTGGAATAATTGTCTCATATTATCTGGTAGAAATAATACTAACTACAATACCCCTATAAATACTAAATCTAGTTTACCGAGGAAGACTTAATAAATTACAGACTCTCATAAAGTCTAGTGTTTGATATATATGGTGGCTTGAAGATAAACCTGGAATTTCATACAGCTTGTTCTTTTACCAGAAATATACCAGGTACCTATTCGGCAAAGTTACCTCCCTTTCTACGACTAACAATGTGACATCCCACAGGACTTTCTATATCGCTGCTACGAGCATTTTATATCTTAAACGAGTCTCAAAATACAAGCAGGATAATTTTATATGGCATTTGAATTTATGTATAGTAGGTAAATCCTTTTTCTTAATCCCTCCCTTTTTCGTGACATTGTCGAAATGCGTAGAATATTTACCTATATTATTTTTTGAAAGTAGATACTCCAACTAGCCAAACACATCGTTATAACCGTGAAGTCATCGTGACGCCGCCCAACCCCAGATGTCGAAGTCGATGACAACCCCCGGATCGGCCATGATGTGGAGGTATACATGCCACGCTAAATGCAAGGAACTCGACGTCGTCGTCACAAACATACCTAGCCTGACAATTCGTCATCGCGAGGGACGCAGAATCGATACCTCTATACGCTATCGCTATCATCATCTATAACTAGGACAAGAGGCAGAAGTGCAAAAAAAAGGAAATAAAAAGAAAATAAAAAGGCCGAGCCTAGGTCTGCAGCCACATCACAGAGTCTGACGCGGCCCGCTGACGAGCAAGATTCGTAACGTGGGAATGGTCGCACAGAGGGCGAGCCCAAAGATCGCAAGTCCTGGCGTTGAGGTCGACGTTTCTGAAACGACGGGCTGGTTACGTGGGGAGGTGGATACTTACCTGCTTACCGGTGCTTTGGTTATGAAGCGATCGTGGGCGCCGAATCGACGTGGCTTGCCAAGGAAGCTGGCGTGGAGGTGCCGGGCGAATCAGGCCGATCCCTTTCGTAGAACGCACGCACCAAGGTAGGTAGGTAAGGGATGAGATAAAACCCTGTAGGGCTATAAGATGCGAGATATGTACCCTTTCCGTATGCCACGTTATATATCTATACCTTTTGACATTTTTTTTGTCCATTTAATGGGTATCTTCTAAGGTCCTGAGTTCTGGGTGGTTAGTCGGGATATATCTCCAGATAAGCCTCATATACGGCATCGCCGACTTTCAGGGGTAGCTTTACCAGATAAAGACATTTCAGCTAGGTACCATCGCGGAGGACCTTTGTTAAAATACGTTATTATTATTAAACCCATTAAGTAATAACATAGAGCAAGTCTTGCAACTACATAGTAAGATTTGCTTTTTATACTCTACATACAAGGAGGAGGCAGAATCTAGATACTCGGAACAAAGAAGGCTTTGACCCTTGGACTTGGCAAAGGCAGATGACTCGCCAACGGCCCTCGGCCCTTCGCTCGCGAGCGGAGGCTACTGTGTAGACTCGAGAAAGCGGGATCGACCAGAAAGAAATCCCACCGAGAGAGCCGCGGACGAGGGATTCGGGGCCGAACCCAAGCTCGGGGTTCGAGGCATATTGGCGCCTTATCAGCGCGACCGCGTAATCTATCTAACCCCCTGACCTGGGACGCCGCCGGTGCGATGTGTGCGGTTGCCTGGTTCTTGGGATAGGTCGGGCAGGACATGCGCGCAAGGTTGGCGAGAAGCCTCGATGCGTCATCGACTGTCGCCCGCCCACGTACCCGGCACCTACATGCAAGAAAATAGCTGCAGAATGGGATTTTCCCCCCTTGCAACTTGAGAGAGTTTCGCAAGGATCATTTTCTTTCTTTCTTCTATGCCGGGTATGTCACGATTCGTTCATCTGAGTACCTTTTTTTTTATTTTATCTTATTTTATCCTTTTAACAATAATAATAATAATAATTATTATTTATTATTTTTGTATTTTTTCGCGTGCGGTATACACGAGGCGTTAAAGTGGTCGAGCCAAAACAGGATCATGATCCTGACAGCCGCTCAACCATTCAGAAGCGTAGGATTACTCTTTTCCCCCCCCAGCGGATTAGTACGATATATAATTATATAGAGCCTAGCATGTCCGGACATTAGCACCACGGAGAGGGAAGTTTCCTGAGTAGCTATTTTTCGACCTTCTCATTAGAAAAAAAAAAGCATTTTTCCAGAGGATTTTCATCCCTATTTCCTCATTCCCCTAGCACGTATAAATTTTGCGCGCTTCATATTCCCATTCTTACTTGGCGCCGCGTTTAATGTGACGCGTACGGAATGTGTAAATGTAGATCTCGCGGCTCAGTGTTGCTATATTGAAGACTGTGAAGGGGCGTATTATGTGAGTTGATGGAGATATCGTGAAAGGCGTGTCATCAACTGTGGCTGCGTTTATCTCCTTTCACCTTGACTGTTTGTCGTGCCAAGGACATGCGCCTTTTGAGAGTGCGTGAAACGAGAGGCTATGTGCGGCGAGCAGGTAATCGACGCCGCCCTCTGTCTATACTGAAGAGGTAGGTATATCCTATCCCTTCGGATCATCTTCCCGTAGCATATACGTCCAAGTATGCAGTCAACCGCCAACCGGAAAACACCCCAGGTATTCTGGTGTTTGTCATCGTTGACACCCATTCATCTCTGTACCTCTGCACGAATCTCAATTCCTGCCATCCGTGAATCTGATTGGACGATTCCGGTACGATGAGAAATGCGACGTGTCTCAGATGGTCGACGGTGTATGGAATCAGCCCTGCAGTTCACCGATCGGATTGGTTGGTGTGTTCGTAGCCCGCCTGCACCCTTTTAAAGATGATCTTCGATTGATGCTACGCTGCGTTATCTTGCACCACATTCTACGGCTCTCTTTATCAAACAAGCTAGGCTTCACATCCAGCTTCCCGATCCGAGAAGTGCTGTCATCTATTGGTAATCCGGAGCGGGCCGGCTACTTACCGGCGCATGACCAATGAGGCATGTGAGTTATATACAACCATGCCGATCTGTTACGTGCTAAGACGTGATGGAGGTCTATGATAGTAAACAGAATCTTACTCCACCATATACGATTATACGTCGACGGGAGTGTCGCTCGTGTATAAAGTGAACACATATTATAAGGGATAGATTAAAAGTTGTACCAGACATTGAATCGCCGAGACTGGGACAGAAACTGAGGCAAAGTTAGTGTTGTGTCATTTTGAGTGTAAGTAGGTAAGTAACATGATCTAGGGAGTATAGTAGGTAGTATAGATCTCCAGCTCTATGAGACAGTATACGTATCTATGTCTATGCATCTTCAGAGCCCGTGGAGGTGCTTTTCTAATCCCTAGTTAAAGATATCCGAATGTGATGTAACGTAAAATACCCGTCTCATAGCGCCATCTACTCCAGGCAATGCCAATCATACAAAGAAGCTATTTCTCATGCATTTCCAAAAAATATCAAGCATTCCATCTCATCGTTATGATCGTTAAAAAATGGGAAAAGTGAATATCACCATCCAAACTGCTCGCAGTGAACTTCGATAGCGGGTCCGTCGACGCTGATGCAACGAGCCGCTACGTTCCGGACCACTTTAGTGAGACTGTCTGGTCCACAAGCGGTGACCAAAACCCTCTGATTCTTATTCAGAGACTGTACCGCATTTATGATTTCAGTTTCCGTGTCTGGTCGGCCACGTATAATGGGCAACTCTGTCATGCTCGTTGCCGCTGAGGGGATGTCCATGTGCGGCGCTGCGCTTGTCGCTTCTTCATCCTTGTCGGACCCGTACCTTGTGGCTGCAGAAGATGCTGTGCCGCTAATAGTAGGATATTCAGTGTTCTTTTCGAGCGTTGTTGGAGATATATCTGCGGACGTGACAGATCCCGAGTGGCGCGCGGGAGACTCATCTCGGTTGGATGTGGTTGTGGGTGCTAGTCTAGTGAGGTGAATCTTGAGGGCGATTTTTGGGGCGTGGACGTGGTTGCGGAGGTTATTCAGGTGTTGCGTGAACCAGGCTAGACTGTCTACACATAGGTATTAGTTTATATGTTTGCGTGCCGAGCAAGATTGCCACGGAACACAGTTACGTACCCTGGCCTTTGACGGCCCAGATAAAATCGATCTGCTGCTTAGAATTTTCCGACATTCGTCTAAGCATATCAGCAGCTACTCCAAATGTGAACGTGGCTCCTGAGCCGCCCGCGACTAAGACCACCTTGTCGAAATCCATAGGGTCGGGTAGGGTGCCGTATGGACCTTCGACCGAGACCTTGAGGCTTGCTCCAGGATTCTTCGATGCGTATTTATGGAGATCGCTAGTGAAGCCGCTATAGGTGCTGATGATGAGTTCCATCGGATCGTTAGCTACGATGGTAAAGGGGTGTGTCTCGAACGTGCGGATCTTTGGAAGCCAGACGTAGCAGTGTTTTCCAGGTCGGGTGCGGAGGATGGGTTTCTTGAGTACTATCCTCGTACCGCCATTCGGAAGAGCATACACGTTGGCTTCATTGTTGACGCTGTTATAAGCCAGCCGACAGAACCGAATGAGGCGATCTGCAAACCATATGGCGGCGAGAACTATGGTTGCATACAACGTTTTTTCGTCGAGCGTAGGACGGTGCAGCCCCAGAGTGATAACAATGAGAAGAAACAAGACTAAATGTATGACGTAGAAGAGCTCGTAGTTAGGTCGCCTTAAAATCATACCGGCCAAGACTGAAAAGAGCATAGCAAATCCTAAAACGATGCCTGCTTTGATGAACCCTTCTTCCACGATATAAGATTTGCCAGCATTGACGAAATAAGCCGAGTACATTGAGCCATGCAGAATGGCATATATCATTGTTGTATACCCGGCAATTTGATGTAAGACGTTGAGCCTTTCATATGAATAGGCCGTGAGAATTGCTAACGGAGTATTTTTCAATGCAAGGAAAACAACGAGAACCAGATTGCCTGTTGCCATCCTAGAACACCACACGTTAGTTCATAGTTTATAAAAACGCCCCAAGGAGAGCTTACCAGCCGAACCGGGCAGGTAAGTCGGTAGACTGGCTACCATAATCAATGCGGTAGAAGCTAAAAAGGGCGTTGAGAGCTACATAAACGATAACGACGATAGCATGACCGACGGAGGTAAAGCCGGGAAGACTCCGTATGAATACTCTTCGAAAAATTCTAAGAGCAGCTGTTAAATTGTCTGTATATCCGTCTCATGAAATCGATGTACTGACCTTGTTAGGGCGATAAAAGGCACAAAGATAGGGTTCGGGGAGCGAGTCCAGCTGAGTCTGACAAATATAAACCGAAGCCAATGGGTAATAATGAAGACGCCAATCAGTGCACTCAGTGCGGCTGCATATTGCACCGCGACCTTCGTGTTCAAGCTCTGGCGTTCTTCTAGGTATTCTTCAAGAGCAGCTTCGGCATCTCTGCGGTGGATGGTCATCGAGTTCATCTTGGTTGTAGCTGAGCTCAGAGATACAAACACAATGATGACCTTGTAGGTAAAGTACTATATCGTGCTACTCGTCGTTTGCTGTCACAATAAGTGAGGCCTAGATAAACGAACGAAAGCCGAGTGCCTTATAAGCCAACAATGAAGGGCTGAGCTATGCGTATACGTAGTCAGCGTGAGTACGCGTCTCTGGTGATGTAGACCTTTGTTGTATGTCAATAGATCGGGACCGAAAGGGGGGTAGCTCGGCAAGGTCAGATTGTAAAAGATGAATTACTAGTTCGATATAGGTCCAGGTATGAGCTCCTGGTTGTGCTCCCTACGCGTGTAAGGGTGGACAAACGTGGTTGTGAGTAAACTATGAGGCAGATATAATCAAGCAGGATCTTAGGAGTCGGCCACTTTTATGTTGTACAGATACGTGTAGTTAAGCTTCTGATATATAGTAGGTAGGGATTCATGATGTCTTGACAGATATCTATACCCAAAGGGGAAGCCCTACTTATACCGTGGGGTTATTTGGTTCATCGGTAAAGAGTTGGGAATAATACCTTTACATGCATACAAACCATATCATACAGGGACCGCTGGGTTCTCCGGGTCAAGACGAGATATCCTATAATAGTCTAGGTTTATCATGGTTGAGAAGGAGTTACATTTTGGAGCGAAGCAGAGATTATTCAGTACTATCGTAACACTCGCAGCGGAAAAGCGATGCGTCTTCCAAGGTTCCATGAGCGTTGAACTAGAAAGGGATTATCAAGGTATATGTGAGTGTACCTAGGTAGATAAGGGCATATAGACTGAACGAGGATGGCAAAGGCTACTTGCATGTTAGTATCATTGATACCTATGGAGTAGGCTGAACTAAGAAGACGAAAGCTGCTCTTCGGAGGAAGACTGAGGAGGGAAGATAGACTAGGGTATCGAGTTAACATTCTAGACCCTAAAAGTGGATGAGTTTGGTTGAGATAATGGGTAATGTGAGTATTATTATTAGTATAGTAGAAAGTATATGATGAATTGGACGAGGGTGAGTGTAACAAATAGAATCAAGGACAGGCCAAGGGTAGGAGGTATAAGGAAGTATGTTGAAGTGTTTGTAATGATATAATCTAGGATATGTAAGATATAAGAGCCTTAGGTCCTTAGGTCCTTAGATTGATATTACATGTATGTAGGTACTAGGTATTAGAGGTACTTGCATTTATGACAAGGTTTAGGGTCTAGGGATCTCAAGTTACTTTTGGTTGACAGGGGCAAGAGCCGTGAAACCCTTGTATAGAATGTAACTGCACTAGTTTATATACATCTATGTAGTACAAGGTATCAATGTAAGAGGTACCTACTACCTAATGTGGTCTAAATGCAACCCTTTTCATCACTAACCGGTTAGGGTAATATCTATTATCAGAATAGGTTACATGGCTTAAGTACTTAGTGGCCCGTCAATCCTTTTTCTTCATCAAATCGATTTCATTTCCACTCTTTCGACCTTCTATTTTCTTCATCTCACCCCACGACAACCTTGCTCATCATCCCAAATCAGCCACTGTCGGAACTTGACGGTAATATGGATAAAAACAACAGCTTTCTGAACCCTGTTGACATACCGGACGATACACAACCGTTAATACACAGTAGGCTTTTTATCCCGATTAAGATATGAATGAACTTCTCTAGCCTTCATCGCTTCATTCTTCGGTGGGGATATTCCGTACGAGCATCATCTTCCCCTTACTAAATGATACTATTTGGAGCTATTTTGGATATCCGACGCCGCCGATGATCTACAAATTTCGCTGTTGAAATCACCAAGATGCCGTCCCGTCGTTGTGGGTGACCGATGGGCCGTAGCCAACTTGAACTTCGGGTGCCAAGGCGTAGATCCTCTGGGCTACGATGAAAAGATGAAAAGAACGATACACTAACTATGCGTGGTAGATGCTATTTTCACTTTCAAGTCTAACTAACTACTTTTCCTTATAACATCGTATGAATTCTTATCATCTGACCTCGGGAATTATCAAAGCTTGTGACTTTTTACGTTAAGTCCTAACATTTGACAACGATGTTATATGCAGCAAGGACATGTTTGAACATGAGCACTCTGCTGCTTGGTCTGTATTTCGAAAGGTTGGACACCGTCCTAATAGTTTTGGAGCCCAAGGTGCGGGTACCTTTCATGGATAACGTGGAACTACTTTCATCAAGGGGACGTTTCTCGGCGGCACTTGGCACTTTTCTACATGTCGTCATGAATTCCAAGTACCCGGAGTCTTTGGAATCTCGGCGCATCATTATTGAGTCAGAGTATAGTCTCATTATCTCCCTCCAGGTAAGAATATATTTTGTCGATACGCGTATGACCCTCCTTACATTCCTAGATATAATCATGATTTGGTAGTTTGGTTCGCTAACGCTGCGTCAGGTATCTCCCAACAACATGTTCAGGATACTACGTCGAGCTTTTTTCATCTGCATTAGCTAAACACATTGTTATCGACGGGTTGCCAAGATGGTGAGTTAGTTAGGTCCACGGAGCGGCCCTTTCTCATGTAACATCGTGATGGCTTCATCGTTAACTTTGATGGAGCTTAGATGCAATGATCAGAGCTTAGATGCAATGATCAGAGCTTAATAGTTTCTAATCCTATCCTAGTCAAGCTTTAGTCCTACACAGGCAAGTCGGATCGTATGTAAAGTAGCGAATCTGATAACGATCCCTGTCTGCCCGACTACTCCTTTTAGGCAGTCGGTATTAATACGGATACATGAAGGAAAACGCGCCTCTTCGCCATACTTATGAGGTAGGTTTAAAGAATAACGGGCGCTACAAGGATGATTTCATCATTTTACTATGTGGGCACTGTCCAGTTATCAGTCCTTTTAGTCTTATTGCTAATTGGTGATTAGATCAAGCTCGTCGTAGCTTAGTCAACGGTAAGGTTGACAATGACAAGAAACTTTGTCAGTCATAAAATATACTTCATCACCCTACTCCCTATTCCACAAAAACTTGGTCAGCATTTACGATCTCGATGTTGGGAACGTGTATTTTATCGAGATAAAGAGATGAAACTATACCAGCAAAGACCCAGTTGTGGGGGTTTTCTTCTACAATCTGTCATGGTCTGTCACATGTAAAATACATGTTAAGCCTACCGATTGCATCGTAGGATCAAAATTTACGTATGAGGATTATCATTTAACCTATACTATGCATACACATTTAGTTACTTGCTCTGTGTTAGCTGCTCTGTTGACCATGACTACCTAACTATGTAAAAGTATCGAGAAACTTCTGATAGCGTCGCTGAAGATCTTGCCTCGAGCGAATTTAACAACGAAGACTAAATCATTGCAAGGAAAAGCTGTTAAGAACCGTTTTTAATATACTGATTCGATATCACTCGTCACCTAAAGGCCCGCGATATCAACTACGATATGGCACGGCGGCTACTTGCTTCTATGGCCGCCGATCTTCAATGACCAATTCCAAGGTATACAGCCCTTGGCGAATCTACAGAGACAAGGGTAATTTCTAATATAAGGTACGGTTGAGTTAAGAAGTTGACGTTGTAAACTTTTTCGTTTTTGTTCTGTATCGTTGATCCTAAGTCGCTAAAGCTATGTGGCAGTCTTCATGCAGTTGCTGGTCAACATGGTTACCTAAGTATCGAGTCGATATCGTACGCGCTACTAAGCTACTTTAGGCGTACTCAGATGTTCATTTATTTATTCATTACTCCGTCCCGTGTTATACGAAACGAATGTTGCAATTTATTTGCGGATTATTAATATGATGAGAGCCAATGTGCGACGCTAGAAACTCGCATCATATAGGTACAGTACATCGCCAAGTTGTGTGTTTTGCCGAGCCAGAATCTGGGGGAGCCAAGAAGATTGATTGTTGCTTATTTCCCCAGATTAATCAATCATGCCTGTAATAATAAGGAGAGTTCTTTGAGGATTGATCTCTCTCTATGTCGATGCTGCTCCGCGGCAGTTACAGTGACAGCCGACATACCTTATACGTGAGAGCGTAGCAAGCTCCAACTGCACGTCTCGCGGCAGCTGGTAGGAGGTAGGTTCCCCTTTTCCCGGTCAATCCCACCACATCCCTTGATCTAGACCGAACGACCTCCTATGTGACCTTTACATAACCAATTTGACAAGAACTCCAAGATAATTTATACAAAGCCAAGTCTAAGCTTATATTTGACATGCCGAGCCCACAGTAATCGCCATGGTGAAGTTCTATTATAGTACTTATCACCTAATATTAGAGCCATAGTTTATAGAGTATATAACTACTACTAATATTTAAATAGTAATTGACAAATCACTTACAGCTACATATAGGTAGCCGCATTTGTATATCATCAAATCGATTCATTCAACCTATTGCTGCCATCACCTGATACGTACTCTTTCCTCCTTTCTGCCCCCCTTTTCTTGCCGAGAAACAGGGGCCTTTGCAATGAGAGTATCCCCTGCCATAACCATAAACTAAGCAATAAACTCACCGCGGGTCCTGGACCTTCGGCCTTGGAAGGTTCAAAGGGCTCAAGTATTCCCGACGTACCTTGTCAATGACCGCTTTTGTCGGTTGATGAGGACATGTCGCAGCGGCGCCGTTCAAGACGTGGGAGGCGTTGAAAATGTTATCCAACATTTCGCGGCGCTGCTCCCTGAAAGTCTGCGTCCTCGCGTCCACCCTCTTCTCGATCTCCTCGTTGTTGTAGACGTTGTATCGCATCTGCGTCTCTATCCGGACCTGCTCCTCCGGCTTGTCCTCCTCGAGGCGCATCTGGAGCGTCATGGTCCTGGCCCGCTCCGCCTCCAGCTCCATCGCCGTCGTCTGCATCTGGCCGCACAGCTGCATGGCCCAGATGTGCGATTTGAGCAGGTCGTTCTGCGGCAGGTTCCTCGAGTGCTCCGTCATGGTGTCGATCGCTTGGTCGGCCGTCACCCCTTCTTCGTCGAAGCCCAGGATCCTATATAGATCGAGGATCCGCATCCCCCGGACGGCTACTTCGTGCCGCAGCTCGCGGACCGCGACCCAAAACTCCCTCAGGTTATTCTCGTCGGCCACTCTGTCCATCCATTGAACGATGAGGTGGTTGGCTACTTCGCTCAGTTCTTGGCCGCTATCTCTAGCTTCTTTGACCTCTCTCAGGATCTCCATGGTGTCGAAATTTACTAGTGCCTCTTTCTTTGCTGCTGGCTTTTTCGGCTCCGGCTCGTCTTCTTGTTGGTCGTCCGTCCCCTCACTCTCAGCAGGCTTCGCGTTCTTCTCTCTCTCTTCGTACTCTCTAAGCAGGCGGATGGCGTTATCTCTCTCCTTCTCAAGCTCTAGATTTTCTCGTTTGACTCCGCTCTCTCTTTGACGGGACTCCTGGTAAGAGTTTTGGAGATGCCCGATCCTCTCTTCTTGGTCTCGGATCCTTGTTTGGCAGTTACGGAGCTCAGACTCGAGTCTCTCATATCTGCTTTTACTTTCGGAAGAGCTTTCCTTATATGCCAGGAGCTCTTCACGCATTCTACCACTCTCCACTTGGAGCGTCGCGTTCTTCGCCTCGACCACTCCGTTCTCCGCTTTAAGCACCGCGTTCTCTTCCTTTAACTTATCGAGGTGCTTCTCGTCGTCGCTGCCGTGGTTAGGCGTCTCATCTCTCACTTTCTTCAACAGATTTCGCATCTCCATCATCTGCTCATCTTTGCTGCGCATCTCCCGTTCCGACTCCACCCACTTCGTGGCGAGATGGTTCATGCAGTCTTCGTTCTCCTGGACGAGGCGGTTAAACCAGGAAATCGGTACCATGTTCTTCCCCTGCAGCTGCGTCAATGCCCCGGGCAGCCAACCGCTAGTACGAAGCCGATATATCTTGGCTATCATCTTCTCGCGCTCCTTTGGGGTTGCCCTCCGCCCCGCTATCTTCTCCCACCTCTCGACTTCGTGTAGCGCGGCAGTTTCGACATCCTCGTTTACAGACGCAGAGTTGTTGGTGTTGGTGCTATTCCCGTTCAGGTTCACGAAGAATTTCTTAACTTCATCGGCGTCGAATTTGGGGTCGGGTATTAGGATCCCGTGAAGTGAATACTGGTCCTTGTGCAGGTGTGGCTTGGTTTGCGAACCGCCATCGCCTGAAGGTGTGCTACCTAAGTTGATATCTTCCATGTCACTACTAGGTGTAGCCCCTCCTTTACTATTGTTGGCGGCAGACATATTCAGTCACGATATTTGTGATGAATTAAAAGGTCAGACACGGAGCGTGACTAGGTAATAGGACAATTAATATCCTACTAGGACATTAGAAATAGTCAACGAGATGAGTTGTCGACCTAGAAATATCTTCCTGAATCCACACCGTAGATATATATATATATGTGTGTGTGTGTGTTTAGATACCTAGCTATACGTATTATATTTACAGTCATTATCAGATTTCCAGAGGACTCATACAATAAGACTGTTCCTAACAACCGTGCTACTGTGAAGACAACGCCATTCAGACAACTCCAAGACTGGCTACCGTGGAATTGTTGAAGTGAATATGACAGGTCAACACAATATCTGTCGCCTGTCACTACCTACTGCCTTCTAGTCGCCTCGGGTTTTAAACAATGCGTAGTTTAGCAAAGAGACAATGCACGATTGTTTCGTGAAGTGGAAAATCTTAACAAAGAGACGGAGGAGCATGTTTGAGAGCTGGAATATCTTCCTTTATGGGACCAAATAAAATACCTATAGAAAGTACTACTACCTAAGTGACTGTTCCGTCTAGATTATGATTAACATAAACTCCGTGAGCTCATGGTAGTATTAGGTACATAGAAGACTCATGATCCGTACCTAATGAATCCCTGTTTATGTACATTAGATCACTTATTTTCGCTGCGATTCTATCTATTAATCATTTATATTGGGAGCTAAATATACATTATGAAGACTATATGTGGAAGTTAAATAAGTGAGCGATGGTTCTATTCATATTGCTTTCTCACAACGCCGCATAAGTTATGAAGTCCTTTTAACTCTTTGAATTCGAATCAGATTAGCAGACTCATGTATATGTCGAAGGCAAAAGGTAGGATAGGCAAATGATATCGTAATATCCAGACTCTGAATCAACTGTCTTTTTTAGTAGACCTACTTAGGGCCTCTGGTTAGCCCTGACATCTTGCCTTTCGTATTGAGATGGCTTCGAAATCGTAAGCTTGACTCCATGAATATTTCCATAAAGACCCTCGTTGTTGCGCTGGGTGTTACCAAGGCATAACTTTGTAGGTACCTCACAACAGACAAAGAATGTTCTTGTGTCAAGCAAGTACCTTTTAAGAGCATTCTGGGTGCAAATATGACTGACATAGAAATTTAACCCTTCGGACATCGAAATACTATCTAGTATAACTTTTCTAAATAATTGTACTGCCTAATTCTGTCATAGAAACAGCTGCTTCTAAGTCAGTCGCTAAATCCATTATTTCTTATCAGACCAGCCTCTAAACCCTCTCTACTACCCCATGAAAACCTATCTCACGATCTCGTCCTTCCATCTTGTGCCATCGACTAGATCAACTGACAGGAATTATAGCCGCCTCCAAGTCTCATGCTCTAGAGTTTTAGACAATATCTATATCTTTAGCTCATTCTCACTCTCTGCTATGTTCTCGGCACGACGGATATTCACGTTCGGGCCGCAGAGTCTCTATTCGCCGAACCATTCAACGTTAGGGGCTAGAAAAGCCCATACTAGACCGGAACCTACACACCCTCGCATTCTAGAGCGCTTATTTAGACATCGCCGAACAAAGAAATTTAATCATGGCTCTATTCTAGAAAACGACAGTCACTGTTATTGGCGCGACCATCAGCCAGTCCCTCGACATGAAAAGGGGTAATTCAGTGGTGTCATTAAACAGCAATTGCAAATAGAGATACACAATACTGAAACCTCCTCGCGATGATCCGTCCATTATATTACGAGATAAGACCTCATTTGGAAGCATTTGCGCCGAAAGGGGGGAGGGGGATGGTCAGGGGATCTAGGGAGCCTCCTCCCCCTCCCCTTAGGTATATAATACCATATTCCTTCCGTACCGGGGGACAGCGATGCCGGGCCCCCCGCGTCATCGGGCGTCAAAAAAAAAGAAAAAAAAAAGACTACCTAATGCTAAGATGACTCACAGGTAACGGGCGGGTAACTGGTCTTATTTTTGAACCTAGTGCCTATCCCTAGGACTACCCGCCAGGAACGGGGAACGTGCTGCTCATCGGCATGTTAACGGGGGTAGGGCTACTGAGACCATGAATCCATCCCTTGCATGTCTATTTCTCGTATCAGTGCTTTTTAACAAGCGCCGTTTACATATTTGGTTCTATTCCAACATATGGGTGAGTTCATTTCTGTGCCTCCTAATAATATTTTCTTTGTAGGTGTCCAGAATATGTGCAACGACTGGCGGCGCTTGGATGACATTTCTGATGTGCTGGACATGGTAATGAAAAGCTTCTCTAAAAGTGAAGGTCTAGAAGATTACGCTCGTTCGCGGTCGATATTTGGTATTTTGACTTGCTCTGTACGTACCCTGTTACTTGGGTAAATACATGCCGTTCAAATAGCAAAATGTTTTACAGTCTAGCGAGGTCACAGAACATTATACTCCACGACAGTCAGAAATGAGGTAATCTCAGGTACAAAATCAAACAAATGATAAGCTAAGAAATACCTCCACATATCGCGGAATGTAGGCGCAAGAGGCACCTATGAAGGAGTATGTTTCTAAAATATCAAATACCTTCTGAACGGAAATGTCAGAATACATCCGGGTTTCATCAGCTACCAAACTCGTTATACTATTTGACACCCTATAAAAATAGGTGTCGTAACCTTTGATAAAACTGAGAAGCTCAAGTGTAGCTATAATTTCCATACATCCGTACCTACATAGGCAGATAGAAAGGAGGAGCGGTAGTCAATCTACGAAATAATCTCATAAACAAGAGTCGTCAAACTAAAACCTTCAAAATATACGACAGTAACATGATTGAAACATAGTGTAGAGACCAAACTAATATCAAAAACGAATCCTCCAATAATTCCACCTGGTATATCCGCTCGAACTTATCCACAACGCCCAAATCTCAAATAATATCCAACGCGCAAATGCACACGACCAAATGAGCGACTCCCTAGCACCTCCGAAGAATAGAACTCTTCCGCTATTTAAATGAAGGGTATACGGTAAGGGACGATAGAAACTCCGAGACAGGAAAAAAAAAAAAAACTCCGCTATAAATCTTTAAAAGGGGTAGTTCAGAAGATAAAATGCTCCTCAACGTCGAACCAAATATTCTTAACAGCGCATCCAAGATCCCACCACAAGCACTTACAAGTCTTCACCCTTATTTAAGTAACAAGCTCCCGTTTACCACAGAGCGTCGCTATCGACCATCCTGTTCTGGTGAGGCGGCGCCGCGTGCGGTAATTTATTCGGGGAATGGGCCACCGTCGAGGACTTGATAGCCATCCCATCATTCACAGCGCTCGTGGCCGTCGACGAGAAGTCGTAAGGGACCGGCCGTATGGGGCGGAGCGACGTCTTGGACGCCGTCCGGGGCAGCATTTCGGACCACGACTCGCCCAAGACGCGCCCCGGGAAGAACGCGAGCAAGACCAAGGCGGCGAGCAGGACCATCAACCCGTCGAGCACGAGCAGCAGTGCTTCGGACTGCGCGATGGAGCTGGCGTACCCCTCCGCAACGACGACGGTTCGGAAGGCAGTGCGGATGATGAGCAGGAGGGTGGTGGTCGAGAATGCTGCAAGCGTACCGTGCGCATATTAGAGCTGCTGTTAAAACTTGGCAACCAATTATCGCTTCTACTAACCGATTAAGAAGGACTTATAAGATCTGCTGTTGTATATCCCCGCGAACTTGAGATCTAATTCGTGCTTTCTCGTGCGCACGGCGATCGCGAATAGCATGGCGTGGCTGACGAAGAGAACTAGGGCAATGAGTTGAATAGCTAGCCCAGCAACGATGACACGATCTCCTCTGTCGACCTTGACGGACGTCAGTCGCATATATGAATCCTCAATGTAACATTTACCGCCTTACCTCGTCTGAATCGTCTTGGATTGTAGATATTAACCCCCCAGCGAGCTCGAGCACGAGAGACATGACCGTCAAGGAGAAGAATAGGTAAATATACCATGACGACCTCCACGAACGATACTCTTCGCCGTAAATTGTCACGATCTGCGGCACGACGAGGGACATGGCGCCGCAGATGAGCGTTGGGCCCATGACGGTTCCGATCACGAACAGGATGAAGTCGCTTCTATCGGTCGGGCTGTTGTGCAACAAGACTCGTCCGATGTAGCCCACCACTTCCAAAGCAAGACCCGTCGCTACCGTCGTGGCGAAGATGGATCCCCTATACTTGATCCCCAAGGCCAAGGCGATGGGGATTAGGACCGCGAATAGGACGAGGAAGATGATGTTTCCGGCGAGGGAAGGTTGGTACGTGAGAAAGGTTCGCGAGCAGTCACTCGAGACGCAGTCCACAGAGTTAGCCATGGTACGTGTTTTTCATCGCTTTCAACCGACTAGAATCGAGATGTGAAAAGGGCCATCCGAAATTATAAGGGAGTAATCTTAGTCCATATATATATATATAACTGTAACCTAGTATCTATTACTTATGGTACCGGTATGTATATGCACTCAGGCGTCGAATCAGAAAATACACCCAGGCCGATGGCGTTAAGATAAATTGTTATGGTCCTTGAGTGATAGAAATAATCGGGCGAACTACAGTCATGCACCGGCCCGAGATGGATTTGCCCCATGATGAGCCGATGTAGTATCTAGGGCAGTCCCCCCCTGGACTTCCTCTCTCCCCCTCTCAACGGTCTGCTCCAAGATTGGAGGGGACAGGAGAGGTAGGACACACCAAACGCCGGCATGCAATGTTACCTGTGCGAATGTTGCCGTACTGGGAAGACTGCAGGCCCATCAACCAAACCACGACAGTTTGCGTAGTAATTGAAAGGATATAGGCCTGTCTGTCATGTAAGCACGGTTATAAAACATCTATTTTAGGAGAAGAAAAAAAACATCGGCTCTTTACTTTCCATACGTATATTTTCAAGTTATGTGAAATCATTTTCGGACATCCTTCGAGAATAGGAGAATATTGAAGAGTTGTACAACCCGGCCTCGATAACCGTAATCATCATAAAGCGACCCCTTCGTAAACAGGGCTCAAAAAAACGTACTCGATATCTCTATCACTTTTTCGACTTCTCACATTCTAGCATGACAAGCAGATGCCCAATCAGAATAGTAACTGGAGACTGCGACGGGGTGGAGGCTGACCCGACGTTCTGGTTCATCCAAGGGCTCCTTGTCCGCAGAGACCAATCATGAGGAAATGCGTAAAGCAGCGCGGCTAATGCCAACATATCTATGGTCGCCTCGGCCGTGTAAGGTTGGGTTGACCCATGTTTCTACATATATGTATATCTTACCTACCTACCTATTGTAGGTCTATACATTATATTCTCAAAGAGCAGTGCATTGCACGAGACGAAGTGGTGCCCGAAGCTGCAAAATCGGGCTGCGTCATTTGCCATCATGACTGTCCGAGGTTGAATTTAAGTCGAATAGAAGGTAGGATAGTCAGTCATGTTTGCCTCAGTCGACCTACGATTCGGAATAGATAGCGAAGCTTTATCCTTTCTTTTCGAACAATGAACCAGAGAAGTAGAGTAATCGTCAGAAAATAGTCCAGTGGGTTTAACGTAGCCTATTACCGGCAGTCAAACAGTAGGTTCCCCAGATGACTGAAGACAGCCGCATCGACAGGACATCGCAGCCAACAGCATAAAATTTGACGCAGAGTAGCATCTGATTGAACGATCATGTATTCCGTATCTCGTGTATTTTTCAGCTGTTGGTGATCAATCCGCCGATTGTAACTCTTCACGGTCTTTTTAACTGAATAATCGCAGTCTACAACTTCACAAACGCGGCAAACATCGCGATTGGTAGTTCTTATGCTGACTCCTTGTTCATGCTGTTGCTGCTGCGGCTGCTGCTAATCCAAGTTAATCCACACCGAGTCGAAATAGTTAACGTTCCTCGACGATCAATTCATAAAATGAGTAAACTCTTCATTTTTCATGTGAATAAGAGCAATTATTTCATGCATGTTGGCCGATGTTAATAATAAAAAATGATTGAAGATGGGATAAAAAAAAATGAAAGGAATGAATTGGGGGCCGATGTTTGGAGACGGGAGTTTGAATATATGCGACCGTTTATGCGACCAGATAATCATTAGCCAATCAGAATCCATTAATCAATATTCGTACTTTATTTTACAACTTTGTATGTAATATGTAATCCATGTTATTATGGTACGCTAATTTTACGCTTAAAAGGTGGTGCCAAGACCCGCCTATCGGGGAACCTTGGAATCTGCCGGTATGTAACATGTACCCTTTTATTTTATCAGATCTCATATTCAATTATTGAATCCTTGAATCTTGATCGTGACTCTTGAATCCTTTTTATAATTTTATAATTTACAATACCGAAGCCGGATTTCAACCCCTGTCATCTCCCAATAGCAATTAGGCTTTCTTGACTCTAGAAATGAGTCTATGTCGATGTACTATAAGCTATTGTCCTAAACTTCGTCCTATCCGCTTTGATCCTTTGAATGAGAGATATAATTATTCAGTTTCGAGCCCCGGGCCATCGCGGTCAGGGAACTTGACAGGCTTAAGAAGATATTCCATAAAGCCCAGCGAGGATCCTAGACTAAGAGATCTAGGGAAGCAGATACATAATGACTATGCCGTTCTAAAAGAACATTACGGTATGATAAATAGTCCAGTACTCATGGCATGATAGTAAAAAATTAACACGGTCTGTAGCCACCCCTAAAAACCCAATCGTCCTCGCGCATGGGTTACTGGGATTTGCCCAACTTGAAGTAGCTGGAGGATGGCTTCCGGCCATTCATTACTGGCGGGGGATCACTGATGCCTTGAAGGCTAACGGCGTTCAAGTCATAACCGCATCGGTACCCCCGTCCGGAAGTATCGAGCAGAGAGCCGAGAAACTTGCTCATGGCATTGCCCAAGTTGCTCAGCATAAGAGCGTCAACATCATCGCTCACTCTATGGGCGGCCTCGATGCTAGATATATGATATCCCACCTCCAACCCAAGAACGTCGACGTGCGCTCTTTAGTCACCGTCGCGTCACCACACAGAGGAAGCACTTTTGCCGATTACTTGCTAAAGGAAATCGGCTCGGAACGCCTTCCAAACATATACAAGTTCGTCGAGGGCATAGGAATGGACACGGGCGCCTTCGAGCAACTGACCCAAGAATACATGACGAAACAGTTCAATCCCAGAACGCCAGACGACCCTGATGTGCGCTATTTCTCGTATGGCGCGATGATGGATCGCCTTCCTCTCTTTTCTCCTTTTCGTCATTCCCATCAGGTGATCTCCGAGCTAGAGGGACCCAACGACGGCCTTGTCAGCGTGGACAGCTCCAAATGGGGATCATACAAAGGAACTCTCATCGGAGTAAGCCACCTCGACTTGATCAACTGGACGAATCGTCTAAGATGGGTGTTACGAAAGTGGACGGGCCAGGGACCGAAGTAAGTATCAACTAACTTCTCACCCACTAAACATGCTAATCTAGCAAACAGCTTCAACGCCATCGCGTTTTACCTGGATATAGTAGATATGCTGGCTAAGGAAGGTCTATAGACTTTAGAACCTTACACTGTGAAATAATTCATGTATACCATGTACCTGTTAATTATCTGAGCATGGGATAGGAGTTACGGTCATTACAAATACCACACTCATCTCATACGTCTTCTGGTTAGATCGCTACTCGGTTCGAGCACGACAAGACTCTATTGCTCAATTAATATAATGCGAATCACTTCGGAATTACTATTAGTTTCTCTCGTACGCTTAAGGAAACCGTGGACTAAGATTATCCATCAAGACTTTTAACGTGGTAGTTAGGTAAGTGCACTTATCAGTCACCATACCTCTATCAGCCAACTTCATATTATGAATATATAGATTATAAGACCATCTCAACCTCGCAATCATGCAGTAGCTATAATAAATATCATAAGAATCCATCACTTTCTATGTTACGTTTATATGATCCATCTTTAAGATTTCGAAAACCTGTCCCCTCCCCCCTTTTCATTACCTTACGACTACCGGGAATAAAAATTCTTCGGCAAATGCAAAATTCTACTTCAGACGTCTAAGTAATTACAGTGATGAAGTACATACCTGTGTAGACTCGCAGTAGATAAGTTGACTTGTAAGCAATTATACACTCATCTCGACACCGTCCTTGCCAAGAGCCATTCCATGTAGGCACTTAACCCAATCTTAACGTAGATCTTCCTATACGATATAACCCCCGACCTACTTCCTCGTAATTCATAAAACCCTACAGCACCTATCCTCACTTATCAACACAAGGGAGTTTCCTCTGGGAGATACGAGAGAAAGACGAGTTTCCCCGCGTCGTCTGTCAGTGATTTCGGTTTAGCTCCGAGGTAAGCTTCTAGGAAAGTTGTTGAATACTGCCATGATACTGAACTTTTTTTTCCTTTATAGTCCCGTCTATGATGATCGGAACTAGCTGAAATATTGACTGCATAGCCACATATCTCTTTCTTGCCTACTTGATGGCTCCGCAATCGCTCACGCCCAGACCGCTGATATATTCTACTCCCTGGACGCTCAGCCGTCATTGTATACGCCATGTGTCAACATCCAATTCAGACTGTCAAGCTCACGTAAGAGCGCGCATGGAACTAGGTACTTCCGGGATCTGTAACGCTTATAGTCAATGTCAGCCGAGATCAAGCCTAAAAAAAATTGTAGACAGGTAGGTACTTACCTACTAACCTCTCATGAGGGTGCGCTGCACACATAGTTCCATATACTCGTCATGTCTTGAGTAGCCCTTACGTCCCCATAGACCCAAGAATGATAAGTAAACCGCCAATAACGATATCACGCGTATGATATGCACGTTTAGTCTAGACACAGTATATGCCTACCTATTTGCGTATATGAGATGGCGAGAGCACCTCAAACTTCAAAGAAGACGGGCAATCCTCTATAATAAAAGTAGCCCACGCATGTAAGTAAGGAAGACTTTACCTACTCCAACGACACATCAAAAAAGGGAGTAAAGTTGGGGGGCGAGACACTCACAGCCCAATCCGTCCACTCGGTGCCTAGCGCAAGCACGTACGCCAGGAGATATATATCTCGTATCTCGCCACCCGTGGCTGACCCATTCCATCACCTGATTACCTACCTACCTACCTACTTACCTACCTACTCATTTCTTAGCCAGACGACGAGAGTTCGTCTATAGGTAGCCCATCCCGCCTCTTATATACACCAACGCCTCGCCATTTCCGCGCCGCGTCGTCCGCTGAAACGCCGGTCAGACCTAGATACCTAAGTTTAGACAACGACAGTCGGCGCGACTCCTCCTTGTCCTCATCCTCCTATGTATAGGTACGGATGCGTTAAACGGCTCTGCTCCCCGTATACCGAGCCAAAAAAAAAAAAAAAAAAAAGAAGAGAAAAAGCTAGTCAGACCGAGGACCTATATTCACGTCGGCGACGCCACTTCCTTGCCTACCTAGGAACCGGGTCTATGTGTTTTAAGGTATTTATATCTTCCGTCTCGTCTCGTCTCGACTGGTCTGGTAGCGCTCTTTTCTGCTGTTGAGATCCCGGATGTAAGGGATGCGGAGCGGAACGGCCACCAAGGGAAAAAAAAAAAAAAAAAGCGCAGGTCCTTTCGTCCCCTCCCTCCCCAACTAACCAACGCGGTGCTATCCGTGCGGCGAGCCCGTCTCCGGGAAGTTTTCTGCGAGACCTCTTCTAGCAGATGACGATACGGGAAGCCGTGAATGCATGTCTTTCGAGGAATCTGGCGGTTAGTTCTCTGTTATATCATATATCATATGTATATATATATATCCTAGGTCCTACGTGAGCGGGAGGTATATAGATATATACCTAGGCAGGTAAGTAGGTAGATAGATGCTCGGTCTCAAGCTCGTGCCAGGCAATGAAAGGTGAAAAAGCCGGGCCATCGGCACGAGGCAAACACAGGACGAGACCACACGAGACCGATTGAGCCATCGTCTTCGGCGGCGGAGGCTACAAACGCTCACACGTCGCAAGAGGAAGCGTGCATATGTGATGAAAATCCTTCTGCGTTCGATCGGGGGAGAAGATCGGGAGAAGGGGGGGGTGGGAGGGAAGATAATACGTGGTCCTCGAAAATGGGCTGGGGGACCTGCTCTGCCACCTCGACCCGACGGCACAATGTGTTTCGAAACGACACTAGGGGGAGAAGAGATGGAGAAAACATGGGAGAACGCGGAACCGCCACGGCCTAGATATATGTACCTAGCAAATAACCTATTCGAAACGCGGGCCCGTCGGCGGCTCGTATAGCTGGTACGTGGTGGGAGGCCATGTAGCACGGCCGCCGGCGTCGTGAATCTGACAGCTTTGTGTGAGCTGGATAAATGACAGGTAACTTTACCTGGTCAACGAACGAAGCAGCGGATATATAAACGTGCGTACTTGTGGTCGGCCGGATGAATTCGGCCTCGTTTGAAAGAAGTGGAGGTTGTCATTTTGGTGTAGCTTTGTCCTTCAGACTAATCGTGACTATTGGTTTCGTCTGTGTGGAGCTGAGAAGTAAGGGCAAGTGAGCGAGAGAGTAGAAGTATACGGGCTGGGAAGACTGGGCTCGACTCTAGTCTCTAGTCCTATACGTACCATCCTCAGCTGCGAAGTATACGGATGAATGAAGAAACCAGGCCTGCTTGAGCATTTCGAGTCCAAAATACGAAGATGTTCGGTGCTCGACTACAAAAAATTATCCCATGCCAAGCTCATATCTTAGACTAACTAGCTAGGTGGCGTCTATAAGACGCCAAGACACCAGTGCTATACTTACGATGCAAGGACTTCGGTGGTTTCTTCTGCTGCCCAGACGCGGTCTTTGTCGAGGTGTCTTGGTATAGTATATACGAGCTGATTCGGGTTCATTCCTAAACATCGCTGTCTCCAAGCCCTTCGCGTTGGCGTATACCCTTTATCTCCAAGGTTGTATATGTCGTGTATCCTATACACCCGAGAATCAGGTTCGTGAGACAAGACTCAGTACACATGTGAGATATTTCCAGGCTTGTGATAGAGTATCCGCGTGCGCGTGAATATTTCCTGTGTAACTAAACCCGCATCTGTAGCTTGTCTGCCGGCCTGGATATCCTGCGAATGTGCTTACTTACCTGCCTAACAAAGTAGGTCAGCACCCCTTTCCATAGACTCAGAGGTATAGCACACATGTAACACATCTCAAGTCTGGACCCCTTAAAACGACCTTTAAAGAGGTGAGAGGCGAACACGCGAATAGCCTCAATCCCGATTTGGCCTAGCGACCTACCTCGGAGGGTTGGAGGAGGGAGCGACGTCCTCCCGTAGTCTCGCCTCGCCTCATACCCTCCTTCATGGCCCGGCCGCTGGATTGGCTGGCGGATATCATGTTATCGATTTGAAAAAGTCCACGGAAATTCACGTGGTTTCGAAGTGACCCCCCTGATAGGCTGAACGGCCTCAAGTCCGTCCACGTTCTTGTTGAAGAAAAAGTAAGTCAAGTATCTGTCAGAAATTCAAAGTTATAAGTTAGAGGAGTTATTGGATGTCGCGGAGGCATTTGAGTGAAATCGATAGCCTGTAGCTATTCTTTCCATTCCCGCTCAACATGTACGTTCTGCATTCTCGGTACCCTACAATACCAGTGGCAGGAATGTGATCAGTCACCAGCGCAATAATCGTTTGAAACGCAGTATCATGCGAGGAGATGTGTAGGTACCCATATTTCATCGTCCTTATGCATGCCACGTGGTTATTATACCTTTAATCAAGGCTCGGCCTTCATCTAGAGGTATACGAGAGCACTGGCTTACGGGACGTGCGAGTTGTATCAGACGTAAAATATGAACGTCCTCTCCAAATGTCCGATACACCAACGTGCTAGTCGGGCCGTATCACGGCTGCTAGAAAGCAGTTTCTATGTAAGGTGCGATGTACTGCGATCGAGGTGAATATTTACGTATGATCCCGAGAAATAGACAGACACCTTCGTCGATATCCCGAAGCACAAGCCGAAGAGTTACTCCGGTCATTTACTAGTTATCTGAGAAAGTTCGGCACCTGGTATTCCATTGCTATTGTATAAGTAGGTAGAGTAGGGTAGGGTACGGCTCATCCCAGTTCGTCGAACTTCTCCAAATATGAGTTGTGGTAGCCAGCGCATACGATATGCAGACCCAAGGTTTAGACCAGGCACGTTCTGAGATATGGTATGATATATGTATTTGCATCAACCGCATACCCCTGAAAAACTTCGAGTCTACCTATCGATTCCCGAGTATGTGTGGACACGTACCGTGGTAGTCAAGTACGCTAACCAGGGTTGCTCTTTAACGAAGACAGCTAGCTGGCTGAAAAAAAAAATAGTAGTCTGTAGCCTGTAGCCTGTAGGATCAAACATGTAGGTAACATGTAGGTATGCACCTAGTGTCGTGTTAGTCCCATACCCTCGGAATAGTAAAACCGTAAAAGGATTGCAACCTGCTTAATGTGAAAAGCTTATTATCATCCGATAGCTCAAGACATACGATCTGTAGACTGTAGGCTGTAGACTGTAGACTGTGGATTGTACTCCTGTACTCTTAAAAAGTGTTGGTCGGTTGAGATGGTCTTGGGAATTATACTGCGTACATAGTACATAGTAGTTATAGCTATAACCCATTGTGTTATAATATCTTACAACATTACCAGCATCTCGAGCGATGGATCTTTGGTTTTTTTTTTTTTTACGATGAGACAGATGCAGTTGCGGTAGGCGAGTCCGGGACGCGCGTCGAACACAGCCTTCTCGCTGGAACAAGAATGCCTTAGGTATGAACATACCTAGATACGGCTTCGTTGCTACATAATAGTAGTATAACTCACCTAAAGTTGGTCTATGACTCTAGGTATATTAGCGTGCATGGTTTCGCTAACACAGACCGCGGACCATGTGCCTGGGTGCCTAATCTCAGCCTGGTTCAAGAGATTTAAGAGGTTCAAGAGGCTCTTAAGGTGAGCCGGGACGCGCAAGGTATGAGTACCTGTCACAAGATTCGCCGACAATCTACACTACCCCTTACCCCGGTCGATGCAGGCATTATGGTACATACATACCCTTAAGCATCCAGGTCGTAGACGCGGAGAAGATCGCCGATGGTTTGCGGATTTGCCGATCCCAATGGAAATCGTACACTGGATACTATGCATGATAATATATTATAAAAGAACGCAGAGAAGCCCGAGAAATGATCGGAATTTTCTTTTTCATTCCATGTGAAAGGTGATAGTGATTAGGATTTCGTTCGATATTAAATGCGTTGTAGTGCTGGAAATTTCATGTTCTTTCTGTCATGAAAAGGGGGTGCGTCTTGTGGCTTAACTTGAACGCTAGGCACGCGAGACCAGCGGCCGTCCTCGGTCTTATCTGAACCGTGTACTAGTAGTAATTCTCCAGTTTCAGGGGATGTCTTCGAGGCTGTTGAAATTTTACATTTCGTTTAGACGGCCGAAAGACAAATACGGTAATCGACTAATAATACCTAATCGGCCGGTTGCAGGAATATGAGATCAAATCGTATGAGTGATCGACAGCTGACATCCCAACTTTCCTACTAGGTCCATCGTTGGGTGCGAAAAGGTATTCCCAGGTAGGCATGATGTGTGCATACGCCTCCGCGGTCTCTTCTTTTCGCGACGAACCTTGTGCCGTTCTTCGCTCGCTATAGGTTCGTGTTTTCCGTCTTCTTATCCCTTTCCCTTTCCTTTTCCTGCTCGCATTCCAGTCAAAGTCGATCGGTGATCGTTCTATATCCAGGCTCCAGACTATGAACTGTAAAAAGGCGCAAATTTATGGCATAGTTATTGGTAGTGGTATTGGTATTGGTATCGGAAGAAGCGCAAGGTTGTAAAAATCGTATTGCGCGCTTGTGGTCTTACAATTCCTTCCCGCTTGTCACCTTATTCACCCGAAACGTTCACTAGGTCTAGAACGCTCTATGGGGTCGGGTTGCATAGCCCATCCATGCAAGCCATTCTGGCCATTCTAGCCATTCTAGCCATATCTGCGGGCTTGTCTACAAGAGACTACGGGGTCACAAATTACCTCGCTGTACCTAGTGTCCTGGCTGTCGGTAGACCTCTGTACTAAGCAAACTTCGGTGTCCGCAAGCGTAACAATTTGTGGGCTTTGAGAGAGGGGCTAGTTCTACTCAAGTAACAGTCCATCGTGTGCATATATCGTCTTGATCTGCGTAATTAGATGGTATTCTGTACATCGGAGAATACTTTGGCTTTGCGGTGTGATTGCCGTCTCTTTACTAGGATTGTCTGCGAGCTCGGGGTGTTGTGTATGTGTTGTGTATGTAAGATGGCCTGCTGGGCCTCTTTGCCTCCTATACCTGGTCGTAGTGGACGTTTCTGTAAGGCCACCACCTCCCGCGCAGCCATTTTTGGGGGGTAGTAGGCTAGCTTGTCGCTCTTCCTAAAAGCCTCTCATCGATAAGGGCGAGACAAAGACACCATCCCGTTCGCGTCTCACTAGTTTAAAATCTTCGCGACAAAGGTTCGTCCTCCGCAGAGACTCGGGCGTGATCCGATCGTTAAAGAGACAAAAAAAAAAGAAAAAGAAACCCGTCCGTTGTCACAAGTTTTGCCCAGAACCGCTGAACCTTAGGGCCTTGTCAGGTGGTTCGAGTATTCCTCTAATGCTCGAGGCTCCGATGGGTGTTGTTTCGAGCACAGCTGGCCGTGGGGACGGACACAATGGCAAGGACAAACACCAGCAAAACCTACAACCGAACAGAGATAGCATCGAGCCAGACGATGCCGCTCACTCCCAGACGCTTTGGATCCTCATCTTCCGTGGCCATCCTCGCGATATCCAGAGCGCCCGAGTCACCGAGTTGCACATCGTCTTCGATGATAACGAAAACACAAATCTCACGATCCGAATCCAAGGCCAACATCCAAACTTTAGCGTGGAAGAGGTGCGGAACCAACCTCCTCCTCGAACGAGACCTCATTTCTTCCGAAGACTCGCAGTTGCGACAGTTGAAACCAGCTCAGAGAATGACTCACGACTACGGGACGCGATCTTGGGTACTCATGTGAATAACACCGAGCTAGATTGGACTTGTCAGAGCTGGGTCGGGGACGTCTTGACGACGCTGCAAGATGCAGGACTCATAACGGTTGAAGATGGTGACAGCGCATTAAACGGAATGGTCAATTACATCGCCCGTGCACCATGGCGATGATGATAGCAAACGAGACCGCGTTAGTTTCTCCTCCTCAACAAGCACACGCCGGTCCTGTGATGGTGAGAGAAAGGGGTTGAGGAGGTAGGGGGGCTAGTTTGTCCGTACGTAACGTCGGACGTGCGAATACTCTGGCCTAGGGGAAACTCTATTGGGATTACTCTGGGTCTGATATTCGCAGCTTGGTTCGTTACCGCTGATGTCGCTGTAGCACACGGCTCAGGGATAACAGCTCAAGGGATGATGTGACTCTGCTTCGCGAGTATGAGGATCACGAGAGCCTTACTCGCTTCGCGTGCTGCATGACATCCGCTTCGCTCACCGGTGTACTGGCCTCTCTTCCTGGACCGGGATAGCCATAACGATCGACGAGTGTTTAGGTTGGCTTAAATATCTTGCCGTTAGAGTAGGCGAGATGGAGGACTTCCGACTGAGAAGCGTCATGATGGCGCAATGGGTTCGACGCAAGTCTGATCGCAGTTCTCATTGGGTGGGAAAGAGTTTCAACGGAGGCATATAGGCCAAATACAGGCCAAGTTCAAATCATTTTTGGGGCATCTAGATTTTACTCTGGGTCGGGGAATTCGTGCATATATAGGAATATACCCAAACCTCATGCTCGTAGAACGAAGGCAAAGGCGTAAAAGGAAATCATACCATGACGGCCCGCGATCATTGGAGCCTTGAACTTCTGCTCTTCTGCTCTTCTGCTATCTGCTCGATGCAGTGAATTTCTTTCTGGGCAGTATGGCACTTACACTACCCTTCACCCCCATCAGGGTGAAGATGACTCTTGAGACTCGAGATGAAGTATGAGGACTGAGGCTGGAACGTTGTTACTTCGACTATGAGGATTCTAGAGTTGCTACGGCCTCTGCCACGTTCGTGAGGCTGTTTTGCGGTAGTTGTAATTCGGCTCGAGATCCGTCATCAAACCAAAGAGGGGTTCTTAGATTCACATTCGTCAATGCTGAATAGATACAATATGGGCCGGTCTTCCAAAAAAAAGGAAAGAAAAAAAGACCGGCTGACAGTTGACGGTTGAGAATTGGATAGATGCTACGACGTCCAGCATCAAGAACATTGTGAGAACATTGTGAGAACGGATGTGACTTGATCGAGTATGTAAGGAAAATATGGGTGGAAAATAGAAAAGTATACAGAAGAGAAGATGAAACGCTATTGGAATCCAGTCAGGCTAATTTAGGTATGTTACTTCTTCTACATTTAAACAGTCGTGAGAAGTTGAGAAGTTGTGAGAAATTTGAAAATGAAGTCGTTTAGATGAAATGCGTTATTACGATATATCATATTCCAGGATTTTATTCCATTAACAAGAGAATGCATATCTCATATATGCGTATAATACATAAATGGCGTAAGCATACCCCCTTTCCCCTTGCCGCCCCTTGTATATACATACATACATAATACATACATACATACATGTACATACATAGGAGGTACGTAATACTGTCATTTGCCGCATTAAACTTCAACCAGTTAGATTTCTCTTACATTAGCCTGCACAGGTGCGATCTTACTTCTTAGTACACTACATACATACATACATGTAAGAGGTACGTAGTGACAGAGGCCACCTAATAATTTCAGAGCTTCGTCACAATCGACTTTTTTCTCCTTCAACTATTCAACTATTCATCAGTACAACCTTTTTTTTTTCTTCTTTGAACGAATAGAATTCGGACGTCAACCCTCTCTCGCGCATATCGTATACTAGGTAATTATCTTGCTCAATTTCGATTTCGAAGACCTTATATTTTTCTGGAAGTTCGATGGGTTCCTAGGAAGCCGAATGCGTTTATCATAGCAAGAGTCGAATCCGAGACCTCCCTCCTTTTCGGCGCTTACCATCATGTCTCCAGCCTCGCCCTGGAGCTTGGTGCGCAACGCCGCCGGCACACTCCTCGGCTTGGTCTGTTGGATATCGATGGTCAGTGCTGACATGACTGCTGCTGACTATTACGTCCATTCGTTGCCTGGTGCACCCGAAGGAGACGCGATCAAGATGCATGCAGGGTGAGTAGAAGCCTCTGGGCGTATCTCAGTCTTCCATGATACCTCTAAACAAGCTTAACTTGCTAATATCATTCCCGCGCATAGACACGTCGAGATCACACCAGAACATAATGGCAACCTCTTCTTTTGGCATTTCCAAAACCAGCATATCGCGAACCGGCAACGGACAGTCATCTGGCTAAATGGAGGACCTGGCTGTAGCTCTGAAGATGGCGCCTTGATGGAGATCGGGCCGTATCGCTTAAAAGACGAGAATACTCTAGAGTATAACAACGGCAGCTGGAACGAGTTTGCGAATTTGCTTTTCGTCGATAACCCTGTCGGAACTGGGTTTAGTTATGTCGACACCGACAGCTACGTTAGCGAGCTCGACGAAATGGCAAACCAATTTGTCACCTTCCTCGAGAAGTGGTATACGATTTTTCCAGACTACGAGCATGACGATGTAGGAAATCGATATTCTGCTTGATGATAGTGTATTAACTAGATATCTATAGCTTTACATCGCTGGTGAATCTTTTGCTGGGCAGCACATCCCGTACATCGCCAAGGCAATTCTCGAACGCAACAAGTTGCCTCAAACTCAAGTTCCGTGGAGTCTCAAAGGTCTACTCATTGGCAATGCTTGGGTCTCTCCACCAGAGCAATACGAAGCATATCTCTCTTTCGCGTACGAAAAAGGCATTATTACGAAGGGTTCAGATATGGCCGGCAGCCTAGAGGCCGACTACCGCGTATGTCGCAAGGAACTAGCAACTTTAGGGTCGAGCGTAGATATCAATGTCTGCGAACATGTACTTCAGGAAATCCTCCGTATGACTCAGACCATGACTTCCAGGGGTGCCATGGAATGCGTCAATATGTACGACGTTCGACTGAAAGATGTATATCCGAGCTGCGGCATGAATTGGCCTCCGGATTTGAAATCGGTTACACCGTACCTTCGAAAATCAGATGTGGTAAAGGCACTTCACATTAATGATAATAAAGCTAGTGGATGGACTGAGTGCAATGGCGCTGTCGGGAGTGCGTTCAAGTCGAAGAAATCAAAGCCGTCTGTCGAAATTCTTCCGGATATTCTGAAGGAAGTAGATGTGCTTCTCTTTTCAGGTGCAGAAGACTTGATATGTAATCATCTAGGCACGGAAGCCTTCATAAGCAACATGCAGTGGAATGGTGGAAAAGGATTCGAATTATCTCCTGGAAACTGGGCGCCGAGGCGTGACTGGACCTTCGAGGGCGAGGCAGCAGGCTTCTGGCAGGAGGCCCGAAATTTAACGTATGTGCTCTTCTACAACTCGTCGCATATGGTACCTTTCGACTACCCGCGCCGGACCCGCGATATGCTCGACAGATTTATGGGTGTCGACATTAGCAGCATTGGCGGCACGCCCTCAAAGAGCTTCCTTGATGGCGAGAAGCTACCCGACACTACCGTTGGCGGCGCCACCAACAACACGGAGTCGGATCAGGCAGCCAAGGACAAAGAACTTAGCGATGCCAAATGGGCTGCTTACCAAAGATCTGGCGAGGTTGTTCTAGTTATCGTAGCCATTGGCGCCGCCATCTGGGGCTACTTCGTCTGGAGCGGTCGTCGCCGAACCGCCGGATATTCGGGGCTACCTATCATATCTGAGCGCGCGAGAAGTAGCGGACTCGAGGGCTTCCGTAATAGAAGGGCGGGCAACACGCGCGACCTAGAAGCCGGCGACTTCGACGAGGGCGAGCTCGACGACTTACACGTCACGAAACCCACGGACCCGGATCGGACAAAACGCTACAGCGTGGGCAATGCAAGCGATAGCGACGGAGAAGACGACGAGGACGAGGACGAAGAAGAGAAGGCTGCCCCAAAACCAAGTATCGGCAACGGCCAATCATCGAGCAAGAGCTAGTGAAAAAGTCCTCCTGTGTCAATCGGCGCGACGGGACGAGCTTTCTCCTCCAAATATGAGGAGAGCTGAGAGTTTGGATAGTTCTCTAGTAAAAAAGTAAAAAGGGAGGGAGAAGAGTCACGGTGGTGATGGTGGTTGTATTAGATTATATAGAAAAATGAAGAACGGAACACGTTTTTCATCACATCTCTCTTTATTTTTTTTTCCCTCCTCCTCCTTCTCCTCCTACTTTCCCCCCTACATCGTCTTAATTCCGCATCCATACCTCATAGCAAGATGTTTTTGCTCTCCGCCCTGGGGGGATAGGTGTGGGTAAACTTGGGTTTATTTAGGTCAGGTCAGGTCAGGTCAGGGTCATGGTTAGGGTCAGGGTTAGGGTCAGGGTCAGAGTCGGGTCAAACTGATTTAATATCTGAACAAGAACCAAAAAAAATGAAGAGAGAAATACACCTAAATAAATCAACGAATACATAATCAAATAGTGGCTAAAAACGGTATATTAGGTATCCATTCTGGATTCATGTAAATGAAAATTTTTTTTGGTGACTTGAAGGTGACCTTGAATTTTATCTCCTACCGTTTAGCTCCAGCCGCGGAACGTCGACGGAGTATATGCCAGGTAGGTAATACTGATGTAAGTAGATTAGGTACCGGGTCTTGTTATCTTAACGTACATATATACCTCCTTTGTTTTAGAAAGTTGAGGAGTATTCCTCTAGATGGGTCAGGTGGGTTTATAAGGGATATCTAGTGTACAGGATTTTTTTTTGTTTATATTACCCCCTAAGTCCAATTCAAACGGCTTACCTACCTCCTACCTACCTACTTCCTAGGTACCTGCCTCTATTGTTTTTTATAAGAATTCAATGCTACAGTATTTACAGGTTAGGTACTCGTATTGTAGGAGGTAATAGTAAGATCTCGTTCTCGACAGGTAATATTTCCCAGTGCCTTTTAATAGCAAGATAAAACTAAGGTCTAAGATACCTCGAGTTATGAGCCTAAATTAAATTAGAGATACGATTCACGTTCAATCAAGCTCTAGCTTCCGGTATAGTAGTGATAGGTATTTGCTATCTCTCGAAGACCTATCTACGCATGACTGGGCGTAAGGCTATGTGTTGTACTTTACGTACCGATGAACTAGCGGGAACCCAATGATCGGTAGAAGTAGCCAGCCAGCGAAAGTTTTTCATAAGCAAACGTGGGAAATCCTTCATACACACTTCGTCGTTCCTCTTTAATTTTGTCCTGCTTCCACCGCGTTTCCATTTCCACATTCCTCGGTTTGATGAATCTGAAGACAATAGTTGATAGAGATCAAGGGTCTTTTCCGTGGCCGATGTTAGAAAATCCGTGTATATGCGTAGTCGCATATATTAACTGAAGTGAATTTCAGTGGTATCCGTTGATAACTCCTCATGATAAAAAAAGTCAAGCCATGCGGAGGGGGTATCAATCCTAGAGAACAATTGCTGCGATAGACTCCCATAAAGAGTAAAAAGAAAAAAAAAGAAAAGATGGGACACAGAAGGAAAAGGAGGAAAATAATATCAGGGCAGAAGTTCTGTGCGGCGTGAGCAAAGAAGATCAGAGATGTCAGCTTGTCTGTGTAAGATCAATTATGCAGCATTGTCGTCCGGCTTGTGACCTGGGTGGATGATCCGTCGTGAAGAGCTCGGTTACGCCCACAAGGCTAATGGTCATTGTCATTATCGTCATCGAGCTCAATAATTTCAACACTTTCCTGTGCCCGGCGGAACAAACTAGACGTGGATCGTTTCTTCGTTAAACGATGACTTTCGTCGTTGTCACTATCACTATCGTCGTCGGCAGGCTCTTCATTCGGCTTCCAGGCCCCGTCAGGGTAAACAAGAATAGATTTAGTGCGCAGTTTATTTTCTCGCTCCAGTTGCTCGCGAACGTCGACGAGATATTGGTCCACACAGAGGCTGTACGGACGCGCATCGCCATCGCATAGTGGACAGTTCCACTTGTCCACAAACGAGGGCTCACGGGGACAGCTCACGCAACCTGAACCAGTGTTGCAATGGCACCACGCCTTGCCGAGCCGTGAGTTAAGCCATGTTTCAAGATCGAAACACTCGAAGTGAGTGCATGTCTTCCCACGAACGGGGATACTAAACATGATCTTTGAAAATGGATCTGTGAGATCGACGGACAGACAGTCAGCCATTTCGACGTCACTATTGTTCGCATCGTTGGTTGATGATTTGATTAACCGGCGTCGGATATTCTCTCGCACCGTAGTCGCGGGCACTTTTTGGCCTTCTTTGACCATTTGTACCAATGCGCTATGGCTGCGAGTTTCTACAAACTCTACCGCGATGTACGGCTGTAAGGATGTGACGCTTTCTTGGGGAATCTGAACATTGAGATAATTGTCGCCTGGAACAACGTATGCCGAAACCTCAACAGGTAAATCCTTAGAATAATGCAATTTTCGCCTAACACTTAGAATATGACCGTTTAGTTTCATATAGATGTGTTTGGGCCAGCAAGTATTGAGAATGGTCCATTCACCATCTGTGAAGGGGGTAGACGACTTCGCATTGTAGTAACAGCATCGCACACGCACGCGCAGAGAGCCGTTGGAGAATAAGTTTACAGGCAGCATCTCGCCTGGTTGTGTTTGATCTTTCGTGATCCTGCCGTAGTCACTATTCGAAATGGTGAACTTGAATGTATATAAGTGTGCTTGTGGTTGTGCTATCATTGGATGAAGAGCAAAGTCCTTGAAAGCCTGATAATATCTCTCTCGATTAAAGCTTAAGTCAAGCGGCATTCGTCTCGGACTCTTGAGATGCGCCTGGTGGAGACAAGACTCAGTTGATCTCCTATCGTAGGGAGAATGGGTGTTATTGTGTGTACCGGTGTGCGTTTCCGGGAGTGGAGATAACTGGTGATCGCGTGAAGTCTGCTGTGCTAACGGTTGGTTCGATTGTGGCTGAAGGGGATGTGTATTCGGCCCCTGGTTTAATAGTGACTGAGAAGGAAACGCGACTCCTTGATTCAATAGCGGCTGTGGATGCAAGTTCGGTCCTCGATTCGCAAAGTATGCATGCGATACAATAGGTTGTGGATTTGTTGAATTGGTATTGAGGTTGGAGCCGCCGTAGCCTGAGGTCTGACTCCCGTGGCCTGGAATGTGCTGATTTGGCACATTAGGCTGGCTATTGGGCCTCTGTGTGCCTTGCGGCGGATTAAGTTGACCAGAATATATAACCGTCTGGTTAGAGGTTGTTGGTTGAGAAGCAGGTGCGATAAAAACACCTTGTTGAGGTCTCCCTCCTGAGTTTTGCTGGTTAGCATGCAAAGATCGCGCCGATGATGCCGATATCTGCTGAGATGAGTTATGATTCGCAGGTGTATAAGGCGATGGGGTAGATGTTGGATGACGGAACAATAAGGGCGCCGTATTTGTTGGATGTAGATTGCTTACACCAGGAGTTGGGCCTTGGGGGTATGACGGGGCATTGGCAGGAGGTTGAAAGTGAAATGGCTGATTCCCAGGAGAAGAGTAGCCTGGTGAGACTTGGTTGGGTACAAATCCATGAATTGGATAATGTGGTGTTTGTTGCATTAATTGGGCGTTATTCGGATGTTGTTGCTGAACAATCGGTCCAGTATACGTGCGGTGTTGAATCGTCGAGTGTTGCGCCATCGGGGGTTGAGCCGTCGGGGGTTGAGCCATCGGGGGTTGCGCCATTGGGGGTTGCGCCGTCGGGGGTTGCGCCATCGGGGGTTGCGCGATAGGGGGTTGAGCCATCGGGGGTTGCGCCATCGGGGTTGAGACATTGGGGGTTGCGCCATTGGGAGTTGAGCCATCGGGGTTGCGCCGTCGGGGGTTGAGCCATCGGTCCAGGAAAGCTCTGCCATTGCACGACAGGCCCAGATACGGTGTGTTGATTTCCTGGATGAGCTCTGAGGGAGCGCCATCTTTGTATTACGACTTGATACCATTGAATTAATTCCCTGTTGTAATGCTGATACTTTTCAAGCTCCATTGGCAGTGGCTTAAACATAAGCCAGCCTCCGGTCGATACCAGATGAACCTTCTGATCAGCATCGAATTTTCGTGTTAATAATTCCACAAACCTAACTTCTCCAATCATTAAGTTTCTTATGGAAACGCGAAATACGAGGGTCTGGAGAACAGGAGAGAATAAGTTGAGATGATGGAGAAGTTCGTTCACTGTGAGTGGGTATCCATTTTGTATGTGGTTGACGCGTATTAATTCCCACTTGAATGTCATTGACGTGAGAAAAGACAACACCAGCCCCATGGTGTCGATATAGGTGTCATTATGTTCAGGTAGACGACCCAGGGGAAATGTGGAAAACCACGCGAGGTGATGTTCTGCAATCTGGGAATTAGGCCCCAAAAACGTCTCCATCATCACCAAGCCTGGTCCCACGAATTCCCAATTGAGTGATGGGTGGCGGTACTGCGAAGCCACCTGAAGGCTTAGACAGTAAAATTGATGCAAAATGAGAAAAAACATATCCTGCCTATCGCAAGCTTCGAGCAGAGCCGAATATCGGGGCTTCTCGGCATGCGCGTTGAGGCTCTGAAGTCCTACCGAAATTATACGTTCCCGGCTTCGTTCGGAAAGACGCAAATTCTTCGGTACATCTTCTGTGGGAATTCTACAATAGTGAACGTGATTTGTAAGTCAGTGGTATTGATCAAGTTTTTGACCAGTCATCACTATAATAATTGGGGGAAGGGGGGGGGGTGAGGCTCTTAGTACATACTCTATACGTCGTCTCTTAGCTTCCGGGCTCATCGACTGCTCCGTAGCTACGCCGACATTGGATTGGGGTATGTTTGGTGTCGGTGGCGTATTGAGAGCAACTCTACGTGTCGTCTGGGATACTATATTTGGCTGGAGGGTTTCCGCTGATTGAACTGTAAGATCTCGAATTTGACTACGGAGTTGGTCTCCTTGCTCTTCGGTATAGGTATCTGATGTTACATCGCGATTGCGATTAGACGAAGTTTCATTATTAGGAGCACCTGTATGTAACTCGATAATGCCAGGACTCGGCTCGTCACTAGGAGCTGGCGAAGGCAGAACGTTACGAGGGGCTGAAATTCTATCAAGGTGCAAGAAGCATTAGTTAGTACTAGACGCTGGACGTTTGATAGTAGAATGAACGATAAAGGTTGAGTCAGGATGTATTCAGTGCTTGGGAATCAATGAGGGTTAGGGGTGACTTACGGTGCTCGAGTCTGAATTTGTAGAGGTTGGGGTGTGTTATGGACGTCACGGAGACGTTTCAGTGAAAAAGTAGTTCTTCTCGTCGGGGCTGAGGTCGGATTTGAGGCTGGTTGGGTTGTGTTGTCGACGGGTTGCGTGGTATCGGTAGTGTCCGTGGTAGTTGTAATATCCGTGGCACCCGTAGTGTTACTGATGTTTTGTGACTGTCTAGACGACTGAGACTGCTGTGGACGAGGAGATGGCTGCACAGGTTGTGCGTTAACAAGCCACGATGGCTTTCGACCACCGACAAACCTATTCAGAGTAGAATTCGCGGCTGTGATCTCATGGCGTGGTATGTTTATATTCGGGTTAGGCTCCGAGTTCGAACCTTGTGCTTCGGATGGAGCCATGATTGGCCGATGAAGGATAATTAAGAGTTAGAGTGTCAAGGGTTGAGATAGCAAATTGACATGTTGATGAAAAGATAAAAAGTAAGAATGGCGGAACGAACTGGATGAATGCAAACGAGTCCAGATTTTTGTTAATGATTATGATAAAATTAAATTCTTTTTTTTTCCGTGTCTATTAAAATATACCTAAGGTATCAAGTAAGTACCTATCTACATATGTAGGAGGAAGCTACGTGGAGGCAGCTACCTAGGTACAACGTGCGCAAACAAGGGTTCCCAACTTCCAAGCCGGGTCCAGCCCGAGACAGATCGGCGCTAGATCTCTAACTCTGAAGGAAGTTACAGATTTATGTGATGGTAGATACCTGCTCGTGGAATCTACCGGTACATACATACATACATACCCATATACATACATCTATGTACTGTATGTATGTACGAGGCATGTGCATACATAATACGCCAACCTATGTTGTACCTATATCTAAGAGTACATTATGTACCATCCGATAAGGCGCGATATTATGCAACATATATTCACGTATATATATTTCCAGAGTTCAAGTATAATGGTATGTATACGTGGTGTATTGTGTATGATAAACATGCATATCGTGGTTTAATGCATCTATGGGCATCGACATTGACGTGAAGTATGCTATTCTATATGTACTTGTACAGCTTGTACACTGCACCTTATCGGGAAGGGCACTGGGCATTATCGGTACATACATATCTTTATATCCCTATAACATAAAATATAAACAAATACAGAGGTCGCGGCCAAAAGTAGGAAACACCTAGAACTTAAGCTACTGTGTGCGTAAATCAGATTTTACGTATATCAAACTATGTGAAAGCAGTTTTATAGTTATCGCCTTACTACTCGACGTACATATATTAAAAACATCAAATATACTTACCTAGTAGTTTATAATAGACAGGTATAAAATGAAACAGATTAGAATTATCGTTATAATATTATTTATTTGCTATTATCAATACCTTTTTACCACGGTCCATATTAAAAATGAAGCACTTATCATAATAATATTAACAAGCTCGGTAATCTATCAGATCAAAGGCAACAATTACCAGCTAACTACCTCCTATAAAAACTCTCGCTATTAAAAGAATGATAAACTTAACCAACTCAAATATGAATGGGCTTAAATGGCTATATACATCTTCAAAAGGAGATAAAAATGCTATTAAGAAACCTACCTTAAAGAAGCTCATAAATTTAGATAACGATGGTAACAACAACAACAACAACAACAACAACAACAACAACAACAACAACAACAACAACAGCAGCAGCAATGACAACAGCGATGGCAATTTAACTAGCTATCTTTATCATCTCAACTAGGTCTGAATAGCTTCAATTAATTATATAATAAGGTGGTTTTGGTGGTAGAATTGAAACATGAAAATTCACACTGTGAAGCTGCAAGTACTGGGTGTTTCATACTTTTGGCCTCAACCTTTGTAACATGAAACCTTATAAGATCGATATGCCTACCTGGTAATGTATGTAATGTATATGTGTCTGAAATACACATGTAGGTATGGGATATGCATGTGTACATAGTACATAAGTCGACTTTCATCATGACGAAGTACTTGATGTTAGTATGAGCCTTGGACTTCGACTTGATAATATAACATCGGTCCTCGCATTTCTTTAAAAGTTAACCAGTGTTGAACATCTAAGCATGACAGGTATGCACTTGAAAGATCTAAAATCCTTTATTTGGCACTACTTGTTATTTATCGTGTTGTTCCTGGTACCTGTCGTTAGACAAGACTAGATGTTATCAGTATGCATGTACATGTAGATATGTAGGTATCCTATATATGTACTTGTCTATACATAGTATAGGGACCGCATGTTAACTTCGATGTTTGTAGACCACGTGCAGGGAATCCCACTAATTTCAACGTTATTCGCAAAACTAGACGTCATATAACTTGCAGCTTCAATGTTTTTATAATAAAAAATCATGTACGATATCACCTAATTAACTAAAGGCCAAGCTTTCCTATATCTCTTCAATGATATCTCTATAATATACAATAAATCAACACATATGAGCAAGGTGAAGTACACAGGTACACCTATCAACATTCTGATAATTGATGTACAACGTAGGTATTAATATGATATATCAAGGTGCTGGATCAATAAAAGGCTACTGGTACCTACATAGGAGGTAGGTACTTATAAAAGGTATAACATTTGAGCTTGTTGTACTAGGTACATAAATATTCAGGCATTCCGCATGTTCAGTTTATAACAATGTATGTAGTAGGTACCGTTGTAAGTGGTATCTAAATAATTTTACCGTCCATGCAAGTAAACTTTGTATGTACATACACTTGCATGGATATAGGCACGTACTTTCTACATAGATACTACATGTACACTGTACATAACATTGAAAGTATATAACCTCGTACATGGTAATACATGTACCTTCTAAAATGGCTGTGAAGACCCGCTTACTAAGGATAGATTAGGGATTAGGTGTGACGGATAATAACTTGAACCTTGGAAGTACATGTGGAACAGACCCCTCTTAGCCAACCTTAATCCGTATAGTCATTGGTCATTATGTGATCCGTACGTCGAAACCCCATCAACAAATCGCTTTCTCTCATCTCATCCCATCCTCTCCACATCCACCGTCCGCACCTAGTCAAAGTCCGTATCTATCTTTGATCCAATACTATAGTTATCTTGTACTTTCAATCCTTTTTCAATCCTCAACCAAAGACGGACGATACTGCATCCTCCTCTGACCTTCTATTCGTGGCACATATTAATTACGTACTACTTTTTCATCTCTTCTACTCCTCTATTCCTCTATCCTTCTCTTGTACCAATATTTTTCTCCCTTCCCTTCCCTTCCCTTTCCTTTTACAAAGCAACGGTAGGCCTATGCCTAGTCTGTTCCATCTCCCTAGCCTGGGTTTTTCTTGTACTCTTGGATTTAGTGCTACCAGAGCATGGTAAAAGGAGGAGGGAGAGGAAGCATCCAATAGAACGGTAGCCCTTCAGTTTTCAGCCAAAACTCGATTTCTTAACCCGACAGTTGTGACAAGTCAGAGCGACTTCGATCTGTAACCAAAGAAGAAGAGGAAAAGAAAAGAAAAGAAGAAGAAGAAGAAGAAGAAAAGAAAGAGAAAAAAGCGAACACGGAACACACAATACATATTGTTACAAGATCACAGAGCGCAAAACACAAGGCAATCGGAGTTTCCCCCCCCTTTCGACTCCTCATATATATTATTTACCAATAATTTCCATTGCGAAGCTCATTTCATCCATGTATTTCGTCTCTATCAAAATATCGATCGAGTCTGGTCTTCGATAGACTCCGCATCCTGTCCCGATTAGGAGGCATCGATTTAAGGGACGCCACCTTTCCATCGATTCCGGCGATTTTCGCGCCCCGTTGTCTTAATTCACATCCAACGCAGCTATCGCTATCCACGTTCTCGACTTGATTCCGGAGACAAAATACATCGCCACGCGCAAACCCTCCCCGCCCACAGGTATCATGGCGAGACCAGAGGCCGGTGATATTTTAGTGGTCATTCGTAAGTTAGCGTTCCGTTTTTATTATCATTCGCATCACGTTTATAGGATTTGATCGCAAAGTACTGGTGTAGATCAAGATGCGTTTGTACCTTGAATTTGTATTAATTCAATAAATGAACAGATGACTTCCAAGCTAGAAGCTCCGACGAATTGAGTCTAGCAAAGGGCGACCGCGTTGAATTGATCGAGCGAGACGACGAATTTGGTGATGGCTGGTTCTTGGGTCGTCATATGGTGAATGCGAATAGTGGCCTATTTCCAGAGGGTGAGTAGTATTGGCGAGATAAGCAGAATATCCGCAAATAGCGCCCACAATAGGATGAGAGCTGATGAGACATATTTAGTATACACACGACCGGCGCCCAAGGGCGTTACTGCATCACCCAGCGCCCACAAACCAACCGCGAATCCGTTGTCATCCAATGGAACAGCGCTCGCCAGCCAGCCAGCATCAATCACCGCGTCAAGTCAAGATCGCACCTCAGTTTCGAACCCGACCTCTCAAGCTACGTCATCTACGCCACCCGAGATCAGCCCAGTAACACTGCCGCTGAAATCTTCCAAGCCCGATGCAAAGACGACGCCTACAACTCTAGCTCCCCTCGCAAGCAAAAGTTTTACATACGGCAGCAATGATGGATCGAGTCATCTCAATGCGCAGAGTCAGGAGAATCCTGTTCTGCATGAAACTCTGACCGTTATTGACGAGCATATTACGGATTTGCACTCCGCTCCCCGAAACGGTATACTCCACCATACAACCGATTCCGGAAGTGAATATAGCTCTCATATACCTGATCGACTTTCCTACATCCAAGGCGAGGAAACTGACGAAGAAGAGGAAGAGGAGGTCTTGCACACTCGCACCCAGGTAGAAGCTTGGACTTCCGATGACGTTGCCGAATATTTATTTACTGCCGGTGTAGAGAAGAAACATTGTGAGGTTTTCCAGGATCAAGAGATATCCGGCGAAGTACTCCTTGGAATGGACCAGTCGTCCCTTTTCCTCAAAGCATTTAATCTCGGTTCAGTAGGGCGAAGACTAAAGACATGGCAGAAGATCAAGAATTTGCAAGACGAAGTGAATGGGCTAGGAACCTTGACGAGGCGAACGACGCAGACCTATGGTAGTGAAGCGGGATCAGAAGACCTCAAGTCTAGCGGGAGGACAAGAAGTCGGACTAACACTTTAACCAATTCACAGAGATATGCTTCATCCGAAAGCCAACCAGGTTCCATTCACGCAAAACGCTTATCACAGACTCCGAAGATGGAGCCCGTCACTCCTCTAACTCCTGTCTCGCCTAGAAATATCCAAGACAGCCCGACCAGGTCTTCACACCACAAGAGACCATCAGCAGCTTCTGTCCGCGAGCTCCATCATTCGCGGCGGCACTCATCAACCGATTTCCGACTTGCGCCGCCGGCCAGTGCCGGGACCCCGAAGCTTGTTACGTCAGGCACGTTTCCGCAGACCGAACCATCGCACAAGAAGCAACCCTCTTTCGATCGTAACTGGACAATGGGTGCGGCTTCTGGTTCTTGCCCACAACGGCCGTTGTCATCAACGGGGTTCCAAGACGTCCTAAGCGCGTCCGCCACGGACGTAGCACATAATCCACAGCTTGATCTTGATCGCGGGTACTTCTCTGGTACTGAGGTTGATGGTCGGAAGCGCAACGTGCTTAAGAAGCGCGATAGTACCGCTTCGCATTCGCGTCAGACTAGTTACACGGAGCAGCAACGCGTGAGGAGCGCAACGGCTATCGCAAGGCGGTCCAGGTTCGGAAGTGTGGACTCGACGACCAGAGATCCAACACCCCCAACCGCTACACAGGCGTACTATAACTTACCTGGGGATCATCGGCGGACAGCTTCTACTAACACCACCGAATCCATGCGACCAGTTCCACCCGCAAAGGATAGTCCTAGCCCCACGGTCACCAAGCTCGATAGCGCCTCGCCGACCTCGTCGACGAACCGACAGGCTATCCATGGTGATTGGATATCCAACGCCGGTAGCAAATTCAGTGGTTTAAGAGCAATCTCTGACGCCATGATCGGTAATTCGAAGTTCGGCTCACCAACCAATTCCTCTGCTCAACCCTCGCCCATGCGAGCACCGTCTAGGGCCGGATCAAGCACGCCTTCAGGTGGCCCCAGCTTTGAGATCGATTCCCCTGACACAGGAAAAAGCCCATACTCGGCTGCGACGTCTGGTAGTCGTAAGAGCGGGAAGAAAACGAAAAAGGAAACAAGTGCCTATCTCCGTGGTCTACTAAAAGTCAGCCCACGTGAAGCGATCAAAGACGCAGACTATAGTGGATGGATGAAGAAGAAAAGCTCGCATCTGATGACAACGTGGAAGCCACGGCTCTTTGTTTTGAAAGGTAGACGCCTAGCGTACTACTACTCGGAAGATGATACCGAGGAAAAGGGACTTATCGACATCTCATTCCACCGCGTGTTACCAGCCGATAATGAGCGACTCACTGGGCTGCATGCCACGTTGACGGGTGCTAGCAACACCCCGATTATGCCAGCCGATAGTAATCTCTTGACACTAGCGGACAATGCGGTCCCTTCTCCCGCCGAAAAGGGCGGGGATTCGATGTTCATATTCAAGCTCATGCCACCTCGTGCCGGGCTCTCTAAGGCAGTCAACTTTACCAAGCCGACTATACATTATTTTGCAGTTCCCAATTTGCAACAGGGGCGAACGTGGATGGCAGCTTTAGTCAAGGCAACAATCGACCGTGACGATACCCAGCCGATGACGACGACTTACCAGCAAAAGACTATTTCTCTGACCAAAGCACGCGCCATGCGCCACCGGCCGCCTGCTTTGATGAATCTGGACGAGAAAGTCGAAGAGGGTACGAAGGACAGCAACGACGGGAAGAAGAATGGCCTAGGCATCTCGTTCGGGGAGGTTGATAGTGCAGTCTCTGGTCTCGAGAAAATAGGCCTTTCAAAGGTCGAAAGCTCGACGACTACGAAGCCAGCAGTCGAGAATGAGGAGGGCGAGGCCGCCGCTCTCGTGACCGACCCCGGAAGTGCGTAGCCGCATAGCCTACCACTTAAGATACCTTCATCAGACGGTTAAACCGGTTATCGTTACACGTTTAGTTAAGCTATTATAATCTATGTCTCCGAGGGACCAGGCACCTACCCGGTTACCTAGTATCCAGTCTCGGAGACAATGTTAACACAGGCCAGCACCAGTGTCACAGCCCACAGCTACAATATTTTCTTCCTTTTTAGCGTGTCTTATGTTCCTAATTATTACCCCTGCTTATTGATACCTCAACCACATGAACGAAATAAAAGACGGATCCACGGCCAAACTTAACCCACTCGCCCAAAATTAGGCAACGGAGTAGTCAGCTAGGCAGAGGAGAATGAGCTGGGAGTTTCGAGAAGAAAGCGATACCACGGAGTGTGAGATTGCGCGGCGCGACGAGACGAGAGGGGGAAGAGGAGGAGGAAGAGGAGGAGGAAGAGGAGGAGGAAGAGGAGGAGGAAGAGGAGTAGGAGTCGTTGAACTGTTATACCGCTGACGGGGCATCTTCTCCAGTTCCGGTTTTTGTCTGAAATATAAACCAAGCAAGCAAACGGACGGAACATGACGAGATTAGGTGATTAGGTGCCTGGCGCGGACGACGATGTAGTATTACCGAAGTACTAGATAAATAAGCCTTAATAACAACGTAGTACCCAACCATGACTCCAAGACACTCATCCGTACGGGACGCGCAAAATCAAACCTTTTGTTTTCGTTGTGTGCTCTCGTGATACCACCTTACATACCTAGTACTGGAGTGTCGTGGTAGATTTTTGTTCATGGTACCTGTCGTGCGGCCACGGCCATCCCCTACCTATTCTTTGTGTTTGCCCTTATATTGGTCTTGGAGGGAAGGGGTTTGGGGGGGTTTCCTATCTACATAAGGTACTTGACCCTCTTGAGAGAAGATCTATGTACATAAGGTAAATTACCTATATAGGGTTTAAATGTAGATACTTAGGTATGCCAAGTATCTTAGGTTCTTAGGATAAGGGGTAGGCCAGGCCCCTCGGCTCGATTTATTGCTATTGACAGGTCTTTAATTTGTAGGTATGGATATCTACTTGGCAATATCTTACAAGCTACATAGCTATAGGTAGGTACACCTTTCTCATGGCTCTAGATGTTTACCTCCTATGTCTTCAATGTTGGTAGTACAGGTAGGTACCTACCTAGACATGTACCTGGTAAGCTAGCTACTACCTACCTAGAGACAGCATCTTATAATCTGCACCTCCTACCCATGTGTAGTTATATCGAAAAAGGGGGGAGGGGTTATTGGAGGTAAGTGATATCAATACTTACTACCAGGGGGTACTTACACCTACCTACCTACCGGTCTGTTACAGTACCTACACAACACCCATTCGCCAACCTTATTATGACCTACCTGTACAGTACCTAATACCTAGCCTTCAACCCAGCCAAGCCGCTACCATATAAACTTATCCCATCAGCCCTATCCGTAGGTAGGTAGGTAGGTACTTTAGGTATGCTCGTGCTTTCAGCCCTATATATATCCCCCGGACCGCTCTCTTGGCTTTTCGTGTTTTACTTTAACTTCCACTACCTATATACCTACAGGTATGTATGTATGTATGTAGGTACCTCCTTATAGGTACCTAGGTAGGTATTATAATAGGAGATACTTTCACGACTACACTTACCTCATGTACCTACCCAAGTTACGGAGGGAAGAACAAATAGAAAACGAAAAAAAAGGAGAAGGGAGGGGAGGAAGATAGAGCTAGACAGTTGATTCTTTTCTCAAGTGTTACCAGGTAGGAGGTAATGACACTGTTACATCAGAGCCTGAACACTTAACTCAACTCGACTTCTATCGTAGCACCCATTCACATATACGCGCATAACCACGTTTATTAGGTAGGTTCCTATATACCAGGCATCTACCCAAAGCTCACAACATAGCAGTGGACATCTACTTAGTAGCAGTATGAGAATAGGAGGAGAAAACAGAAAGGTTAGGGGTATCATAATCAAAGGTACATTCACTAACAGTAACCCCTACCCCGACCTCGTTTTTTTATTTCGCCTATACGCCTTCGGGACCTCCGCACTATACCGATTATTCGTAGAAATCCTGGACAAGCGCTTCCGTTTACTCCAGCACGTATTTGATGATCTCGATCCAAGCACCGATGTCTTCCAGTGTCTCGAGACTGTTGGCCCAGTCTCGGACGGTTCGGCGGCGGTTCGCGGGATTATTACCTATGAACCCCGTATCATTCGCAAAGATATTCTCAGACAAAATGTGAACTCTGCCACCGGCATGGATCTCAAGATGGATGTTGGCCGTATGGTTCCTGAAAGGGAATACGAGGAAGAGACGCGGGATAGGGTGGACCGTCAATGTGATATCCACCTTCAGCCCCTTGGAGGTCTTGTTCTCTGGGTCCATGAATCCGTCGAATTCATCACTGCGGGTAGGAGGCGACTGACTCGCTTTGCCATCACCCGGCTGTTTGCCCGCGTCTTTGTGTCTAGGCTTGAAGCTATTGGTAAGCAGCAAGGATAGGAATGCGTATTGGCGTAATAGCGGTAGCATCATTACCAGGTCTTTCGGATGCGAAAAGGGTACGTGTTGTATAATTTGCCCGTAAACGGGCTTGTACACGAATAGTGTATTATTGTGCAGCTTCATAAGAGGTTCGGTCTCAGGCTTGCCGTAAAGAGTGTCTATGAAGGTGGGGATCGGCTGTGTAAAAGATATCTCGCGAGGTTCACTAGGGTCGTAGGAACCTTCGTTGGTGATGGGGAATATTAAGGCGTCAAATGTGATATTTGACAGCGGTGCTGTCGTTGCAGAGATCTTGTATATCTCCATTGCGACAGCGTGGGAGACGATGATCGGGGGCTCGAAGGTAGTCATAAAGACAACATCTGGGGGCTTAGGTCCGGATAGACCTACAACGCCTTCCAGCCCACTCTCTGTTTTCGTCTCTTCCGAAGGTAGCAGAGTGCTATCTGGTTCGAGCCAGTCCAGAACAGGGCCGCTAGCCGCCATCATCTTCGGGATGAGGCTAGGTTTGTCGATATTGTGTCCAATCCATTTATCAGATACCCGTATGGGGCTGTATACTATACCATTGGCAGCAGTACATTCGATCAAAATCGCCCATGTCTGGCCAGAGCTGGTGTCTACCTTGGTAGACGCAAGCTTTCTTCTCTCTTTCCAGTAATCAAGGCTCAGGCCGACCCGACCTCGGACGTGCATGAGGGGGCAACCATGTCCAAGACAAAGAGCGTAGACCCTCAAGTTTTCATCCGATATGTCGCTCAATTCCGGGTCTTCTCGGAGCTTTTGCACGTCCCATCGATGGAGTCTCTCCAGGCTCTCCCAAATACCTATGATGGCTTCGTGGCAATTAAGGCCTGGAGAAACGCTTAGCTTGTCTAGGGTGGCTAGTCGCTCAAGATTCGTCCGGAATTTCGTTAGTTTCTTGGTCAAGGGACTCTGGCCAGGAGCCAGGGCAAGGTCCTCCAAGAGGATGTTTGATGCCTTGTTGACGTGATTTTCGAGAGCTGGGATTGATTCGGTGTAGGATAAGGAGGCCTGATGTACGACGTGGTTTGTGATGCCAACTTCTACGGCCATAGTCTGCCCAGCGATAATCAACGTTTTAGCGTTCTCCCCACCGCTCCTAACATCTTCCCAGAGGCATTCTAAGCCGAGATGGATGGCTAATCTTTCGAGACCCTGGTTGCTTACTCTTGCGCTATTCTGAGCCTAGATGAGATGGTTAGCTACAGGCAATACATCATCGACGGGGCTAGAATATCACTTACCCAGAGAGCAGCTATGACAACCTCCATCCTCTTCTGGTGATCTTCCTCGTCCGTCTGTCCAGCTGCAGTAACCAGACCTCCGACACTGATGTTATCCAAGTTAAGATCATTAATTGACATGCCCAGTGTGGTATACGCGGCGGCAGCGGAGGGACTATCGAAGTTAGCCGTAGAACCCGTCACCATGGCGCCGGTCGCCGGAGATTTCTTAAATTGCTGGGGCGAGGACTTGGGGCCGTGAGGAGAAAGGGCGGTGACGGTCTGAGAGTTTGAGAAGGGTGTCGAGGCCTGAGGAGTAGGAGCGGCGGCGGGATGTTGCGAAGGCGTGCGGCCTTGCTGAGAAGGGCCATGGCGCATCGGGGTCGACATGGTGATGGATCTAGCGATTGCGCCGATAGCATTCACACGATTCGCGTGGTGATCGAGTGAGATATACTCGAAGAGAAGAATACCTAGTGCCCAGATTAGGGTAGGTCCTTAGCTAGTAAGAAGAAACGTCGAGTTAAGTCAATGAGACTCTATTCGTTCAGTTTAATGTTCTTTGCCGATCAAGACTAGAAGACTCATTCCACACATGTCCTTGTGGGAAAATGTGATGAAGAAGAAAAACAAGACAGAATAAAATAAATAAAAAGGGAAAAGTAAAGGTGAAGAAAAGAAAAGGAAAGAGAAGAGAAGAGATAAGAAAGCGTTGTTATGTAATTACTATAGTAGACCGAAGCTTCCTCACTGCGGTACACTGCCTTAATGGATAATGTACCTAGGTATGCACATAGTAGAAGATAGGATTCAAAGGTGCAAAGCTTACCCTTTGGAAGCAAGGATGACGGTTGAAGCTTGCACCGGCATGGTGGGGCTATTGACGCGCATGGCGCGACGGGTCCGGGTTTGTGGGGGCTTTTGATGTAAAGTGGTGGCAGGGCTATCAGGTACATGTACTGTGTACGGAATAAGTATGTACATAAGGTAATACCAAGGCTCCTACATTGTATGTTGTAATTATGTACATGCTCTCGGAAAGAAACCACGTGCCCAAGAGATGTAACTTGTATGATACATAATATGTTAGGATGCCTTAGGTTAAACCAGTTACCAGGTATCTATACACAGTATACACAGTATGCACAGTATGCTTCAAATCTCCTTATTTCGACTTCATATTGAATAATAAAAACACCAATAAGTTATTATCAACCAAGACAACATATCTACTAACCATCCTAAACCTTGCCTCTAAGAAATAAAAATAAAACGAGATATCACGAATAATACCTACATTATAATTCACATTTTGAATGCCAAACAACACTTTCTATCTTTCTGTATATATATATATATATATAAGATTACAGAACAAAAGAGACCCAAACGATGATGGTGTAAGTTAGCTGTTATCATCCTAGAAGATAGGAAGCATAAATATACTATTTCCAAGATGGATATCACTTTCTACACAATACGTAAGGTATTAAGATCACAATAATCACATTCACGGCGACATAAAATCACAAGTACTAGTAGTTGGGCAATGGACTTAGAAATTTATAGTCTGGAGATAAAATAAAGTGCTACGTTGTACCAGGTAGCTAAGACAAAGCAAAGGAAATAAGATACGTGACTGACGTGTACCCCTACTATCCACCAGAGTCATTGTCGTGACCTAGTTTAGCTTGACCTATACACTGATCCATGTAACCACACCGCATGCTGCACCTAGGAATCCTCACATCACAACATTGTCGCTTGCCAGAGTGCTCAACTAGACATTATGTCCTAGATTCTGTCTATACTTGGTGTTTGCTTGAATTGGTCTCATAGCCGTCCATCCTGAACAATCTGTGGGAGGTTGGAAAACTAAGGTCGTCTCAGTATTGGTAAGTGGGTTGAGCCTGTGAATGCCTCGTCGTGAAATAAGTTCGTCTGCGGGGAACTGTATATCCTTTCTTTTCCGATCGCGAAATGATGTTGGATGTATGAGCTGAGGGAACTTCGACGTATTCATGTGTCTTGACCAATCTTTCCGATTTGCTCTTTATACCAGCCGTAAAGGTGGTCAATAATTTGACTATGGCACCAACTTGTATTCCAATGCTGAATCCTAATATCACAAAGCTTTCTTCCAATCGTATTCGAGAATGGGGATACCCAATAACTAAGGCCATGATATTGGCGGCCGTTATCAGTAGCTGGTCTTGTGAGGATCGGATGTTGTGGCTTGGTTCATCGAGGTTTCGGTGTTTTCGTGATTAAATGGAGGAATGTAAGAAGTGCAACGAAACGATCTGTTCACCATTCTGTTAGTATCGACATGCAGAGTTAGTTAGAAAGGGGCTTATAACTCACCTCGGTAGAAACTTAACACCACAGAATCATGACTCTTCGTGCACCTAATCATGCTATTAAATAGACATATGTGTATGGATGCCCTATTTGCATCCCGAGTGAACCTTCTTGTGTATCCGTAGGTAGCCCTTGAGGTATTGTCCACACCCTCCCATTCTCCCTGGGACAAAATATACACATGGTACTAAAGAAAGTATGTACTGCGGATGTCGAACCTGATAACTGATGAGTATCAGATCATTGCTTGTCCAACCATATCTCCTTGGAGTCCAAGTCGCGATGGTGATATTCGAGTCTTTCCAGGGTGATATTCGAGTCAAAGGAGAAGTCTATGAGTAAGAAAAATACATTCTAGTGACAAATGAAGAAAAAAATAGTCGCACGCAAAAGGAAACCGACAAGGGAAAAAGGAAACCGACAAAGGAAAAAAGTCAAATAAACCAGCCGCGTAGTTGTATCAATTCCACTGCCATTCAAGCTCAAAAACGCCAGCAATTTGAAAATATCCCCCTTCTTGCTCGAGAGGCTTGCCTATGAAAGCCGTGGTATGTGTGGTTCAACGCCCGTATATGTAGATTTAATAGCTCAAATAGCGTAGGGGCGTTGACTGTAGAGATGAAAAGGCCGTTACCATCGAGGGGCTATCAAACCGGTTGATAGATCCCAGAAACAAGGCTTCTCCAAAGGAGAATGAGGTCTAGGCAAATCCCTAGGACCTCGAGCCGTTGTTTCGTGCATTACGTCTTGCCTGGCGCTCTCGGCATTGCATCGCGTACTGAAGATCACTTGAGCGTTTTCGCTCAAGGTACTCTTCGTAGCTTTGCTGGTTTTGGGCAAACCGAGGGTCGCCCGCATTGGGAGGAAGCCTGGGCTTCCTCACCGGCTTGGGCCCAAACGCCATCTGAGCCTGAGTGTGGAGAGGAAGGTCGTTGCCGTTCTAGGGCAACCCCGAACCCTCCACTCCCAGGCCTGTGGTCGTTCCCGGTACAAACGGCGCACCTTGGGGTTGACGGGGCAGTGCCGGTGGGAAACGACGACCTTGTGATATATGAGGAGCGACAAAGCCACCCTGAGATGGATGTCGCACCACCGGAGCACCTTGGGGTTGATGCTGCATTCCCGGTAAGAAAGGAGGTCCTTGCGATGTATTCGGTGCAGCCGGACCATGTTGAGACGGACGCACCGGTCCCAACGGAAAACGGGGTCCTTCCGGTGCATGTGGTACATACAGGGCACCCTGAACACCCTGGACACCCTGAACACCCTGGGATGAGGCACCCTGGAACGAGGTACCCTGGAATGGGGTACCCTGATATGAGTAAGGTGCGAACGGTGCACCCTGCGATGGAGGTGGCAGTCCCGGAGGGAAGCGGGGAGTTGGCCCTTGATATGACGTAGCCGAAGGTACAAGCGCGGAGAAGTTGTTGTACTGAGGTCCAGGGGCCTGTCGAGCGTTCTGCGCCGACTGGGGGACATTATTAGGTATATATCGAGTTACTTGCATTGGCTGGTAAGTAACTCGCATCTGCTGATCAACCTCCGCGTGCTGAGGTACCGGTTGCAGCGCAGTAACCTGCGAACCAGAAGCCGCGGATGGCTGATACAGCGATGTACTATTGTATCCATATTGGTGACTTGCCGGATAGTCACCATGCCCGGGTCTAGAGGAGGGAGCCGTATGGCTCAGCCCTCCCTGAGTTTGGCCGTAAGCAACATCGGGCAAGCTGAACCGATTAGCAATACCCTGAATGATGTTGAGTTGCTCGTTCAGGTTCTGTTCCACGGCAGCAGAGTTATACTTGGACTCTGCCTTAATATCGGCAATGTCCGCCCTCAACCCATGTATGTATGTGGTAAGCTCTCTGACCTGGTCGGCGTTGGGCGCCATATTGACAGTCGGAGGAGCTACCAATGATTGATCCACGTAGTACATCATCCCGTTGGGATTGATGTTCTCATTGTACAACATGGGTTGGACGACTAGTTGATTGCCGACATTATCGTCGGTTGAGCCGTGAAACTCAGAGGCCGTGGGGTTCAGAACAACGAGTTGTTTCTGTGGGCTCGTGGCCCCAACAGCATTGATACCATCATCGTGAGTTGATGGTTCATCTTTTGGCTCATTTGCCGATTCAGGTTCTTTGGCCGATTCCGCTTCTTTGGCCGGTTCCAGTTCTCCAGCAATGGCAGCTTCCCGAGCTATCTGCTTACGGGTTTTCTGGAGCTTCTTGATAAGCTCTTTGAACTTATCTTCATTGAGGTCGGTCTCCTTGCCCTGAGCTCGTTTCGTTTGCTCGTAATTGTCGCGGAGACGATCCACTGGAAGTCCAGCCGTATGAGGTGCCTCATATTCACCAAAATTCTTTCGCACATCTTGGTGTAAGCCACCCCATTCGGTGGAGTTCAGTTTCTTCGACTCCTTGATTGCCTTTACCGTCGCAACGGGAAAGGTAGCACTCTGAGCTCCGTGGGCATCTGAGGGCGTAACAGGAGTGGCTCTCAATGGAGCGCCATAAAGCCCTTTCGGGTTATTTTGCACGTAACTGCTCCCTGAAGGGTTACCCATACGCCAGTTTCGTGACGTTCCAAAGCCACCACCCTCTGTCGGGGTTGATGGTCCAAGTTGCACAAAAGCTTTCTTGGTATGTGAAGCAGACGCAGGGTACTTCACATTACGAGGACGATTGTGTCTAATATCAACACTATCGTCCTCGGCGTCACCATCCACCCCTTTGAAATCCTTCTTGGTGATGGGAGCAGAAAGGATAAGATCCGAGTCAATCGGTGAATCCCTGTACCGACGAAAATCGGGCTTGTTGGCGACAGCAGTATCAATGCTAAGCTGCTGTGCCTTCTTGTTCCCAGCCTTTTGTGACACAATCTTGTCCACATCTGCAGGAGCTGGTGTCGTCAAGGAAACACCAGAGTCCTGAGGGCGGTTGGTACGCCAGTTAGGGACCATCAGAGCCTTCTTAGCATTCGAAGGAGGAGGCCTCTTGGAAGCAGTGGCATGTTGCTGCTGGTGAGCCGGCGCAGATACACTTTCCGAGAGTTTTGCTCCGCCTTGGGGCTCCGACATGGACTTGCTGGAGGAAATGTTGGTATCTACGGTAAGCCCAAGGGCTTCGGCACGCTGGGCGGCCTTCGCAGCTTGTGCGTGACGCATGATTAATTGATATTGGTACACACGGATGATGAGTTACCAAATTAATCTTTGGACTATTCCGAATCGGATCGGCAGGTAGATAACCAAGCTTTAGACCAAGCTGGCAGGTATTATCGAAGGAATAAGTGAAAGGGTGTAGAGTATAACTTGTAGGGAAAGTTAGTAGCTGATGGCAAGATGTTATATGAAAAGATATTAATAAATGAAATATTTTAGACGTGGAATTTGGTCAGGGTACCATCTAGTAGGTAATTGTGTTGAACCTTTTAGAGGAAGAAGGAAAGAAGAAAAAGAATAGAGGCTTGAGTGGATATAACTATATAGTGACAATCGGTAGTGTTGACTTACGTTTCTAGTCAAGGAACTAATTGCGACCGACAGGTGAGAGTTGAAGACTCGATAGGGATAGTAAGTAAGTAGTGGTGATGATACCAGATGTCTTCAATAGGTTTAAGATGTAGAGTCAAGTCCGAAGACTGCGCCCGAGACGGTGGTTTCGGAAACGATAAATCGAGTCCAGGAAAAACCTGGAAGGTTGTTATAGATAAGTCTTTGGAGATCTATTTGGATTAGTGACATGCGCAAATAGAAAAGGGCAAAGGAAGTGTATTGATAACATACTTGAGAGTCTAAAGGTATCTCGAGGATGAATAGCAATGGTCGTGATGAGATACGATTCTCGGTTAAGGAAGAATAGTCAAGAGAGTAAGGTAATAGATGACAAGGTATTGCCAAGTATAATTGACGATTGATATTGATGGAAGTTAATTAACTTCGTGTTGGATTGTTGGATTGTTGGATAAAAGATTGATGGAAGAAGAGTCGGTTGGGAAAGGAAGAAAGGTGAAAGGTGGATGATGAGAGAAGAGCGAAATGTTTGGGGGAAAGAAAGAAGAAAGGCGAGGTAGAGGCGAGAAGAGAGTGTTTTTAAGGACGAGGAGAAAAAAAAGAACGTAGAGGAAGAAAGCCTCGATCAGTACCGAGAATGAGAGAGCTCGAGTGAATCGGGAGGGGAAAAACCTGGTGAATAGATGTAAATGGTAAGTAGGCGCATATTCACTTAATGTACCTCCTTCACTCACCTCAAATGTACGTACTCCAAGCAGATTTATTCACTAAAGTCCAATAGGGTACACCACAAGTAATCCAAAATTCCAAAAAAAACACCAAAGAACGCTGAGATTCCGAGCCTATCACTCTAGGAGCAGAAAATACGTGGACACGTAGAAACGTGTTAAAAGACGACAAACTTGACGAAAGAAAACAAACGAACTTTTTTAACGCCAACAATTATTATTAATCATCGTCATCATCATCAATTAGAGAAGGAGCTGTTGCTATATCGGAATCTTTCCTCTTCTATTATGTATCTCTAAAGGGTATCGACGACCATCTATGGTATCGTTTTTAGTAGTCGCTAACGTCACATACCGTTGCTAATCCTGATATCTGCCTACATGCATTTCTACATGTACTGTACCTATGTACATATATATTTGATGTACATAGTCAGAAGGTACATAGATTGAAGTAAATAAAATTGACATATGCAATGATTGAGTGTACATGTGTACATGAAGTGACCTTAGCAACCGATTCAATGTTTCGACTTAATGTTTCGAATTAATGTTTCGACTTGGTGCTTTCACTAGTTTTGGTGGACACTGATTGACTAAATATTGTATTACGCGATGTAGTGAACTTCCAATTAATAAATTCAATTTTATATGTGTTGTTATTGTTATATAGAATAGCAGATTATTTACTGAATAATCATGTTCGTTTGCTAATATATGGTCTAAGTCCTACCACCTCAAAGTTATGTATTATATCTTGTATATGTTGTTGTATGCTCCTAACTCATCGTAAATATCATGAATTATAAGGAAACTGAACAAATACCTACCTACTCTGGGGATTTGGAGGCACTTCTAGACCGACAGTTTGATATTCGAAGTCCCTAAATGCAGATAGCTATTAAAGAAGTACAGCTAGGACCGAAAGAGAGCATCAAGGAGAGCAACAGTGCCTTGTAGAGCGTATCTAACATGACAACAGAATAGATAGCTTTGTCTTGTTACCGAAGTATTTGTACAATACTCTCTTCGCCTTGTTGAATCAAGGTACACAAACGTTTAAACTGATAGGAGGTGTCCATGGAAGAATTACTTGTGCGGATATCATCATTACGTGTAACTTAAGTAGGGGAATCAACTCCTCAACTGGATATTTTGTCAAATCGTAGAAACCCTTTTTACCCATAGCGTTCAGCTTGGTTCGTGTGAACTATAGGGGCATCAGTATACCTAAGAAGTTGGTAGGTAAGATGTTAGAATGGATGAGATGATGTTAGATGGAGGTTCCCATTCAACCAATCAGGGACTTGCTCTGTATAAGAACCGTGCGATATAATATCTCTCACGGCGGAATATATACTGTGTCTATACCGACAACTGGAATTCTTGGCAGGGGGCACGGTTTATACTCGAAGTCTCCAAATATCCTCAATAACTATTTGTTTACCTCCTTCATTTTTCAACTCTTTTCAAAAAAAGGGGAGAAGTATAGTCCTGTATCTAAAGACTATTTTCTTTTCAGGTAAAGCAATAATATAGTTTGTGTATTCTCTATATCAAGGCTATGGTAATGCTTAATAAAACCCTCTTTCATAACCAGTTATCACGAGAACCCAAGATAAAGAAGAAGAGGGCAGATAATATATTCGTCTTCAATTCATAAGCCATCAAGCGCTAGATTCCCAAGATGATCAACCAAAATATTCCTCGTTCCGGGTCCTCCTCAAAAGCATCAATCGTTACTTTGGATATCATACTGCAACATATACCTACAAATTTATTTACGGTGGTGCGGCATTGCCCGTCATATAAGCGCTGAAGGCCCTCTATGCGGCGTATTAGTTGACCGATATCACGGATGTAAATAGAAAATAAAGCATCATATGGGGGGAAGAGTTGTATTACTCACCGGATTCCTCGTCTGAATAAAGACCGTGCCCGGTCCCGTGAATTTACAGACCAAGCCCTCTCCACTAGCAAGCCCGCCCATAATGCCGCCACTCGCTACACGCTCCATGATATATTTGACGTTCCAGGCAACCAAGTGTCCGTTGTCGACAATGTATCTCTCGCCATCAGCCAGATCCTTGCGGATGATTGCGCCGAAACTGGTAATCCAGAGCAGGCCGACGCCGGTGATCTTGTGGACCCACAGACCCTCGCCGCTGAACATGGCCTTGCCGAGTCCTTGTCGCTTGTAGTCGCGGACAACTCCTTGAGTGCTAGCTACGTAAGCGTCTTTCCCAACGCTCCACGACTCGTCGCCGGTTAGACGGATGGTGGTCATGTCACCAAGCATTCCAGGGGCAAGTAGTAGTTCACCAGGACCGATGAAGGTCGAGTGCCCGAACTCACCGCCGCTAGCCATCAACTTCTTCATGCTGAACTTATACTCGCCCTTCAAGGTAATGTTTGGGCTCATGGCGATCAGCACGCCCGGCTTCGCGCTTATCGGGCAGCCCATCGCCAATTGGATGGTGATGATCGTGTTGCAGTCGCGGTGACTGATACGGTACGAGCCACCATTAAATGTGCCGACGTCGTCCAAAGTCGCTGCGGCGCCCTGAAATGGGGCGGGACCGGCGGCTGATGCCGTACGCGAATGAGATGGTCCTGTTCCTAGAACACTCTGGGCCTTCTCGTTCGGGAACCCTTCTGGAGGGTTAGGTACCACGTCGCCGTATGACGGTGCCGCTCCACTTGGTGGCGTAGGAGCATTGCCATTTCGAATGGGTAGGGGAGCGTGTTGGATTGGTTGAGTAGGCGGAGGTTGATAGATAGGAGTTCCAGTATTCGGCGGCGGAGATACGCGTTGTTGTAGAGGCGCGGGATAGTTCTGCTGGGGAGGCGCTGGGTAGGTCTGTTGCGGAGGTGTAGGATAGCTTTGAGTCTGGGGTGGAGGGTAACTTGGAGTTCCCGGCGGTGGCGGATAGAACTTGTTCTGGTTGGCGGGAGGAGAGGTAGGCGGTGGTGGATAACTCTTCTGCGGTGCTGTAGCGAAAGTTGTCAATGCGCCGTCGCCTTTTATTTATATAAAATAATCAAGATGAATCTCGAGAGGCAAAGGCATACCTGGTGGCCCAGCCGCACCGGGAGGCGCTAAAAATTGGTTGTTAGCTTTTAAGATGTAAGGCTATATATAGCGAGTAGATGATAGCATACGTGGATAGTATTGAGCACCTGACATTATCACTTGGTAGTGCTTTAACTTGTTGATAGAAGGCGGTATTCGAATATGGTGAGAAAGATGAGAATATATCAAGTCCTATTGAAATGTCGCGCGTTAGTTGAAAGTTGATAATGGTATAGGGTAGAAGTATTATGTGTGTAGCTGAGGGGATGTAGGTAGTTGTTGGTGACGAAGGATCGTGGAAAGAGAAATTTAGTAGCGTCGTTCGATTCCATATATAGATCAGTATGTCATAAGGGAAAAAAAAAACTACCACTTACTTACATGATCCGTCCTACCTAATCTATATAATTTCCAAGGTCAAAATAGCTTCAAAAAGAGTAAAAAAGGAGAAGGAGAGAGTGAGATATTGTTCGACGGATTGCTCATTTTTCTAGTTCCTTATCCCATCCATTTTCCTATTCTTGGGGGCGACTTGATTCTATTCTTTTATTGATGTAGCATATACCAATGTACTCAAGTACAGCTCGACCAGATCCTCGGCGTCGATGAGGTTCATCCAATCATGAATTGAAGTTGGAAAAGTTGTATGCAGTACAAAATAAATGAGTGGGTTTAAAGTATCGACCCCATTAAACTTAGAGATCCGTGCATAATGTAAAGGAGCATTTCTAGGCGAGACGCTGTTTTGATAGGCGCTAAGGTCAGCGCTTAGAGATAGTTTCTTGATGAAGCGTGGAATATCATTGGCTAGGAGAGATGAGTACTTGTCTGATTGGCTGTCTATATTATGCTTATGTACTCCGTACAGGCAACAGGCAATGAGACACTAAAGCTGAGAGATGCATGCATATTCTTATAAACGGCCATTACGAAGCATCACTTTTATTTTCATATTTGAATTTAAAAATTATAAAATTATAATTCGAGAATTGAAATCTTCAGAAAAACAACTTCTATAACCTACTTCTTGGTAAAGATACGCACGCCACTAGGAAACAGATATCGCAACAGCTGGTGCTTCTGCATATTGTCCTCTGGCTCTCATTCGTCTATAATCCTCTTGCATGACTGGCTCATACTTGATCGGGTGTCCCTCATTCGTACAAACAGACAAACACTCAATCATAGCTTCCGGGTCGGGTGAGACGAAGTAGGGAATCGAATATCGTGGCCTGGTCATAAGTTTCTCATCCTCCTGCCCCTTGTCCTCAATGGGCGGACGGGTAACACGGTGGAGCGTCGACTTTAGAAAGTCTAGAGATTTGCAGTTAGTTCATATTTAAGGAACGAAAACGGTCAAAAGGATGTCTTGAACATACCATTGCTCCATCTCATCAACAAATCGCCCACGTTCATGATTAAAGCGTTCTCCATCGGCGTCGCATCCACGAAGCGGCCAGGCTCTTTAGGATGTTCAACCTGCAAGCCTCCGCATTTGTCTTGAAACAGCATCGTGATCGTGCCCCAGTCCGAATGGGCGGGCATGCGAGCGACTACGTTACTGGAAAGCTTCTCTGCTTCGACAGGAGGGTAATGAAGTAACCGTAGTTGGTTATTCTCGCCGCTATGGTAACGTAGGAAGAAGTTTTCATCTTCCAGACCAATTCCAATCGCCAACGCGCGCAGGATTTCCATCGCTGTCCCGAAACAGTTCCAATAGAATTGCATCATGAATTTTCGGAAACCCGGAAGGACGTCATCTGGTAGCCAAACGTTTGGTTGCGTCTTGGAGTCCTCGCTACCGATTTCATAACTCTCCTATTTGGTATAAGTAATTATCCGTCTGCCTAGGTTCTAAAGCGCGAATTGTCGATTTCTAAACAGACCTTGACGTCCGAGATCTTACGATTCTCGGCCTCTTTTTCTTCATCACCATCTTTGATGATATCCTGAGATACTTTCTCCAGGCCAGGCCACGAGTATCCACGGTGAACGGATGGACCTAAATTAATCAGATTACTGTTTGATCAGCGCGATTGATAAATCTAAGAGGGACTCACCTGGTGGATGAGGGGCCAGCATTTTGATATCCTGAGGAAGGTCGAAGAGTTTCTTAGACCAGCCGAATGCTTCTTCGAGTATATCATTCGATATGCCATGGTTGACAATGTAGACGAAACCAACCCGCCGACACGAATCGGTCAGCTCCCGAGCAATACGTTTCTTATCCTCAGTAGAACCCTTCGACCATACGCCGAAGTCTACTACAGGAATTGCGCCTTGCTCCGAGGCCATGATAACGTCTCTAACAATTGATAAATTGTGGCTATGAGGACTATTTCACAATTCCGGACATTAAAGGTATCTTTGGAAAAACAGCTTTCATATATGATTATCTTCTGTCGTTACAGATGATAAGCTCGGGATCATGACTCGACTGTCGCCATTGGTCGAAACTGCGTGTATTTCTTATAGGCAGCAAAGCCTTTTGCTATCTCGGCCGCTGTCATTATGCGGGGTTGGTCACCGGCAAATACCAGCGTATTCGTCACTATACTAGCACTTTAAACCTGGTTGATGCAGGTATGTTATCTATGTTTTGAAGCTAAATTATTGTAGCTTTCGGTTGTCACCGAATTTCAACATTCCGATTCTTGATTGAAGCTAAGGACCAAGGTTGTCAAATCTCACCATTTTAATTACCGACCCAATTACTGCCGAGATGCATCCATGAGACTATAATTCAGGTTGAAGGTTCAAGATAAGTGAAGTGTATTATAATATGCTATAACAAAGCTAGATCCTTTATTCGGCCTCTGAAATTGTCTGATTAATGAGATATATTTATTTCTTAGGTTACTTTTTAAATCTATCAGCGACTTATTGGCTTACAACAGAACACAGAGCACTATTAACAACGTTATCAGAAGCGATATAGAATACCTACATAGTAGAAAGCATTGGTTACTATATATATGAAATTGATGGGATATAAACAGTTATAAGTTCGGGTAGACCCCTATTATCCCTCTACCAGTACGTTAAAGAAAATATTCTAATATATGATGGGTAACTTATATTCCAGATGATGTAAAAGCATCTTATACGCCCCTGAGTCATCCCCAACCGCGCCAACCCTTCTAAAGCTCCAACTTATACTCGGTACCTGGTATTTAATACGAAATTTATCGAAGCTCGTATTCGTCCCCGGTGTTGGACTCGGATTCCTTTTGGGTTTTGTTAAAAACGAGGCCAGGGTGAGCAATCATGAGGCAGAAGACGGCCGTAATCACCATTCTGCAGAGATTAGTTAACAATGATCACAACTTTTAGTAGCGTGGGGTTCATATAGGACATACACTCCTTCCAAGCCAATAAACAACGGCTCGTTACGAGCGAGAGTCCCCGAATACCCTTCGCGTAACTCGGCTAGCCGGTACGCGCACCGTGTCAAGATAAGGATGATGGCGAGCGACATGAAGCCGAAGAAAAGCTTCAGCCGGGTACCGAAGCTGAGCCGACCTGTTGGCCGGCCTAGGTCCGCCTTGTACGTGGCAGACCGGAAGTAGCGCACGAGGTAGTCGGCAAAGGTGCAGCAGAAGACCACCATGACGACGACCTGCAGGCCCAGGCCCACGAGGGCGAGGTCCACCCCCGTCTGGCTCGAGCCCGATGTCGAGGTGGACAGGGCGCCCCCGGAAGCTTGGAGGATGAGGCAAAGGATGTCGCACGGAATGAATATCCAGTAGAAGAGGTTAGGGTTGAAGCGGGATAGTGCGGGGGAGAAGTCTTTAATGCTGTTGGCGAGTTAGTTTGATAGGTACCGGTAGCAGGTTGAAATATTGGATTATGTTCTAGTGGATAGCGAAGGAGAGGACGTACGCAGAGGCAAGTGTCACGTAGATAGCGGCGGAATAGTAAACCGGGCCGCAGGTAATACAGACTATCGACACAAGGACGTCAGCCAACCATCTTTACCCGTCTAAAGGTGCGGGCGTGACGAACTTATCTGGATCATGAACGAGGCAAAGTTGAAGGGGTTGTAGTGCATGGCGATCCGGCCGCCGTAGCCTAGGATGGCGTTGATGGCGCCGATGATCATGAAGCACATGAAAGACCAGGTCCTCCAGCGGAAGCCGAGGTATATGTGCATGACGCCCGAGAGCGCGTAGAGGGCGGCGAAGGTGATGTTCGCCGGTAGGCTCGGCAGGTACCCGTACACGCTCATCTCCACCGGGCATATGGCCAGAGTGCAGTTCGCGCTGGGCCCGAAGGACTTGACGTATTGGAGCTCGTACGCTGACATGTTGGGGTCGGGTTCTCGGAGTGGTTTGCGCTTTGGTAGGTGTATTAAGTAAGATTTGGGGAACGAGAGTATTAAGCAGTTTACCGATGGCTTTAAGTCGTAGTACTATTCGTCCAACGTGATGAGTAAAAGTTGAGAGGAGGCGAGCGTGGATTATAACAGGTACTTGAATTGCCAAAGTCTTCAAGCAAGTAAGTGAGTTTAAATAACAAAGCCAAGAAGAGTTACGATATGAACGAGTTTTAGTATAGCATGGGTTATCTGACGTGTCTACCCCGTTGGCTCTGCTCCCATCTCTCTCTCTCTTTCTAATAGAATCCTAAAACAGCATTCTCCATTCTATAATCTATAGCCAAAGACTAAAACGGCACTTCAATGTTCAAGTCCAGACTCTAGGCCAATGAGGGCTTTCCATTTCATTATCCTGGCGGAAATTACAGCATAGCCTCTAGAGGCACATCGACGCAAAATGCGAATCCAATCGTCGCATTCGCAACCGTCGAGCCTCCTATCTTGTCTCATAGGCAGGATGGTACGGTGTATTATTATAGTAACTCCAACAAAACACTTTTTCGGCTGATAGCTACAAATAACCGATATAAGCAAAATTACTTAAAACTATTTCAAAAACTAGGTATTAAAAATACCAAAAATATCATTTCATTCCTCTAATTATAAGGAATTTAAATATACAGATTACAGGTTTTTAGGATAGGTTGTTAAGAAGTTATTATAGATTAAAAACAAAATACCTAGTTACAATTTGAGTTTTACATCTTAAACTAATCAAATTATATTATTTAATCTTTATTAATAATTTTAATTTTTATTTTATATCAAAATAATAATAAAAAACACTTACATCTATTAACAATTATTATTTAAATAAATTATATTTAACATAACATAATTACTTCTATTTTATTAAAACTTTTTCTAATTTTTTTTCGGGTTATTTAAGATGATGATTTTTTTTTTTGCGAAAAAAGTTAAAAAAAAAGTTTAAACCTTTATTCACTCTAACCAATTATATTTTATTACTTTTTATCGTATGTGTTTTATTATATAATAATATACAACGAAATTATATTTATATAACTAGAAATCTAACGTTTTTATTAGCTGTCGGAGACTTTTTTTTATGCGTTATAATTATAAGGGATGTAAAAGCTATAAAGCGCTATAATTATAGGGGGTTTTAGCGGCTAACCCTCTATAATTACAGTGGTAAAAATAAGTCGGCCTAACTTTTATCCGTAATTTTTATTTTGTCGGAGTTGCACTAATAATGCACCCTAGGATGGTACTTTGTCGACGTGATATTGCTTGGCAGCAAAGCGAATGCGAATTCGGACCGGGATTCTTATTGGCTCTGCGGGCTGCGCTCGAGCTGGCGGACGATAATTAGACCGACTTCACTTGAGTTGCGAGACACTAATTTTAGAAATTAGGCACGGCTTTTTCTTAATAGTAGTTACTATGTATACTAACACGTATATTAAAATCCGAAACCCTAGATCTCGTGCAGACAGACGTCTTGAATCGTGGATCAGAATATTAAAAAAGTCCTCCACAGGGTAAACTCGAGCCTTGGTGTAGGAAGGTAATCGTAGGCATCTATGTCTATGGTAACAGATATCTACAAAGATCGGCGTGTCAATCAAGTCAAGTCAAGGGTAATTACCTGACTCTATTGAGACGCTGACAAAAAACAGCCCAGTACCTAATTATTCTACTCAAAAATGGGTATGTTGGCCCGTTGGCTTATGGGTAACGCCCTCATCTTACCCAATGAATAAGACGTCCATATCATATTATTTCTTTCTACCACTGATATCATTGAATATCATGAGAGCAGACGGACAACAACGCCACTCTTTCCACAATACGCTATATAAACCGAAGACAAAAGGTTTATAATGTATGAGGTAAAGACTATAAAAATCGCCAATGATTCGCGATGCAAGACCTAAGCGCTGCTTGATGAGACTTTGCAAGATTCATTCCGATCTACCCCTTAGGAGAATGATGATATTTTTATGCTATCCTATAGACCTACCGATACAAAGCAAACCACTGCCGAGCCTACGATGACGTACGACCCATAAGCTTCTCGGCCTTTAGGGGACAGATTTGCTGGTCTGCACGCGTCTGTGCTGCTCCTCGTCGACCCAGCGGATCTTGCGCCCGGTGACCGACGCCGGCCGCGAGAGAGAGCAGCCAGAGAAGCTGCCGGCGCGGACGGCCTCGAGGGACTCGGCCAGGTGCTCGTCGTGGTGGCCGTCGAACAGCCTCGAGCGCAGACCGCTGCCGCCGGCGGTGGCCTTGGCCGAGTTCTTGATGTAGACGAGACGCTCGTACATCTCCGTCTTCGCGTACGAATGCAGCAGCGGGTCGAAGCAGAGGCGCTGGAAGATCTGGCACATCTTGATGTCCGCCTTGTCGAGCCGGGCCCTCACGGCCACATCCATCGCCGTCTCGGCTAGGTCCAGCGCCTCCCCGTACTCGGCGCGCGTGGTCTCACGGCCCTTCGGCTGGATGAGCTGCATGGCCTTTTTGTGAAGGTTGTGGATCTCGAGGAGGGCGGACATGGTGCCTGGCATCGAGCGTATGTGGGAATGCTAAGATGGCCCGGAGTAGGGGGGTGATTGTAGTAAGCACTGCACTCGTACGCACGCTGAAGCGAGGTGAGGGACCACCAAACGCCGAATTTGTGTATAGTAGTATGACTATAAGCTCCGCGACGTCTAAATGATGAGTTATTTAGTTTCTTACTATCTGGCTCCGACTTAGGGATCTCTCTCTGCTTGCACGGTCGAGCTTTGCCATTATAAAGGATTCATTCCTCAGGGCAACATTGAGTCGGTATAAATGCTATGAAATGTAACAATAGTCATTGTTAGGCTACTCTTTAAGAACGGCGCCCTCTTTGAACGGTTACATCGGAAGATTCGGTCTTCAAAGATTTGTTCATGGTTGTTGGACAAGAAGCGCAGAGCCGTACAGGGCTATCATGAATTGTTCTTCGTCCTTTTCTTTCGCTCGACAGAATGGTTCTCAAAGACCTCTATAGTTAGCGCTGTAGTCTAAGTGTTTTATATCACTAGAGTCATTTTATACACGTTTCACAGGGGATGACTTCTCTCATGTGAATCCCGGCCTATTCCCCCTTCCCCTTTCCCCTTTTCCGCCTTTTAATGTCGACCTGTCAAGTAGACAAAGAAACAAAGCAACGATAACTGGTACCTATACATTATTCAGCGTTTTTTTCATTACCAGGTGATCTGATAGGATATTATTTATTGCGCTTAACAAGTTAGCTGTATGTATGATGTTTTATACAGAGTAAAGTTGTCTTCCACGTATTGACAGTTTGACAATCCCATCTAACCACTTCCAAATGCTCAGAAACCCAAACATATTTAGATGGCTACAAGTTTTAATAGTTGGAAATTAAAATGAAGAAAAAAAATGGCTGGGAGAAATGCTAGACTTTTCGTAAAAATACCTATATACCATGCCGTCGTGCTTAATCAGAAGGAGGCGCTCAACAGAATACCCTTAAATCAGCGAGTAAAAATATGCCTTACCACCACAGCAAGGCGAATCGGAATTCATTACGGCGACGCAGTGTAACACTTCTGCATATATATTGCTAAGCCCGATCCCGAGCCATCGGCTCTTGACGCGACAGTGAGGCGCGTCTCCGGACGCGCCTCATCCTTTATAACCTGTCACGGTGCTCAATTAAACCCTGTCTGTCTCTCCATGAAGCATCCTCCTCGTTTTATCGTCAGGGTTTTTGGCGCTGTAACATAATTATACTACTATTAATTTTAGATTATCATGAATGTGGCATTCAATCCCAGCAGCCCTCCGACCGCAAGGCTGCGAACGAGTCCTTCAACAAGTACGAAGAGCACAAAGAAGAAGAAGCAATCTCCCAGCGGGATCCAAGGATGGACTCGTACGTCGTGACCTGCCCACACGAATCCAATGAATGCATAACTGACTTATGATCACCTACCTGTAACAGCGCCCTCGAGCCAGGGCGACCCGTCCGAACCCTGCTACGCGCATCTGGTAGCCATGGCCGAGGCCTTTCACGCGGCGAACAAGGAGTACTTGTCCATCGTGAACGACTATGTGAAATGGTACGGCTGGTCGGCATACCGGTCCCCCGCCAGCCAGAAGCAGCCCCGGTTCGACATGCATGACCAAAGCACGATGCGGTGCGTGGTCCAGGGACCCGTCCCGTCGGATAGGTCCTCCGTCTCGGACCTCCTCGAGATCCTGGGGAAGACGTCCTACGTAGACATCTGGAAGCGGGCCAACGAGAACGTCGCCGACCTACGGAAGCTCCCCAGGCCCGCGACGCAGAAGCAGAAGGACAAGGGCGACGCGCGGGCTATCAGACTAAAGCGTTGCCGTCTCGCCGTGGATGCCAGCTTTTACCAGGCCGAGAGGGAGTTGCGGGCTTTGGGATTCGAGGACGCGTGTGAGGGCGTGCTCGTGAAGAGGGAACTGCTGCTGAGGTACGAGGAGGCGTATCCCACGCCGGACGAACCTCCGAGGGGCTCCCACATCACCTCTCGTCTTCCGGCTCTGATCTCCATTGTCTCTATGTATGTGGTGATATCGTTCATCCCGATGGCCATGGCCTTGACAAAGTCCACCTCCAAGCATGGCTCCGCGAACGATTCCGACTTCTGGGTGCTGATCCAGAACACGGTCTGTCAGCTCTTCGGCCTCATCGTAACCATCTACATGGCCAGCAAAAGCCCGACGGATAATCGTACGGCTTGGAGCCATGCTCTCTGGCTCACAGCCTGCGGCATGGTATGCGCCATCGTAGCGGTGCCCATATATTTATTTACTCCTACCGTCTGGAGCTCTCTCGTTTCCTCCTGCTCGGCCACTATGCAGATGTTTGTGCTGGTTGAACTTGCTCTGATGACGAACCACTCAAAGACGAAACAGGGTTGAAAAAGTGGTTTACATTTTATTTAAATTTGGTTCACTCATACTCAAAGTGTGCGTACAATCATTTATTACCTTCGTTCACAGTTTCAGTTGGTCTTTGAGGAGTCACAGGGGACAGGAGAAAAGTGGGAGAAAAGAAGTGAAATTAGACGGGCTTCAGCATTAGGTACAATACATATTATAGCTGGCGAAATATCATCTATTTTAGATTATGTATTTCCTTATATTCTCTATTTAGACCAAGATATTACCTTAGATATCAACCTTGAGGATAGTTGGGATTTTGTACTCAAGAGCCGATAATACCTTGTAATTACGTCTGGCTAACAATAGGCGCGATAACTGGTTCCCGCAACAAGACGCCGCATTGTGGCAAGTCTATCCCGTACGCCTCGGTAACTAGCATTGCCGTGAAATCACCACCACTTGTATCAACAGCTGCAGCTGTGTCGGGCACGGCATACCACCTCCTATTCTTGAGATCGCCATCCTGGGCCTGGTCGAAGAAGTTCTGCGGCGCGAACATAATGCTGCTCACGGCCTCGGAGTACAGGGTCACGGGCACATCCTCGCTGCGCGTGAAGTGATGCATACCTAGGTTGAGCCAGACGACGAGGTCGGTCTTCTCGACGCTCTCGCCGTTCAGCATCTTGCCGAAGTCTTGCTGCGGTTTCCACGGCATGTTGAGGTTCTGTACGCTGTTTCCCCACGGCTCCTCGTCGTGCTGCCGCGTCACGGCCAAATGCGCCTTGGATAAGCCCATGTTGCGCCGCGAGAAGGGCGAGTTACCCGTGCTGAGCCGGATGTTGGACCGTCCCGGTACGATCCGGTACCCGCGCGGCGCTCCCCACCGGTTCGTCGCGCTCGCGTGGTTCACCGCGTACGCCAGCTGCCCGTTTTCCGCCCAACTCAGCTCCCCTTCTGTCTCCAGATTACGCGTCTCCAGCACGATCTGCTCAAATTCACCGAGTTCCGGCCACCACGGCTGCGTTGTGTTGACCGTCTTGAGTTCTGTCACTTGGAGGGTGTTTTCTGTACCCAGAACATCGAAATCTGCTTTCCATGTTAAGATATGATCGTGTAGCGAGCCTTGCGTCGCCTCCTGGATCCGAGGTCCCCATCCTCCTTGATCGCGGAAGAAAAATGACGATTGCAGATATCCGGAGGCCCGGACGGTTATTTCCAGGCTGCCGTCAACGTGGAATGCGTAGTCGAATAAATAGTCATAGTTTCCTATCGTCGCGATGGAGCGTAACGTCAACAGCGATGCCTTTACGACGCCCAGATTTGAGAAGCCGTATTCATTCATAGCCTCGCCGGCGCGATGTCGAGATAGGGGGTGACCAGCATCCGACTCGAAAATGCAGATGGAATTTGGATTAATCGTAGTCGCGTTTCCATTATGAATCGTCACGTTCCAGAACGTGGAACCAAATGGACAGTCGAAGCCCTCGACGAGCGGGAACATCTCGGCACCCAGTTGAAAATGAGTATCGTGATATACCGTTGTGGCAGCCTTCGGTTGGAAGCCTCCGTACTGCGCTGCCGCCTCTTGCATCGATAGCTCGTATAGGACCCGTTCCCCCTTGAAGCGTATGTCGTAGAGCATGACGCCAAGGGTCCGCGTGTGAGCGACATAGAACGACCAACCGAGGTACTCGACGTACTTTTGCTCCGTGTCCACCTTGTACCGCTTGCCGCCGATTTCGAGGCTCTGGGGTGCGAACTTGTCCTCAAGCTGGCGTGTTCCCATCTCAGGGTTGTATTTCAATAGGGCCCAATCATCGTCGGACGGCTGGTAGAATTCTTCGGTCAACTCGTCAGCCTCGAACGCTGTATGCAAGTCTGCGACTGTCTTAAAGAACCGCGTGTTTGTTACAAGACCCTTGAGTTTGTACAGCGAAGCGTCCGTGCCGGTCGTGTCAAGTATGACAAAAAAGTCTAGCGGCCTGAGGAAAGTGGCAGATCCGGGGAGCCTGAACATGATTATCTGAAACGCCTGGGTACCGTCAAACGAGGCAGGGTTCGTGGGAGTCGCTGTTAGAGTCGACCTAGGGTCATTATAGCCGTAAAAGACCCCTCCTAACAGCGTGGAGGTAATTTCCGTGATATTAGACATCACCGAAACAAGCAGAGGTTCGGCTACTTCCATGCGCTTCATATCGAAAGACCGCCCGTTGAAGGGTATAGACCCCCCTGTCCCGCCATTGTACGGGTAGTCCAACTTCTGAATAGTAGTCTCTCCGGACACGGGCAAGGGACCGACCATATATTCCTGAGATACAGGTTCGACTTTGCCACCCTCGAAAATGATGACCCGAGCCCATGGACTGGGCTGTGCTCCTGAGCCATCTATATACGGTAGCACATCTGACTTGTTGACATGTACAGTGTCAATGTACCATACGTAGTTGTCGTTGACTTTGGCCGTCTTCGGATCAGTCAGATTCAAGCCGGAGACAGGGTCATGAAGCAAGTTCCAGACAGCTGTATTATCCTCGGGCGATATCTGCGCCCAGATATTTGCTTTCGGGGCTGTTACTTGATCTGCCGGCTCATACAAAGAGCATGCTTCGCAAACAGTCGCGCGGGTGTCATGATTCTCGGTGAACTTGGGTAGCAATGTCAATCCATCAGACCATAAAAATGGTATCGTCACAGGATTTGCGAATGTGGCAAGTGACAGAGCCGCACGAGCTATGTTTGAAAACATATTTCAACAGGTACTGCGAAGGAAGAGGTGCTGAGTTGTATGGCTGCTCCGGTGACGGGAAACATCCTTCATCGTCAGTCAAGACACTTATAAAACCCCCGCTATATTAACATCTGACAGCTACCGCGATAATGGTGCACTATGATATGAACCATATGGATAATGTGGACGAACATATTGATCGACCATAGACATCGTGGACGCTGATAATGATAATGATAAGTCAAGGGCTTGACGGACATTTCCGCTCATATTAACCATAGATAAGCATTTGCTAGTTAGAGTCTAGAGACTGAACTGGCTCTATCTTGATGTCTAGGGTAATATTCATAAACGCCGGGCCAATGATACGTCGTAGTAGATCAAGAAAGGAGGGTAGCGTTACTGCAAACAGGGACGCACCTCCGCTTGGCAAGATAATGAGACGAATGGGTTGAAGTTGAGATAACTGTTACATCTGAGGGATGAGAAGACAGAGGTCCCAATTGGACTTATTTTTATTTGTAACCAATAGAAAAGCGAGCGTGAGACAGAAAAGCTACCTAGTAAGTAGGTGATGTTGTCCTGAGGATTGAAAGGAGGAAAGTTGGAAGAGTGGGCCGTTATCATTTATGTAGAGACAAACTTATGTAAGTGATATAATGATCGTTACCTAATATAACGGATAGAATCTAGATAGGGGTAGGCACAAATGCCAACCTCACTTATGCATCTTCCTCTCGACATATTCCTCCTTAGGTACTATAACTAAAATGTTACATACCTACCAGGAACCTAAGGCACCAGATAGATGTTCACAGATACCTCAGGTTAACATAAAATACTTAAATATACCTTATAGTATATTACACATGAGCACGCATTCATAATTTCGTATAACTACGTCCACGCATCCCTGCACAACCATCTTTCATAAACATTGATGATACCATTCACAGTTGTATTTTCTTAATAACTTCATTATGTTTTTGAATAAAAAGACTATATGCCACACCACCAATACTCAATCCCACGACTAATCAACCCCTCCGCCAGCTAATCAGTCAACTCCATCATCTGGAAGAGCCCCCAAGTACGCCCCTTTGTAACGATCCGGAGCCATCGTGCTTAACGACTAGTATACTCCGAGGGGGAGGAGACCCAGAGTTAGACGTTGATCAACCTCCCAAAGAGTCATTCCCTGCCACGATTCACTAGAATCAATGTAACTAGCGAAATACGGACAAACTACCAACAAGGTGTTTTCCTAGAATACTGTGTATCCCCAAAGAGGCCATCCATACATTTTATTCAGCCTGTGGAGAAGGCCCTGCGCTCGGAAAGAAGGGATGGGCAAAAACTTGAGGGGTTGAAATTGATTTAGAACCACTTGCGAGAATACCCGATTGAGCGGATGACTGAGAGCCCTGCTGAGAGCCCTGCTGAGAGCCCTGCTGAGAGCCCTGCTGAGAGCTTTGCGGAGAGCTTTGCGGAGAGCTTTGCTGAGAACCTTGCAGAGAGCTCTGCTGAGAGCTCTGCTGAGAGCTCTGCTGAGAGCTCTGCTGAGAGCTCTGCTGAGATACAGGTTGAGAGACTGGCTGGGAAGCATGCAAAGAATTGCCATGAGGGGTTTGTGGAAACCCTGCCGAAGAAGCTGGATGAGTGGCCTGCGACTGGGGTCCTGTATTTGCTACTTGGTTAACAAGCTTGCTTATAGGGGCAATTGGCATATGAGTCTGATCATCGGCTGGAACTAAAAACGGAACCTGATACTTCTTGCCAGAGGGAGAAAAATGGGAAGAGGTGGTAGGTATAGAAGAAGGATCGTAATTACCTGGAGAGCCGGATAAAGGGGGACGATTTGAGGTAACTGAACCTTTCTGAGAGCCCCCAGCCTTCAGACTGCCTTTGACGCTTTTAGTTTTCGAGGCTGCCGGAGTGACTGGGAGTCCGAAAGAGCCTGGAGGCATGGGAGCCATGGGAGAGCTTGGAACTGAATTATCAGAGGGTGGATAAGACGGAGGCCCGGATAAGGGACTGCTATTCCCAGGCGAGTAAGCATGTTGGCCGGAAAAGTGGTAGTTATGGTGGCTGGATTGGAGCGAGGGAGTAACGCTGGGAATGCTAGGAGAGCCTCCAGCTCCAACATATGTATTTAGAACGCTTGAAGATGTGCTTGGATAGTCTGAGCTGGGACCACTTGAGCTGGGACTACTTGAGCCCACACTATTTAAGCCCAAACTACTTTGGCTAGAATTCAATTGGTTACCTTGAGCCCATTTAGAATGAAATCCAAATCCCGGCCCACCCGCGAACTTGCTGCCCTGCATTTTAACCATAACCTGATTGACTATTTCCGATATATCTTGTCGAATCTCTTCCCTCGTTAAAGTAGTCTGCTGAGCTGAACTCTGAGTTGGCACTGAACTTCCTGTTTGGGTCGATTTTTCAACCTTTGAAGTCGGTTTTTCTTTCGCTTCCTCCCCAGCAAAGTCTTCATCACGCTCGAAGAAACGCTTGATCCTTCCTCCTCCCCCACCCAATCGGGCAAGCCTACGAATGGCGGGCCAGTCCACTAAGAAAGCGTAGAAGGCGACGTAAAGGGCGAATAGCACGATAATCTTGACAACCTCCCAGCGGATGCTACTGAAAAATCTAGCATCGCAAAATCGGATGACGTTCGTGTCGACGATCGCGAATAGCACGTGCCAGAGGAAATTCCTCGCCGAATTTCCGCGCCGACGGTACTGTTGCGGAAAAATCCGGAGACGCATCACGAACATTGTCAAAGTAAAGATGATGAAGTAAGTCCAAGAGTTGACAAAATCGATGGCTTTCTCCTCATCTATAGCAAGTGTACCCAGGAGAGTGCCGAATGGTGTGTGTAGCAACGGCATTGGCCCTGGGCTCGTAACACTGGGAGGCATATCTGTAGTTTCTGTCATCTTGATATAGGTGTTATGAAAATACTTTAAATAGAATACTGTATTAAGTGATGTCGTAGTTTTAGGTAGATTATAGTATCTTTATCTAGAACGAAGCTATCCTTTCCTTCGATATCAGAACCAAGAGGATAACATCTTACATTTATATATTTCCCAGAGTCTTGCCAGTTCTCTAACGACGAAGTTTGCTACCAAACCATGAACTGTGTTCTCTGCTAGCATGCAACAACAGCCATGGTCCAAATCATGTAATAATGCACCGAGTATTGTCCATCTGTAGTGTTGTTGCGTGAGAAATCACGGCATGATGGAGACCAACCGCTTTGTTCGTCAACATACTCACATAGGGAACGGTTTTCACTTACCTACACCTAACCATAGCACTTAAGTTGGTAGGTAAGTACCTCATGAAAATAAAAATATAGAAATATCTTTGAATTAGACACAATCTAACCTCATATCCTAGCATACCATCATGCAGTGTGCTGACCCTCCCATAACCTTAATAGACGCAATTCTACTATTACATGTGTTTTTATGTAGTTCATATGAGCCTACCTTACCAGATATCTACCAAAAGCGAGTTTTCGGTCACAATACCTATTGTAAATGCTCTCGGAGAGCATCGTCTTTGGCATTCGCTCGAACTGCCTTGCTGGATGAGAACATAAGCTTGTAAGCGGCACTTCAGCGGTAGGCCCGGCCGCAGACGACGACGAGGACGCCGAAGAACAAGGCAGGGTGGATAGAAATTAGGACGCAGGCACTAGCTAGGATGAGGTAAAAGTACGCAAATCCTACGAAGAGCATCAGCAACTGGTCCCAGGCCGAGCATAGCACGAAAACCAGGAGGGCGAGAGTCCATCCGAGCACGAACTCGGGGATCACGGCGATGCGGTCGAGCATGGCGATGGGCGATGATAATCGAGGGTCCCGCTCTAAGAGGATTTTGCGCGCGTAACTAGTGGCCGATTCAAGATTTGTAGAGTGTATAACGGTTCCTGGAGAGCGTTAGGATGTCTGAACACAGATAAATATATGGAGCGATCTTCCTTTGAATATCACAGGCACAATAAGCCATTGTTTAATATACGCTAACCACATGATAAAGCTGTTGTATCTGACCATTCTCTTTGTGAATGAGGGTACAAAACCCCGATTTTGATTGTTTTAGATTCAATCAATAGTAGTCCAATAGAATGTATTATCATACTTGTGAATTGATACCCCTAGGTCACCTAAATTAATTGTCATTTTAGACATCACGGCATTCATTATAGACGGTGCTATGGCTGTGGTAGATATAAGACCTACTTTGTGATATAAGAACATTGCTATTCTCAAGGCAGACACTTGATGGCTAGGTACGTTATATTGTATCTTCGCATCCATTCCCGCGTAGGAGTTCTCTCCACACTCATCGATGGCCAGATGGGCTCTCTGACACAGAATGGTAATTCGAACAAGGCGAACTTAGTCGATACCGTATGGAAAGCATGCAAAATAGACATGTTCGCATCCTTCACCAAACCAGCGTTACGCCAGACATTCAAGCTGGAAGCATAGATGGAACGGGGACTAAAACGCCAAATGTAATGGGAGTTGGACATACTAGCCATAAAATCATTAGCATTAGGTACCGGTGTGCTTATTTCGCCCAAACGCCGGCAAAGGAGTCTCTCAATGGTTGTACGATTCATCTGTCGCGCCCTGATTTCGCGTTTTTGCAGACCGCAAGTTGTAACACGTATCTCACGCTTCACTGAGCCTCAGCGAGGTCATAATGCGCGAATACCAACGCGTAACCCAGAGGCCTCCGAAATGAGGCAGCTAATTATCACAGCCAACGTCGAGGACCTATTATACCTCTTGCTTGCGAGTTCTGTGGCGGTGTAATCGCTCCTGAAAGCTTGTCTTTCAAGTAGTACGTAAACTAGGCTCGTCATATTCCACGTCAACGTCAAAAGTAAATAAATATATGTAACTATATATATATATATATATCAAAAATAGTGTGTTGTAGAATAAACATCCGAAATGCTGCGTGTCGCGTAAGAATAAAAAATGTGGTTGTATTTTTAGAAATTTCGAGCTGATTAAAGTTTTAAAAAGTAAATTGATAGAAACGGGAATGTTGCATCATCGGACAATCGGTCTCGTGACTGTTGTCGGCAGAAGGTAAATCCCCATAATGCAAGTGCATGGAAGGTCAGAAGATCAGATGATCAGCCGCTAAAGAGACGTGTGTAATGTGGGACAGACCACATGCTCCCCGTAGGGCTGATCAAGGGGCAAGGGGGGTCCGGGGTTTTACCGTACAGTAGGTACGTAAGGTGGCCAGGGTTGCCTGTACTGTACGTGGGAGCGGGTGGGATGGTGGGGTTAGCAATGCACCAATGATAAATTCCGTTTAGGCAAGCAAACTTTAACCCGAAACCTTAATGTGATGGATCATTAGTCCGAACGGTTTCATACCACATGCAGGCATACAATGCATATTAACCTACCCACCTTGGATACGTACATAATACTTATATTCTTATATACAGATATTTATATCTAAGAGTTTATGTCAGAAATGAATTTCGTACAATTAAGAAATATGTTTACAGAGTAATATACGAAATGTAGTATATATGGTATGGATGCCTTCATGTTCTTTTGGATGGTGTTAGATATTGGATTTTTACATGATATAGCAATATGAAATTAAAATCAGGTCCAAAGAGAGAAGTAATGGGTAAAATGATAGGTCTCTGTACCTATTATAAGTTAACTGCTACTCTTCGAATAGGAAAACAATATACTTGTTAACGTGATAAATTTGATGTTTGCTATCTCTTGTTACTGTCATGAGAAAGGCGATCACTATGTTGACGGCAGTTAGAAATTTTTATTTAGCCCGTCGAGTTGACCTCTAGACTTCTTAAAGCACAGTTAGACTTAAGGATAGGTATTGCCACTCGGTGGTAATTGGTATCTAAATAAGCTTGGATTTAGTGAGACAGGTAGATACCAAACCAACAGCGTTCTCCTTTTATACCCCTATGCGAATACTGCTACGATATAATCCAGTTCTATGGGACCGTGGTTGTAGGTGCCTAATCGTATAGAAATCAGGGGATGGGTATAGACCAAGTAATAGTTCATTTGGCTAGACGGAATAGAATAAATGGCCTTTGATGATCTTCGTGAAGTGAGAGACTTCTAGAATATGGATGTCTTACTCTCGACTACATCCGTATTGACTCGAAAATCCACATTGATATAGCAAGTTGCGTCTAGCACTAGCTAAATATGCCTACCATATGATGAAGAGAGCCTTACTTTTGTTCAGAGAATCGCCGAGGACTACCAGAAGGATGCCTATAGTAAACAGCTCGAGGACCATATCCGTTGTCATGTCCGCCTAAGCATCGTATTTAAGTAAGTATCACGGATAACTATGAGGCAACCGTACAGCTTTCCCCGAAGTAGACTCGGATATAGCTACACATGTTGACAAACATCCCATCTATACCATTGTATCAGCTGAACTGGCCTTCACAAAGAGAACACTGCGTCACAGCTGCATCAACATCTAAAACATTTACAGATAGTCGGGATCTCTTGTGTGATATTCGATCCGCGCGTGGGTGACGCTGAGACAGCTCGGTAAACGATTGTTGCCTCTTCTATTATCGCACTTGGTGTATGCGCAGGAGTCGCCCAGGACTGTACCGAGCGGTCGTTTTCCTTCCAGGTAAATCCGCCGATGCTGATGCTGATGCTGCTGCTTATGATATCCAAGGCAAGGGTGCGATGACTGGTACATGTCGATGACAACTCATTTGAGTCGTATCTGCTCCTGATCCACGGCCGGCTATCAGTTTCCTGAATAAGACGGTACTGACACTTTATTGGCGTAGGATTGTATTATCTAGATCTTAGTTTATTGTTTATTGACGCATCTTGGGGACGGGTCGACGATGGATGACCAATCGAACTGGAACGCTGTTCCGACCACGGTGTCGCCTTTATCGAGCCAGGCAGCAGGATTCAACTGGGATGTTATGAATCCGATGGACGCCCTCGTTGACAGCGGGAATCTCGGTTGGAGTGATATGCAATCTCACGGACTTTCAGATATTGTAGGATCAAACGTAGCCGACTTAGGAATATGCCAAGGTCAACAAATTGGCCAGGCATCAGAAGAGTCGGCAGTAGTGATGGATAGAATAATACATCCATCTCAGCAACAACAGCAACAACAGCAACAACAGCCACAACAGCCACAACAACCCATACCATCAGCGTTACCTGGGACCTTACCTCAAGCTGAGATATCTCAGACTCGACCGATAACTAAACAGCAACAAGGATCTCTAATATCTATACCTATCTTTAGAGCAAATGACGAGATAGGCCAAGGTGAGTCATGCTTCAGCCTGACCGATGATTCGCAGCTCCGCCTCACATCGGGCAATAAGTTGTTGCCGCCTGAAACGACAGAAATGGTTTTGCTAATATAAAACCTTCCAGAACCTCGGAAAGGAGAGCCAGCTTTAGGAACAAATTTGCATGACCCAAACTGGACATACGCAATTGAAGTGTGGCCGGCGTGTGATAGACAAGGCAAGTTTGAGATTGTTTCTTTTTTGTTCCTTTTTTTTTTTTTTTTTTTTTCTTTCGGTCGCTGCATTTCTTTCCACCTTATGCAAGTAACCAGATATGCATGCGGGGAAGTACCTAGGTAGGTACACATATGCATAACCAAAGAATAGAAGTACCCACATGCTTACCGCAGCTCTATGTACAGATACCTTCTAGCTTAATCGAGGTTAGACATCGTATGGTGCGACACAAATTACCTAACAATATACCCTTGTACATGCTTCTATCCGTGTCAAGTCTCTCGGTTCAGAAACCTGTGACGCATATTTCGTCTTCAGCTTTATCTTTTATCTTTTCTTCTATTTTATTTTATTTATTTTTTCTTCCTCGTCGTCAACACTTTCACTTCTCCCATCCTCAACCTTTTCGTTTCTTCACCTTTTCGTTAATATTTCTCTGTCAATTATTTTTTCTCTCATCATATCTTTCATCCCCGCACACTTTCTAAGCATACATGACGACGTATGACTTAACAATTAATCTCTTTTCTCGTTAATCCTTAGGTCAAAATAACGTGTCGCGCCATATTTACAATATTCAAGCCGAGTTCGACAAACGAGGAATTGAATACAGACTGGTGATCACGAATCCCATTCGCGGTTCGGGTTTCTGTCGACAATATACTATTCCCTCGAGAGATCGATTCAACGACCGAGTCCATCGCAATTTCTTGCAAATATTTAGCGCAGCTCGTAAATACAACACACAATTACCAAATTACGATTTCAGAATGAGCATGGTCTTCAGAGACCGCGACGTCGTCGCCTCTGGCAACTTTACGCCAGTTATTAATCATCGCCAAGATGAAGATGGCGACGGCCATTCTGACCGATACCCTTCCGCGCGGCCCTTTGGCAGCATTCTCCCTTACGGTACGGGAGAAGACGCAACTTTGATCCCTCCGTCTCCAAGCTCTACCAGCTTGAACTCCCCTCGTATTCTTGGCACTCTTTCGCCTCCCGCAAGTATCCCTACCTCGGCTAAACCCAATAATACGCGTCCAGCTCGCCTTGGACCTATCGCGAAGCCCGAGAGAGCCATCACGAAGAATCGTGAAGGGAACTTTTGCTGCACATATCCGGGTTGCGAGGAGGACGTTAAGGCATTTGTTCGCAAATCTGAGTGGACGTAAGTTACAGACTCTCTTATCTCTTAAACATAAATGACAGACATCGCTAAGTATTTCTCTTAGGAAGCACATGGATAAGCATGATCGACCATACAAGTGCACGGCCCCGGAATGTGAGAGACTGGCCGGGTTTACCTACTCTGGCGGCCTTCTCCGCCACGAACGAGAGGTGCATGGTAAGCACGGGGGCCCTAAGAAACTTCATATTTGCCCTCACATGAACTGTAAGCGTCACGAGGGTAAGGGTTTCTCTCGTTCCGAGAACCTCCAAGAACACATTCGTCGCGTTCATACCGATACTGCCACCGGACCCGCGACAGCTCAGTCCCCTGAGGAGGAATCAGAGGAGACTGCTGTAGCCCAGCCCAGAGCTGTAGCCCAGCCCAGAGCTGTAGCCCAGCCCAGAGCTGTAGCCCAGCTCACAGCTGTAGCCCAGCCCAGAGCTGTAGCCCAGCTCACAGCTGTAACCCAGCCCACAGCTGTAACCCAGCCCACAGCTGTAACCCAGCCCACAGTGCCCGAGAAGACCGGCGAGAAGCGCAAGGCCGAAACCGATATTCGAGAAGAAGTAAAGCGTTTACACACGGTGAATGAGGAGCTACGCGCTCAACTTCACGCGCAGGGTCTTCAGACCGTAGCCATGATGGACAAAATCAGAGACTTGGACCGTCGCGTTACCCTATCTTTCAACAGCATTAATGCTGTAAGAAATCTAGCATCCCATGCTCCGATGCAAGGCAACGCGGCGCTGTCAGTGTAGGGCACTGCAGCACCCAGTTTCCCGAACAACCAGGCTACGGGTTACAATAACTCGACATGCCCTGGTTTGGGCAACCAGGCCTCGGGTTACAATAACTCGACATGCCCTGGTTTGGGCAACCAGGCCTCGGGTTACAATAACTCGACATGCCCTAGTTTGGACAACCAGGCCTCGGGTTACAATAACTCGACATGCCCTAGTTTGGGCAACCAGGCCACGGGTTACAATAACTCGACATGCCCTGGTTTGGACAACCAGGCCTCGGGCTACAATAACTCGACATGCCCTAGTTTGGGCAACCAGGCCACGGGTTACAATAACTCGACATGCCCTGGTTTGGACAACCAGGCCTCGGGCTACAATAACTCGACATGCCCTAGTTTGGGCAACCAGGCCACGGGTTACAATAACCCGACCTACCCTAATCCGGGCAACCAGCCCGCGGGTTACGAGAATTCAGCCTACCCTGATTTGGACGACATGGGCCTAGACTACGAGGCCTATTCTATGGACCACGGCACTATGGATGGGAGTAACTGAAACTCCTAATTATGATTTCATCTTTTTAATGTGTTTCTAAAGATACCCAACTTTTATTTCGATTGTTTTCCTTTTATTTCGATTGTTTTCCTTTTATTTCGATTGTTTTCCTTTTATTTCGATTGTTTTTCTTTTATTTCGATTGTTTTTCTTTTATTTCGATTGTTTTTTTTCTTGTTCTGCCTTCTATGTTTCTCCCTTTGCATTGCGCTAGGTGTTGTCAGGCTCATGGAACGTGATGATAATGTTACGGTTACGTTGGTCGTTTCTGACCATTCTTTCGACCCTTATGAACAATCGGACGACCTCGGCGTTTTCAGAGGTGATGGATGTACGCATTTCCAGGCGCGTCTCTTCTTCCCCCAACATCGACCTCTTCTGTGTTTATATTCCTCTCATCCCCTGGGCGATTTGAGTCAGACCTTCTTGGCCTACTCGTTTCGTTTCCCCATCTTCACCCCCTCTAGGCGATTTGAGGCAGACCTTCTTGGCCTACTCGTTTCCCCATCTTCACCCCTCTAGGCGATTTCGAGCATGGCTGGGTTTGACATTCTAAAGTTATGGGCATACCTGCCTACTTAAGACAAGGATTTTGCCTGGTCTGTTACTTATGTATATCACATGCAAATGTTGTGACTTCAGGAGGACTACAATCCACACGAGGATACTCCTAAGTCCTATATTACTCATAGCTCTTGCATCCACCCTTGCTTCTATTGTGGACTTCATTGCGTTGTATTGCGTTGTATTTGGAGGCAAGATTGATTCCGTTTATGAACCAGGACCGTTCAGTAGGTCCGGCTCCTTGTTGACTGAGATATATATCTCTGAAGTTGTTTGCTTGTACATAAGTTGAGTCAGAGTTCATAATGAGAATGCATTCATGCAGTATCTTAGCTGTGGTTCACTACCTTTTCGTGATAATTGATAGTCTTGATTGTTACATTTTTAGCTATTGTATGTGACTCCTGCCGCCCTATGGCGAATCTCCGCTGTCAAGGTGTGTGTACCTATCCTTAGATTCAACACGGCACTTCGCCCTTATCCGGTGTTATGGGCATTAACTTCAAGTAAGGGAGCGTATTCCCGGAAGATTGCTAACCACGATGGTGGATTATCTAGGTAGGCATGTGCTAGGCAACCATTGTATTGGTTCGATGATTATCACCTATAGGTACCTCCCTAGGTAAGATGTATGTGTATCTAATCTACTAATACTCTGCGAGCAGCCGTAATCATAAATACCTAATAGACCCAGCCAAGGAAGCGATCTAGATCGCTATATGCGGTACGACGTGATCCAAGGCTACCACACCTCTATGTAGGTAGGGTGCCAGTATTTACCACTTCTCCCAGCCGTGTCCACTGCCTGTGTACCTTCTTCTACCTCTAGCAGTAACCATGCAATTCTTACAAGGAGACAACGTCTTAGGACTTGAAAACCCGCGCGTGACGGCAAAGGCTACAAGTGCTACCGCACACAAGTGCCTACCGCTAGCTACCTCTATATAGGTAGGCACTCTACCCCAATATGCTGTACACGATGTAAATATCTCCCTAGACCTACATATATCTGTTTCGCCCAAGAAAACTCGTCACTGACTGGTGCTCTTTGCCAGTCACCGAAAGTTGTTAGGTACCGGATGAGGCGCTATCACGATATATCAACTGCTTACAGCGGCTGGAAGTCCAAAAAGAGAGAAGAGCGGGTAGGGCGTTTTATGGCGGCCGGTGAGTCAGAAGGGCCCGGTGGTACAATAGCCTGATATAAGCCAGATTATGTGTCTTTTCCTCATAGGCATAGGCCTAGGCTGAGTTGAGTCGGTATCTAGTTTCGAAGCTCCGCTCCGAGTCAGGGTTTGTTAGTTTTCTAATGGGTTTTGGTGGGATGCTAACGTACCGAGGGCGAAGTGGTAGGGCTTTGGATATATACTGGGACTTGAGATGATGGAAATAAAATATAGGAGGTAGATATATATAAGCGAGAGTCGTATTAAAAATAAGAGGTTATAGACAGTTTACCTACTAAGTAGTACCCCGGCAAGAAGGACTAAACAGTAGAATACAAGATACAGCAGGTCTCAGTGGAAGCTGTTAGCAGGTATCTTCAGCCCATACGGTAGACCTCAGTGCTCCAGGTGGTCCCGACCGGCCACAACCTGCGGCGCGCGTCGCTGCTCGATGTTAGGCGCGTCAAGATACATCCCCTATGTATATGTCAAAAGGTACCGAAGTATAGATATGTATGGTAATTAACCATCAGTCCAGCACGAGGGAGTTAGCTCTATGGTTGAGGGGGCTAACAGGCCGAACTTGGGAAGAGTCATTCCATATAACGGCAACGTAGGGGGTTCGATTCCCCCGACGGGTCCTATTCACGGATTTGTCACGGGTGGGCGGCAACCAGAAAAAAATGGTTCACCAGATAAAAATGGTGGATCGAATATTTTTTTGTATTTTTTTAATTTTTTTTACTGTCATATTTAGATGCTTTAGATAGTATTTTGAAGGTGTAGATGGTGTTCATTTTCGCGTGTCTTTTCGCGTTGTGGATTGTTTACTGGCATGCCTCACGCCCTAGTTTCCTCGTACACCCTACCGATTGCTAAGAGAATTCCGTGTTGTAGTTCTTGTATTAGGTACCTATAATAATAATTTATTTCAAAACTACTTGCGTACTGAATTAATCTCTCCAGCTTTTTCGAGTTTACATGATAATCCCGTTGTTTGTTTACGGTTGAACTGAATAAATATCAACAACATCTATTTACCAATTGGATGGAAATTTCTTGGCAGGTATACGACTAATAATCTAGATTCATTAGTTGTAACAAGATACAATAACGAATGTAAAAACAGGAAAGTGTTCGAGGTTGTTTAACCTAGGCATACAACCGTCTTGTTACCTGTATATGATACCTGTTATCTACAACTAGATGGTTTGGATATTGAACTTAACATCGTTGTTCTTAAACTAGAAGTTATTAAATTACTTATTTTGTAAACATGGACAATAACCATGGTCTTTTGTCTTTCAACGAGACAATACCTTACTTGCCATATTAACAATAATCAAATTATCCTCTCAATGATGCGTATTTTCTATGAAATGACTGAATATGAAAACATCACCACTATATCCCCATACGCTTGCATACCTACGTTATCAAATGGAGGTATGAAAGCTTGTAAAAACACGCCTCCTCTGCCTAGGTAGTAGTAAAATTATAATTCCACTTCCAGCTACGTAAAAGGAGATCATGAATAGTCTGATTAGACTATAATCATAGCATATTTACGTACCAATATAATACTGCAAACCCGCCAAGCTAGGTACGCTATAATAATTGGGATCGTTACCTCTTGCGGATATATGATTTCTAGACTTCATAAGTGATGAGCAGATCAAGATAGAACCAAATGCGCTTTCCAGCAGTAAAACCTCCAAGTTATACTATAAGGAGGTAGGTATCCGTACCTACATATCCGCGCATATCAATACAACGTCTTTAGTATAGGTAATTTCATCCTGCTTTTTACCAAGTAGGTAGGTAGTTACCCATCTACCAGGTATGTATTAATTGCCATTCAAGTTAACATATCTTTAGAAATAGGGGACCATGAATTTTCTTCTTTTTATTTTGACTACTTCGTAGTTACTATCTTATTTCATAAGTAGGTACTTATTATCAAATATTGGTTGAGTACCCCTAATATTGAAGACCAAGATCAGGTTCGACAATGACCAGAGTTAATAATAGTACTTAGACTTGTCGTCAGTTGATATGTAGACGGCGCATGCTTCGGTCAGCCGCTTCCGTTTTCTAGGTCTCGGACGCTAACAAAAAGAAAAAGAAAAGCGGGTAAGCGCTGTATGAACCATACAACTTATAGGTACGTTCATCAGCGCCAAGACGGCTGATATCCACTAGCGCTTCTAGCGTTTGCCGCATCAGGTACCGCATTTCTAGATCGAGATATTATACTTACCTAATATATGCATCTATGGAGTTAATCTCCTTAGATAAATATCAATAGTCCTTGCTTGGCCTGGATCATAATAAACGATAAACCTTGAACGGTCCTTCATACTTCATACTTCATACATCATCATCTCATCTCATCTCATGGTAATAGAGGTAGATCTCAGCTCGAACTCGACAAGAGAGGCGCTGTAACATACGAACGGACGTCATTCTACTTTTCTTTTTTTTTTCCTTAATATTCTTTTGTTAACTACGGTATATATGTATGTACCTACACAGTACCTACCATATCACGTTCAACGTTCATCAACCCAGCGTTACATTGCATCGGCAGCGGGTCGATAGTCTTCTTCTCAGCTATAAAATCTAACGCATGCATGGCTCGGCATGGCAAAGACGAGCTGGAGTTAAATTTGCAGTTATGGATGGGCCCTCGATGGCGGGCGGGCTGATGCCGTACTTGATGCATGTAGCCACCGCGACTCGACTATCGAAGCTTGTTATTTACCTACCTAGGCATCATACAGGTATATTACATGGGCAAGATGCCGGTTACGTACTGTATCCGTTGCATAGCGGGAGACGCGAGATGTCGTGATCCGCCTAGTGACCTGGTTCTGCTGTCTTACCTGTCTACGCGAGGGATGCGGTATCGATCATCTGTCGGTGACCACGCTCGACTTATAGACGATTTTGCTTTGGCAGACCCATACCTCGTATGAAAAGGGTTCTTATAGCTGTACGGATATAAAAGGTACAGACACTTCCATGTCTTTTCTTCTTAATCCTATAGTAGGCTCCTAGGTTATTCTTCATCACTACTCTCGCTATATTCCGCACGGTGGACAAGGTCAAAGGGGTCGCGACATAGGTAACTAACTATTCGTTTTATCTATTTACCATGAAGGACAGGATCGCTTTCGGAATTTTATCACTCTTGTCCCTTGTCGGGGCTGCGAGTATCGAGCCTCAAGACGACCCGGCCTATGATGCCATCATAGTCGGCGGCGGTCCCTCTGGCCTTAGCGCCCTGAGTGGTCTCGCTCGTGTGCGCAGGAACGTCCTGCTGATCGATTCCGGGGAGTATAGAAACGGACCAACTAGGCACATGCACGATGTTCTCGGCTTCGACGGTAGGTACCGATTTATATTCGCCTTCGCTGCCCCTGCGTAAGCTGACTTCGCGATAGGTGTGACGCCGGCGTACTATCGGTGGGCCGCTCGGCGGCAGATCTCGTACTATGAGACCGTGACGGCGGTCAACGGGACCGTGTCCGGGATCGAGGCGCAGGAAAACAACACGAGGTTCGACGTGGCGACGGTCTTTCCCAACGGCACCTCCGCCACCGTGAGCGCGCGCAAGATCGTCCTGGCCACCGGGCTCCGCGACATCCTGCCCAACACGCCGGGCCTACAGGAGAACTGGGGCAAGGGCATCTTCTGGTGCCCCTGGTGCGACGGGCACGAGCACGAGGACCAGTCGCTCGGGCTCCTCGCCCCGCTGCAGGAGGCGGCCGACCTCGTGCGCGAGATCTCCACCCTGAACTCGGACATCACTGCCTTCGTTAACGGCACTGACACCCCGGCTGCGCGCGCTGCTGCTGAGCAGGCCTTCCCCGGCTGGGACCGGTACCTGGCGCTGCACGACGTGGCCGTGGACAACCGGACGATCGCGCAGATCGTGCGGCTGCGCGACGGCGGGGACCCGCCCGCGGACCCGAGCCTGCCGACGGCGCCAGAAGAGGACCTGTTCCGCGTCGAGTTCGAGGACGGCGCCGGCGAGCCTGCCGTGCGCAACGCCTTCTTCGTCAGCTTCCCCGACGAGCAGAGGTCTGACGTGGGCGCGCGCATGGGCGTCGCCCTGTACGGCGGCCGCCTCGCCGCCGACGACACCCACGGCCTCGTCACTAACGTGCCTGGCGTCTACGCCATCGGCGACGCTAACTCGGACAACGTGACAAACGTCCCCCATGCGCTATATAGCGGGAAGCGGACGGCCGTCTATCTGCACGGTGAGTTTTGATACTTTTTTCTCTCTTTCATCTCGTTTCTCCGTCACACATCCGCGTCTCTCGTCCGCTTTCTGTGTAAACCAGGCTTCTTGTATTCCATGCGATGTGCACCTAGACAGGAGGGTACCCGTAGACTAACGCAGGCTACGCAGTGCAACTGGCGCGCGAAGAGGCCGATAGGGAACTAGCCGGCAACGCGACGGCGCTGGCCCGGCGCGGGGAGCTGGATCCGCGCGCTGTCTGGGACGAGATGAACGGGGGTCCGCGGGATATACTGTACGCCGGCGAGTTTGAGCGGTGATTCTTCGTGTGGTTGGCTTTCACGTCAGATCCTACCTCCCTGTCTTCTACCCTTCTACCCAGGAAGGCAGGGAGGGGAAATGGAAAAGGGGGGAGGGGGAGGGGTGAGCGTAGACGTGAGAACAGGTACTACCTTAGATCTTGTGGTAGTTTTGCGACCTGGATTGGCCTATTCGAGTCCCTATTAGAATCTGACTGCGTGCGCTGCCGCGGTGACACGTGCATGCTACCTGTACCCAAGGACCAAGGTGTTATTAGAATGGTACATGAACCGGATTTACGTGCGGGAAAGAAAATGGCTTAGTTGAAGCAGAGCAGCTACCTTAGGTACCTAGGTTGGCAGGTAGGTATTAACATCAATTATAAAGCTAAGATGAAATACCTCCAACCTGTATCCGAATTTAGTGTTAAGTTTATCCCCTTTTCCTCTTGTATAAAGCGTAAGAAGCAATATTGATACAGCCACGAGTATATTATATAGGGTAGGTAGGTACCTAGGTAAGTATATACCAGAGCACAAGACGAAGCCCTCTCACAACTGACTTCATCGTCCTGTCTATCTAACCTCCTGGTACCTCTTCCTCATATATCCGGTGTAGAAACCAGTTCTACTCCTTCCTTAGGAGGTAGGTACTTAGGTAGGCAGGTAGGTAGGTAGGTAAATGATACCAAGTCCCCATCTCGAACCCAAGCACTATAAAACAAAACTATCTACTACGCACACCACGACAAGGCCATCCCCTCGTCTATATTAGGTACCTAACCTAGGTTAGGTAGGTAGGTAGGTAGTTAAGAAATCCTAACACCCTTTCTCAGGTACCTCTTACCTATGAAAAGAACTCGGCCACCGCTCCCTAGGTAAACTTGCTTGGGGAAAAAAAAAGAAGAAAGAAAAAAAAGAATAAATAATAATAATAAGGTAGATTCGTTTCCTCCTATCCCTTCACATATCTTCCTTCCTATCTCCCTAACCAGAAAACCCTCGTCCCGCGCGTCTGGGGGTACCCACTGAGCTCTTACGAACCTGTTCATGTCTGCGTCCGTGACTACCCTATGTATGTATATCCTCGTAAGCTCCTGTTTTGTTGTCCTCGATACGCAGGAGAAGAGCCGTAGCCTTTCCAAACACATGCATGCATGCCCTAGTAAAATCTATATAGGTACATAGGAAGTAATCGAGTCAGATCTCAAAGACCTCTGGGGCCCCGTACCCGCCCCCGCCTCTCCTCGCGTCCACGAGGTCCAGTCTCCAGCCCTCCCAGTTCTTCAGGCCACGCTTGAGCTCGCGGACGCGCTCGAGCCTCCTCTTGGCATCCTCCTCCTGCGCGCGCCGGAACGCCTCCTCGTCGAACTCCGTGTCGTCGTCGTCCAGGAACCCGTCGTTGTCTTCCGCCTGCGCCGTCCCGCCCGTCAGTGCGTTGATCCCGCTGGCGAAGAGGTCGCCGAACCCCCTGTTGCTCGGCTTTCGGGACGAGCCCGGCATCCCGCTGCCTAGGTCGATGCTGGTGAAGCCGCCCCCGGGACTTAGGGCGGACTCGCCCTCGGCGCCGGGTTCCATCTCTTTGCGCCGCTGGTGCCAGATGCCCCGTTGCAGGTCGTATACCTCGCTCTCGAGATCGCGAATCTTCTTCTCCATACGTTGCCGTTCCTCGTCTTCCAGCTCATCGACTCCCTCATCATCGCCACCGCCCTCGGCCGCATCTTTCTTTCTCAGGCGTACGTTTTCCGCTTCTAGCCGGTCAATCTTTGACTTGGCTTCCTGAGCTTCCTTCTCTGCGCGCTCCTTTTCCTTCCGTAGGGCTTGCGATCGACTATCATTCTCCTTGTGTAAAGTGCCGAGAGCCGTGACTTTCTTCTCGAGCGCTTCTGCCTTTTTCTCTAGCTCCGCCTTTTGTTCGCTCAGCAATTCTACCTCGCGCTCGAGGTTGCGGAGTTTTGTTTCCGCACTCGTGCGCTCGCTGCCTTCCTTCACGACACGCTCCGTTGTGCGTTCCAGGTTTCGTTTGAGATCGCCGAGCTCGCGCTGTGCCTTCATAGCGGCTTGTTCGGAGCGCGCCAATTTCTCTTCTAAAGCCGAAATCTGTTCGCGATCGGTGCCTCCTGCTGATGCTTGTCGCTCGGCTTGAGCGCGTAGGCGAGAGATTTCTAGCTCCATAGTCTCTATGGTGGCAGATTTGGAAGCAAGCTGGGCCTGTAGTTCTGCCGGGGGCGAGGACATGGAAATCGAAGGAGACGAACCGTGGCGCTTGGAAGCTGCAGATTGGAGTTGCGAGTTCTGGCGTTGGAGAGCCGCGATCTCTGACTTCTATAATAATCATTAGCTTGTGGGAGATAGATAGTAAATATATTTCTATTGATATTTTGGTTTCCATACCAGCTTCTCAACTTGGCTATCTGAACCATCTCGATCAGCTTCCCGTAGGTCAGCTAAGTCTTCTTCAGCTTTCTGCCATCGCTTCTCGGCGTCAGTAGCTTCTTTGGCGAGCCGTTTGTTCTCTTTCTCTAGATCCTCTATACGCGCTACCTGCTTTCTATATATATCGGGTGCTGTCTCGCCTTCGGGGCTAAGGGGAAAGCCAGTTGGTGATACTGTTCCCTGACGGAAGGACGAGGAGCGAAGCTTGGACTGGTGTGAAAGAGAGGTACCCTGAGCGGCAGGTGATAGGGGAGGCTCTGTAGGGGCATCTTCGACCGCGGGTTCATCGGCAGCAGTTGATTCGGCAGCGGCAACATCTTCTTTATCTTTGTCCTTGTCTTTGTCTTTATCTTGTTGCTTTGCACCGCCGCCTTTCTTAGCCATCTGCTTCTTCCTCAGTTCGAGCTACAAGACATGACTTTTAGTATGTTATTGGCCATCACACAAGAATTGACGATACTGTATATCAATATCGACATCGATTCAAATTATACCTTTTTCTTGGCTGAAGCAAGCCTCTCAGCCTTTGCCTTCTCGTCATCAGCCATTTTGTATGTTTGTATGTTTGCGTAGTTTATTTGATATCTTCAAATCGTTAAGTGAGTGACTTTTTTTTAAGAAAAAGGAAATGAAGAATTATGAAATAAGTTTATTCAAGATTATTAAGTCAGATATTGCCTTTTTTATTTTTATTTCATAAAACATAAAAGTAAGGATAAGCATATTAAGTTTAGGTGTTCGGAAGGAACATCTTGAAATTGAACCTTTGGAACTGTTCGGGCCGTTGGATGACGACGCTAATCATCCTCTAATACCCGTGTGCACGAGCCACGTAGCATGCTACACAAAGGTTACGTCAAAGTACACTATACTCCGTAGATACCATTGAATTTAGGTAGAAGCTACTTCGTAATAACCTAATTTATAGAAGGCGCAACTCTTATATGAATCAAGGGCCGCATAAAAGCGAAGAAGGGAAATAAATTGAATTTTCGAAAAATTCCTCCTTCATCTTTTACATCCTCCTTTTGCACCACTCCTCGAGCATAGCCTTTTACACAGAATGGCTAAATATTTACCACGTCCGAGACAGTTTGCGCCACTGAGGGAGGTCGTAGCTGGGCAACACCATGATCTACCCAAGCTGCAAGGAGTCGTATTTGACGTCGACGGGACACTCTGGTAAGTATAAAGACGATGCGGAATTTTTGAATATTTTTCAAATGTCTTTTAATGCGAAAGAGTTGGAAGAGGTATGTATAACCGAACCAATTTCGTGGTGTGAGTAGGAATAGGTATGGAAACTCTTGAAGATCTCATGTAAGAGACAACCTGATATTAGAAGCACGTCTAGTTCAAGAGGAGGCAAACGGGGAAAGACTTCAAGAGACCAAGGTTCTCTTACCCGGCTCACTACCATTACCTATCTATATAGTATTCTACTTATTTCTTAACCTCATAACTCCATCAAAAACAAATAAAATACAATAAACTAACACCCCACCTCCCCCTTTCTCGCCTTCAGCAAGCCCCAAAACCACATGTTCGCGGAGATGCGCGCCGTCCTGCAGATCCCGCGGCACGTCGACATCCTGGAGCACATCTACGCCCTGCCCACGCCCGCGCAGCGCGAGGCCGCCATGGAGTCCGTCCGCGCCATCGAGCGCCGCTCCATGGTCGAGCAGGTCGCCCAGCCCGGCCTCGCGGCCCTCATGTCCTACCTCGACGCCCGCGGCGTCCGCAAGGGCATCTGCACCCGCAACTTCGAGGCCCCCGTCGCCCACCTGCTCGCCAAGTTCCTGCACGGCCATCTCTTCCACCCCGTCGTCACCCGCGACTTCCGTCCTCCCAAGCCAGACCCCGCCGGCCTGCTCTTCATCGCCCGCGCCTGGGGCCTCCTGCGCCCCGTCCGGGACCCGCGCGAGGTCCTCGACAGTAACAGTAATAATGGTAGTAGTAGCAGTAGTGGTGGTGGTGGTGGCCGAGAGCAGGAAGGCAGCGACAACCCGCCCGCGGAGCTCGGGGAGGTAGGCGACGCCTCGGGACTGATCATGGTCGGCGACTCGATCGACGATATGACCGCCGGTCGACGCGCCGGCGCCGCCACCGTGCTGCTCGCCAACGACGTGAACCGCCACTTAGCCGAACACGAGCACACTGACCTAGTGATCGAACGTCTGGATGAGCTAGTCCATGTGCTAGACCGCGGCTTCGTCGGTAGGGAGGTGTCCTTACCACCTGCTAACTAGTAGCCCCAAGTCTAAAGTTGACACAAGAGAAAAGTTATCTAAGATACGATGGGCTATCGGCACGATAGCTGTCATGTCGAATTTTCGCTGTATATATAGTACACATACGAGTGAGTGTTCTTACGAGTTCTAGAGCTTGCATATTGATGGGTTAAATTCGCGAGCTATCGTGTCTATCTAACCTCCTTTTCTCTCCCAGTCCGCCTTAACTTTGAGCATCGATCTTCCAATTCCCGGCACGCATTAGCCATAGCTCGGATTGTTTTCCACGCTTTCATTCGATGATCGTCATTGCAGCCATATATAATACTCCAAGCACATGTTCACGTCACGACTTGTACTGACAGCGACGGAGAATACCTGAGCAAAAATTGCTAGCTACCTCCTACAAGCAGAGCCATCAACATTTGTAGTTCCTTCTACACGGTTCCTCTCAGCTCTTTCATATGCCCCCTCCTCAGAAATGTCTGGCGTTTGCTCTTATGGTGGGCATGCTATGCGGCATGTAGGGGATATACGGGTCAATAGATAGGGGATAGAAGCCATGCCGTTAAACCGGGCACTATGTCTTTGCGGTCTTTTTTTTCAGCTCTATAGAGAACCGATATACTCGAAGCGCCGAGCCAGTCATCGCTTATATAGTGTGACAAGGTGCTTAAAATAGTTGAAAGGTACGAGGCTGGTGCTTATCGCAGGGGATATCCAGCAGTTCCATAGCCGCCGTTTGATGGGGGCCCGAATGTCGCTTGTCGCCTATTCTCTTTTCGTAACTCATCAGGCGTCTCTTTCCTCGGTGGAGGGGGTGGTAGTGGGCCGCCCGGGGGGCCGGGTCTCACCGGCAATGTAAACGATGCCGCACTGAACGACCCCAAGTTGCCATTAGCTGACTGCGTGAGGTCTGCAGCCGTAAGCTTGGGTATTGACCCTGATGTTGCTGCTCGTGGGCCAAGTCCCGGATGTATGGTGGAGCCAGACGATCGACCCAGACTCCCTACACCGTTTCTCGTAGGCGATCGATTTTGCACCTGACCTTGCTGATCTCTCGGTGAAGCGATAGCGCCGGCGATCGGAATTTCACCGGATGTTGGTGTGTAGGCGGTGTTGGGATCATTCTGGTACGTAGGGGACTCGCTAGAACGTAAAAGATCCCGAGTTGCTGGCGAAAGTTGAGGCACCAAGTGCGATTTGCGGTTGTCCTTCTCCATGAGTCCGACAGCCCACTCTCTCAAGTCCACAGGCGTCCGCTTTGCGGCCTGGACGAAGGGGTCCCGGTCCTATATGCTATCAGTATCAAATTCTCCCATCTTATTTCCACAAAGGCTAACTCACCCAAAGTTCTTGAGGTGTTGGGCGCGCGTCGGGATCCTTTGACAGACACTTCTGAACCATGTCTTCTAGGATCGAGGGAAACGCATCGCTCTTGGGAAGTTTTGGAGCAGGCTCATGGACAATCTGTTGGAGAAGGTCCAGAATACCGGCAGGCGCACCGTCTCCATCCGATAATTGTTCGCTGGCAAACGGAAATTTGCCAATGGCTAGCTCCATTATACTTAGCCCGAAACTCCAAACATCAGACTTAACAGTGTACTTCTCGCCCTGTATTCGCTCAGGAGCCATATATGTCGAGGTGCCAACAAATGTATCAGCGATAGAATTGACAAGTTCTCCAGACACACCAAAATCGCAGAGTTTTATGTGACCTCTGGAGTTGACGAGGATGTTGGAAGGCTTAATATCCCGGTGCATGATGTGCAGCTTCGAGTATAGATAAGTTAATCCGCCTAATATCGCTTCCGCGATCTTGCCGAGCACATCGACGCGAATTGGTCCGAAATGGCGCGAGACTCTATCGAGGGACCTGTTACTGTATTAGTTTCACTTTGTTTCTCTCCTTTTTTTTAAACAAAAGAAAACAACCATGTCCTACTTACCCGACATCCATGTATTCCATACACATTATTACGTCGTTGTGATCGTTTAAAAAGGCACCATAAAAAGTAACGATATAATCGGAGTGGCACCCGTGCATGATTTGGAGTTCGCGTACAATTCGCTTTCGAAGCTCCTTTTTAGCCTCAACATGGATGACCTGAGCTCTGTGGTCAGTCATTTTGCTTTAAAGATGTTCACGTCCATAATTACCTTTCGAGCCATCGTGGTTCCTGTGGGTAGATGCTTGACTTTGCTGACAGTGCCTCCATTTCCCGAACCAAGCTCTTTCACAATCTCAATATCCTCTTGCCGAAGGTCGAGGTTGAACTCTATTCCGATTTCGAGTTGGGCTTCTTGGCCTACCTCCTCGGCTCTTGATCCGCCAAACCCCCAACCCGATTGATGGTCATTGTTCGAAGATGCTGCTTGCTTCGGGGCAGAGGGAGTCAGTGCCAGACCCTTGACATTCTTGCGCTTCATAGAGCGCGGGGCGAATCCGTCAGTCATGATGAGTCGGACTGGCTTATAATCCTCGGGTATGCGTAAGATTCAGATCCGGTAAACGGGAACTCGCACGATATGCGTGCGAGATGCTTAAAAGGACGATTTCGAACCGGTACAGATCGTAGACGCGAAGGGGGTTCGCATGTCAACTGGTAGACGGTTGTAGATTAAGTTGGATCGGCGCTGGTTCGCGGCGTATATATCTTGCGCGTCGGTATGTGCCCCTCACGAGCCACAAACAGGTTCAAGTTGGCAAATAGGCTCAAGGTCTAATGAGAAAAGTTGCGTAGTATAGTTAGAGAAGTAGTGGTAGAGAGAGATATCTATATAATTGTAAGGTCGTGCGATATGGCAAAAAGGGGGCGACAGATACGTAAGCGCCAGTGAATTTCTAATCGGATTTTGAGTTAGTAAATTGAATGGTGAAGCGATCAAATTGTGGAAGGGAGGTTTAAGGAGATGTAGTCGTGCAAGAGTGCAAGAGTGCAAGAGTGCAGAAGAGAAGCGCGAGAATACGCATGGGGTAGCGTTATATGTAGGTACTGTGAATTACATACTGTGTTCAAGTTTACTTAACGTACATAGGTACTTACTGTGGTATGTAGCGAGGGGAGTTTTGCAGTATTGACGCTACAATGTACCTAGTACTATGTATGTAGGAGGTAGATATGAGTACATGTATCCACTAGATACATGTACCCTTTAGGTATAGTACTTTAGTACCTAACGTTAGGTATAAGGTTGGGTGGAATCGTGGATATACCTAGTTGACTTATAACTGAAGGTGAATTAAAGGGAACTGAAGTCTTCGATCGGTGGATTAGGGCGCTTAATATTTCAATGGTTAGGCATCGACACCAGTGGAATATAAACTGTGAGGATATTATAATGAAAAAGAGTGTTTTAATTGAATTAAAGAAAAAAAGATGTTACAAAGTCGTAATAGAATACAATTAAATTTACATAATATAGGGGTTCTTCGTAGGTTTGTGTGAAAGGATAATGAACGATGATCAAGCAGGCTAAAAGTTGACGAGGGAGAATATCGTTCGATGTATGTATGTACGGATAAAGAAGAAAAAAGAAGAAATTTTACTTGCCTTTCAAAAAGAAAAAAGGATTGAGAATTGATGATCGTTGAAAAAAAAAATATTGTCTGCTACCAATTGTGATAAACCAGATTTATGGCTCTGCAAGACTGACTGTTGTTGTTAGTGGATCTAGGGAGGATTTTGTCTCTGCATACATTACATTAGGTAGTATATCTAATGCAGGAAATTCAATAGAATCTGTATGTAGTCGAGGTTCACTAGAAACAAAGTCCAAGTCTCAAGATGATTGGTCTTGGACTAGGGATTGCATATGTAAGAACAAGAGCTGCAGGTGATATTGAAAATTACCCATAAACTATCATCATAAGAATCAAATAGGAGTAGGAGTAAGAGTAGGAATAAGAATAAGAATAAGGATAAGAATAGGTGGGAACGGGAATAAGTAATACCTAAGAGAAATGTATGAGAAGAAGGAATCTAATGAAAGTTTAAAAGTGACAAGTAACCATATTTGTGTTTGATAAAGACAGAAAAGGGATCATGTTACGTATGGGATTTTCAAGAACTTGAAACCATATCGTCATGCTTGATTCAAAGCGTTTACAGACGTGATCTAAGTGGAAGGAGGGTGGTAAGAGGGGAGTGGTGCCTTTCATGTTGGAAGTGGTTGTAGTTGCGTTTTCGAGTTTCCACTAATAATTAGAAAAGTCTAGTCCTATGTATATGCTACTTTTTAGAATGCTTGGGATCTCTTATCATCAATGAGTATCAAATACTTTGGTTAAGGGGCTGGCGGGGACCGTGGGGCTCGACCTTCGTTGGGACTTGAGGTGTAAGTGTGGAAGGGTCCGACTGCATGCAATCAGTAACTTTGAAGTACATACCTAACTATAAGATGTATGTATCGTATATACCTAGGTAGTACATATGTACTAGATAATCTACATCAATGCACTGATAGGTAGCTGTGATTGGATATAAAGATATATTTCAAATACTATTTATATGTTATCTATCATATTTAGTTTAACGTAAGGAATAATTAACATAGGTTAAAGATTAGATCTCGCGGATATCTCTTTGAAAGTAGATAGGCCAGCAAAAAGTTTACAACTACACTACATACTCCGTACATACCTTACGTATAGCCCCCGTCAGTGGATCTCTCAAAGCGTTAATGTAACCTAATGTACGCTTATCTGAATAGGTAAATCTGCGTAGCTACGTTAAGCAAATTTACATCATATAGTTACCTAATTAAGGCAATTAGATAACATTTGTAGCCATCAATGTTGTGTTATAAACAAGTCTCAGCGCTGTGTAGGCTTTAATGGCATGTTCAATAACAACCCTTTCTTTGCATATATCCTGATATTCCACACAACATATATGTATACGTTTTATACCTCTTACAACTAAAAATATAGGTGGTACTTACCGGTAACTATACCTTGTATCCTTTTTCACTTAATCGTACAGGTACATGTATATAGGTATTTACTTTATGATACCTTATAACGGCATATATGTTATTGTACCTACATCTCAAATACACTAATGTACCTATGTAGGTACCTAAGGTGGTAAATATTGAGACTAATGCATCCTTCCGACTTGAAGCACCTATCTATTCCCTTCCACCTTCCCCTGTAGGCTTCAGATTGGTCATGACCCCTACCTGCCAGGAGTTAACTCTAGCGGCCAATTTTGGCCAATTATGACTACATAGTCATGATTGGCCAACCTAAACTCAGCCGATATCACCAATGGAAGTCTCTATCATGTGTACCAATGTGTCTATATATATTGACCTGTTGACCTTTATGGAGCTTCGATTATAATCATCGATGCACCTTAACATGAAATGGTAACCCTTTAGTCATTTAGTTTTAAATAGATAGATAATACATACATGTACATACTTACATTTATACATAATGTTCTATAAGTCATTGGTGATTATAAAGTAGATAGAGTTAATAGTAGACATATGATATCATCTATGGAAAATGCTATTCTAAAAGAAATATTATGCCTGTTTAATACATACTAAAGAGTTAATATCGCCATCTCTTTTCCTAGCTAGGTACCTACCACCTTATGAGAATCTCAAAAGATTCAGGTAATACATCGGAAATTCCAGAATTTGAGTGTTAGCAGGTACCTGATACGATGTAGGGAATTCACATGGGTACATCGAATGTACAGATGCATGCACCTAAATAGGTACGAGAGTACCTACTATACCTCATATGTACATCAATTTTGAGCACCAAGCACCAAGATGTATCAAGTATGTGGCTCGTTGTCTCCACATCTTACATAACTTATGACCCAATGTATTGCTAGGTGCCTTGTGGCTTGACATCTTTTGCATGTTCCACAGGCAATCGCGAGGCTACAGGTACTTACCATTGACGCGATTTCAATTTTCTAGTTTTCCGAAATCAAAGCTTAAGATTTATTCGCCGTCCCAAACTTAACAACTTTTTTTCTCCCTTTCATACACCAACGTCTTCTAAACGTAGTCTGAAAAAAAAAGAACAAAGAATCGACATACAATCATTCTTTTTCTTGCGATGGTCTAGTGATCATATTCTATTCAATTACGTCTAGTACACGTTCTATTCCCATCTTTCGAGCCGAAAACCGCGCCCGAATTTTCTTTTTCTTTTCACTGTCTTTTCGTCTCCACGTTCTATCAAAATGAGTAACTCTATAAAAGATCTCATCTCGGGTGAAGCCGAGCTTGATGACGAGGAAGACGACGAGTCATTTGATGAAGAAATCGGTGAAGCAAGAGAGAGAAATCGAGACCGAGCCCAGGGGATGGATGATTCTAGTGAGGAAGACGAAGATGATGACGACGAGGAAGAAGCAAGAAAGGTTTGTTTTTCATCATATCTCTTCTCGAATCAATAGAAATATTTGTGTGATAAATGGCTAACCACTTCATCGTTTCGTAGGTTCGCGAAGGCTTTATTGTAGACGAGGATGAAGATGAAGACGAAGACATGATTGAGGACGAAGACGAGCGCCGCAAACGAAGGAAGCGCAAACGTCGACAAGAACGAGAAGAAGAAGCTCAGCTTGATGAAGAAGATCTCGATCTTATCGGGGAAAATATTCCAGAATGGGAGCGCAAGCAGCCATCCCAGGTACGCGTATCGCTTGACTTAACCACAATTTTATCTTAACATATTGGAACAGGGTAAATTTAAGAGGCTTAAGCGTGGCCATCGCGACGATGATATCCGTGGAAACGAGCGACGCGGTCTAGATGACATGTTCTCTGATGAAGACGACGAGATTGTTGACGATCAACCGTATGCGCGACCAAGCCATCGAGCCACTGCAGGTGAATTTGATGATTTCATCGAGGAAGACTTTCCTGAAGACGAAGACGAACGCATGCGTCAAATGGAAGATATGGAAGTCGCTCGGCCGCGAGACAAAGGTATAGCCGGGCGTATTGTTGACCGTGCTGGACTTGATAAAGATGCCCTAGAGGATATGGAGCTTATCTTCGGAAATGGAGAGGACTACCAGTGGGCGTTAGATGACGAAGAGGAAGAGGAAGAGCGCCAGAGAGAAGAGCAAACCCTCGAACTCAAGGATGTCTTCGAGCCCTCGCAGCTGGCGGAGAAACTCCTCACCGATGAGGATCATGCCATTCGTTTTACGGATGAACCCGAACGATTTCAACTCGATCGCAAACCTTTCAAGCATCTCAATATCCAAGGAGAACAATTCAAGGAAGAAATGCAGTGGATAGCCGATTTAATGTGGCCGAAAAAGCAGCTCTCCGGTGATCTACACGGCTTTTTTGAGAAATCTGTCGGCAAGGTGCTGGAATATTTCGTTCTTGAGGACCTCGAAGTGCCTTACGTCTTCCAGCATCGCAAAGACTATCTCATTCACGCGCGCAAAAATCGAAACCCCGAGCACCGCGATGACCCAGAGGCGCCGGAGTATATTGTGAATGCGGAAAAACTGCTCACGCAAGATGATCTTTGGAGAATTCTCGAGTTAGATATCAAGTATCGGTCGCTTTTCGAGAAGCGGAGCACTCTAGAGAAGACTTTCGACAATTTACGAGTGGTGACACACGTGAATGACGACATGATCCCGGAAATGCTCACCCAAGCTGTGACGATGGAGGAGCTCCAAGACTTACAGGATTATATCAACTTCCAGTATGCCTCCCAGCTGAAAGAGATCGCTGAGATAAAAGGTGTCACTAAGGCAACTAAGCGACCGGGGGGGAGATCATCCATTTTCGAACGTGTTCGCAAGAGCAGGGCCTATAAGTTAGTGAAGTCATATGGCATCTCACCCGACCGACTTGCACAGAACGCCCTCCGCGAAGGCAAAAAGGTTATATCGGATGATGAGCCGAGTTTACCAATCGACCTCGCAGATCGCCTCACCGATGGCGATTTTCCTACAGGTGATCAGGTCTTATACCAAGCGAGACATATGTATGCCGAAGAGTTGTTTATGAGCCCAAGGATGCGAAAATACTTCCGACAAAACTTCTACATGATGGGCGAGATTAGCTGCTATAGAACGGCGAAAGGCCTTCGAAAGATTGACGAGTCACATCCGTATTACGAGATCAAGTACCTCATCAATCAGACAATTAGCGATCTCGCGCGCCGACCCGAACTTTTTCTTAAGATGATGAAGGCGGAGGAGGAAAGCTTGATCGAAGTAAGGCTCCGACTACAGAATGAGAAGGAATTCCGGCGCCAGCTTCAGGCAGAATTCATGTCAGACAACTACAGCGAGCTTGCAGATGCGTGGAATGAAGAGCGTAAGAAGGTTCTTGACATCGCTTTTACGAAGCTCGAGAAAGTGATAGCGAAAGGAGTCAAAGATTCCTTGCGAACGGCATGCCAGGAGGAGCTATTGAAACTCTGCCGTGAAGAATATTCCAAACGCCTTGATCAAGCACCTTACAAACCGAAGGGCATGGTGCTGGGCACAACTCCACGCGTCCTTGCCCTATCAAATGGCATGGGCGATCCAGCTCGAGACCCTGTTTTCTGGGTCTGGGTTGAAGAGGACGGGCGAGTTATCGAACACGGTAAATTTGGAAATTTAGCTCGTGATGAAGCCCAACGTAACGCTTTCGTCGACTTAGTCGAGCGCAGAAAGCCTGATGTCATAGGCGTCAGTGGTTTCTCGACTCATACCCAACGACTCGTTCGTGACTTGGAGAGCCTTGTGAACGAGAAGAACCTCACCGGACCTGAATTCCCAGATCCAGATTCCGACGATTTTCGCAACGAGCTACTAGAAGTCGTCGTCGTTAACGATGAGGTTGCGAGACTTTACAAAGACAGTCCTCGGGCGCAATCGGACCACCCAACTCTGAGCTCCAACACACGGTATTGTGTTGCTTTGGCAAAATATCTCCAAAATCCTATGAAAGAGTATGCTGCTCTCGGCAAAGATGTCACTTCCCTTTTATTTAATCCCTGCCAACACCTTCTCCCTCAAGAGAAGCTGTTTAAGCATCTCGAGACTTCGATGGTGGATATGGTGAACCTCTGCGGCGTCGACATTAATGAGGCTGTCAGTGATACGTATACCGCCAATCTACTCCCTTATATTGCGGGCCTGGGTCCCCGTAAAGCAACAAGTGTCATCAAAGCCATTAATTCCAATGGTGGAGTGGTCAGCTCGCGAGACGAACTGGTTGGTGACCCAGATAACAACAAGTTACCTGTCGTTGGTCCTCGCGTCTGGAATAACTGCGCTAGTTTCCTGTATATTGAATATGATGCGACAAACCTTGCCTCGGAACCTCTAGATAACACGCGCGTCCATCCTGAAGATTACGAACTTGGGCGTAAGATGGCAGCTGATGCTCTTGAACTAGACGAAGAGGATGTGAAAGCTGAAACTGACGAGAACGGAGCGGGCGCGATAGTCCGCAAGCTATTCCGGGAGGATGAACAAGAAAAGGTCAACGAACTTATCCTAGAAGAGTATGCGGAACAGTTAGAAAAGAATTACAACCAAAGGAAACGAGCTACTCTGGAGACTATCAGAGCGGAGCTACAAGCACCATACGAGGAGCTCCGTCGAAACTTCAGTACTCTAACCCCTGACCAAATATTTGTCATGTTCACAGGCGAAACCAAAGAGTCCCTTGCGGAGGGCATGATTATTTCGGTCAATATACGGCTAGTCAAGGAAGACTTTGCGATTGCCAAACTCGATTGCGGCATCGAGGGTCGAATTGAAGCACACGAGATCAGCCATCGGAATAATGTCTCCATCAGAGATGTTATCCATGTTGGTCAAACCGTCCAAGCTAAGATAATGGATCTGAACCGCAAGGACTTCATAGTGAAGCTCACCCTGCGCGAGGATGCGCTTCGACGGCCTTACAAGAAGTATAGTGATCACGATCGCGGAACTTGGGATTTCAGACTTGAAGATGACGACAAGGAAGCCTTGAGAGAGAAGGATAAAGCTACCGGCCGTGCGCAACGTGTCATCAAGCACCCGCTGTTCAAGTCATTCAATTCTACGCAAGCGGAGGAGTTCCTAGGCTCTCAATCTTCAGGCGATGTAGTCATTCGACCGTCATCCAAAGGTAACGACCATCTCGCGATTACCTGGAAAGTCGCGGACGGCGTTTATCAACATATCGACGTGCTTGAATTGCAGAAAGATACCGAATTCTCTGTCGGGAAGACACTCCGTATCGGCGGCAAATACACGTACACAGATTTAGACGAACTAATCGTAGATCATGTTAAGGCGATGGCCAAGAAAGTCGACGAAATGATGGGCCACGAAAAGTTCAAGAAGGGTAGTGTAGCAGATGCTGGTAAGTTCCACATAACATACCTTGGAAGTTGTGACAATGGTTCTAACATAAGTGTAGAAAAATGGCTGACCTCGTACTCGGACGCCAATCCTAACCGTTCGATCTATTTGTTCTGCATCAACCCCAAACGAGCTGGGTACTTCTTTTTATGCTTCAAGGCCAGCAAAACCTCACAGATCAATATGTGGGATGTGAAAGTGGTGCCTCACGCCTTTGAGATGATGCAGAATCAGTATCCGCACATGCTCGCTCTGTGCAACGGTTTCAAGATCAGATTCAACAGTGAGATCAGCAAGTGGCAGCAGATGAGAAGGTGAACCAGAAATAGGGATGTGGACAGTTAATGGGCTCTACTTTTTAACGTACGTATGGCATCGTGGAGAGTTAGTTAAGATGTAAGACGCAGGATGCGTGCGGCAATACTACAAGTTCAGGCAAGTTGATAGAGTCATGACATCCACACTACAGATATTCTCAGATAATGCTGTGCTCATCCAATGCAGCTGGACACCTGTACTTCATGAATTAGAGAAATTAAAAAAAAAAAAAAAAACATGTGCTCCCACTTTTCATTTACTCAACTTGGTGAATATATAAATGCCTTGATAGCTGTTTGGCTTGTCTTAAGTCATCCTACATTATTGTTATTGCAGAAAAGATGTAGGGGAACGCCACCTAATCCGGAGTTATGCTTACAGGAAATAGGAGTGAATATTACATCCTTTACGAATCCCATTCGTCTTAGGAAACGAGGGGCATACAAGAGTATATAGGACGAATTCCCCTTTTTGGCCTATACGGCAGGGGGTAAGATTAAAGAATGTTGAGATGTTGGAGTGCCACTCAACATATTAATCTACATGGAGTTGAATGTCAATCATAAATTGTTAAAGGCTGGGTGGTACCTGTATCAATATAGTACAAGAGAAAATCCAGAGGACTTCCTATTTACCCTCCTCCACTTCTCCTGCAGCTTCTCGTCCTCAAAATAGGCACACTTAAGTTATTGTCATTAGTATCCGTCCTCCTTAACGTGTCGTGAACAACGAAGATGAAAGCTCCTCGCATCTTATGTCTCCACGGCATGGGGACAAATGCCGATATATTCGAATCTCAGACTGGTAAGTGCGAATTCGTGTAAGCTAAACCGCCCTACGCTCCCTTCCTCTTATCATATTGAAAATCAGCAACCATTTATCCAAAGGCCCTTCACTAGGTATCTTCAATTGCCTGCTAACCATATCTCTTACCACAACATAACAGCGGTTCTACGAGCAAAACTCCCACAGACCTATTCGTTTACTTTCGTGGAGGCGCCGTACATCAGCCCGCCCCTTAACGACGCCCTAGCTACATATTATGCAGGCCCATACCGGTCCTGGTATGGTACCACGTCGAGCATGTCGCGAATGGCGTCCGCGCACGACGCCTTGTTAAAGCACATCGAAGAAAAGGGGCCGTTTGACATCATACTCGGGTTCAGCCAGGGAGCGGCCTTAGCTGCGTCGCTGCTGCTGCACGAGCAGGTGCAGATAGAGAAGCAGCAAAGGGCCCCGAAGCCGGGCGGCGGCAGCCCGCGGCTATTCCGCTCTGCCATATTCATATGTTCGCCACTGCCCTTCTGCAAGAGCTCCGCGTACGGCACCGACGTAAGCGAGCACTTTGGCCTCGGCAAGTCCTCGCAGGGGGTGAATTCCGCGGCGAACCTCCCCCTGGAGCTGAAGCTGGCCCCGCAGTACCTCGTCCCCGACCAGGCCGAGCTCGAAGACTACGCGCTCGACGGGGACGAGTGGAAGCGCAGGCCTGGCTCGCCGCCGAGCGACGAGGGCCCGTTCTACGTGATGCTCCACCCGGGCGCCGACCCCTCGCTCAAGCTGGACATCCCGACCCTGCACATCAGCGGTCGGAAGGACGGGCTCTGGTACCGCCACAGCAAGGCGCTCGTCCAGATGTGCTCGCTCTTCGACGAGGAGGGCGAGAGGATCAGGCACGAGTGCGAGTTCGACGGCGGGCACGAGATGCCCAAGGACAGGTCCAAGATCGCCGAGATATGTACGATGATCAAGACCCTCGTGGAGAACACCCCCTAGGCGTGCTTGGCTCGCCATACCTTAGGTAGGTAGGTACCTAGGAGGTACACTTCCTGCCGGTACATGGTTGGGTAGGATGTCGGTCTTCGCGTTTGACTCGTCAGCTTTAATTGCTTTTTATTACGGGTGTACGATTGTACGAAAATAAATCGCTCTACCTCGTAGGAGAGGGGGAGGGGGAAGGAGGGTAAAAGGTGACTACGAGGTATAGATCGCAGAAAGACTTGTGAGGGTGTGACGACATATATTGATGACCACCGTCGCTGTCCGTAGCCGGCCTAGATGTCTGCAACCATCATGTATGCACGGCGCATGACAAGGACGGTATAACACGCCCACGAGGCCGAACTATTGCCCAGCGTCGACCTGGTAACCCATATCGAGTCTAAGTCTGCGCTGACACGCACTCATCTGGTTAGATGATATTTTATCACAGACGATCCGAGTGGCAACTAGACCTTGTCTCCAGTAAGAATCTGTAATATATAGACCGCCTTGTACAACAAGGTTGTTGGAGAGTGATACGTTCTTCAGAATGTGATATCTCCTTGGGGGCATGGTGTGCTGGCTGAACTCTGATAGTCTCGTTTATCTAGCGACCGTCGAATACTATAAGTCTATCCTCTATCTACCTACCTCTATCTAGATCTTAAATGTATGTGACTTCTTTACATATGTTCATTTTACTACGAAAACGAGATCAGAGTGAATACCGACTTACTAGCGTCCGTTGTTTACACCAAGACTTGATCTGAACCAGTTACTATCGAGGATGGTAGTATTGCTTGAGAACGTGGGAGATTTAATCTCACTGCAGCCTCAATACCCTATCATAGCAGCCTCGATCTTTTCTGCTGTTGCAACATGCTACGTTATAGCACTTGCCTTCTATCGGCTTTACCTGAGTCCCCTGGCACCGTTTCCCGGCCCGAAGCTCGCCGCTCTCACACAGTGGTATGAGACCTACTTCGACATCATCAAACAGGGCGGCGGGATGTTTACCTTTGAGATCAAGCGGATGCATGAGAAATATGGTAAGTTCAAGGTTTCCTTAACGGTGGGGTGTTGTGGCTCTAACGGCGGCATCTCAAGGTCCAATCGTACGTATTAATCCCTTTGAGCTACATGTCGACGACCCGGCATACTTCGACGTTATCTACGCTAGTAGCAAGTTGTACGACAAGATGGCGTTCTTTTCATCCCGCTTCGAGATGCAGCTAGCAGCCTTCGGGACGGCCGATGCTGAGAAACACCGCGAACGCCGTGCAGCTATGGCCCCCTTTTACAGTCGTACCAGGATCCGAGAGCATAACGACGAGATACAGGCGATCGTCGACCGTATCTCTCATCGCTTCTCTACCGAGCTCGCCGGTACCGGAAAGCCGGTTGACATCTTGGAAGTATGGGGATCGTTGGCTAGCGATGTGATGATGGAGGTCGCCATCGATCGACCTAAGCACTTCGTTAACGGCCCTAGCTTCGGGAGCGACGCCCTGGCAGCAGTACGAGAAATGACGGCGGCTGGCCAGCTCATGTCGCACTTTGGCTTCATCCGGTCCTGTCTCAGCACCTTGCCGAAGTGGCTAGTCATGGCGACTATTCCTGCGATGAAGAAGACCGCCGAGCTTGAAGAGGTATGATACGTGTACCATTTCTATGCAACAGGCCCCCATACCTAAAGTAGAGACGAGGGGTCATGGAAAGTATGGATGAGCTGACCATGGCTGCTGTCTAATAGGAAATGGATATTCACGCCGTAGATACTATAGACAGTCGCAAGATCAAGACACCAGACTATCCATACGCATCTCTTTTCCACACTATCCTATCGAGTAAGCTTCAACCGGAAGAAAAGTCTTCAGTAAGGCTACGGAGCGAAGCCATGAGCCACATCTCGGCCGGCGTCGATACAACTAGATGGGCGTTGGGGGTCGCTTCTTACCATATATTGGCCAACCCCGACATCGAGAAACGTCTGCGAGCTGAATTGAGGGAGGCGATTCCTGACTCTAGTGTCATTCCCAATTGGACGGAACTCGAGAAACTTCCGTACCTGAATGCAATTGTAACTGAGAGTAAGGCCTTTCTCGTTTGCTTTGAGTTCAGATTTGTATCTATGCGATCATCATTTCTCATCGGAACCAATGTTCTATAACTTACTAACTTCAACCTCTAAGCTCTTCGACTATCCTACGGCGTTCCCCAGCGAATGCCACGGATTAATCGCTCGTCAAGCTGGACATACCGCGACTACGCAATCCCCCCTGGAGTTCCAGTGAGCATGGACATATATCACATGCATAGAAACCCGGTGTTATTTCCCGATCACGATGCCTTCGTGCCGGACCGGTGGCTCGGTAATCCAAAGGTAGAACCCGAGCAACTCGAGGCGGCGGGTTATTTGCCCCCAATAGACGGCATGGCAAAGCCTCTTTCCCATTTTATGGTGAGCTTCTCGCGAGGGACTCGGATGTGCGTGGGACTGAACCTTGGGCTCGCCGAACTACACATCGGGTTGGCGACACTCTTCCGACGCCACGAGCTGGAATTATTCGAGACAACTCAGCGCGACGCCGAGATGGCCTATGAGAAACTAACCCCCCACCCTTGGAAAGGTTCGAAGGGAATCCGTGTGTTGGTGAAGACATAGATATTGTCTATCTCTATCTTACGCTGGGCCTTGGTATCTCGAGTGGTGCTTGAAAATTGTAAAAAGGGGGAAGAAATTTGGAGCAGGAAGAATTTCGAAAAATAAGAGTAAACGTGTTATGGGACGGTTGATACTGGGCTTATGCTTTAAAAGTATTTAACGGTCGTTCTGACAAGCTGCGATACATTATATTATGGTACGGAGGTCGAGGCCAAAACTATACAGCGTCTGGTACTTAGAGCCCCACAGTGCGGGCTTTCAGTCTCAATTCTACCTACCCAGGTATACTATGTAATACATTATACACTTACAACTAGAAATACCTTATTATACAACACCTAATTGAAGTTTTTCAGATCTGGTTGATGTAATCAAAATAATTGGTTTAATAACTACTACTATTATTATTGCTACTGATGCTGTTGCTGTTGCTATTGTTGCTGTTGCTGCTGTTGCTGCTGTTGCTGTTGTTGCTGCTGCTGCTACTGCTGCTGCTATCACTGTCTGAATCCTTAAGCTTCTCAGGATTTTTGATAGCATTTATAATACAAGTCTTTACCTACTTAAGGAAAGGTCTTTAGGTATTTTATCTCCTCGAGGTAATCTATTTAGTCCATCGCCAGGTCTTATCGTCAGGTTCTTTCCAGGTAAGTAGTTGTTATTTCCTGTATTATACCTGATTATCGTTGCTGTACTCTTTCTACGAACCGTTGCGTGATACTGAAATTAGAAACTATGATTACATCGTGCAATTACATACGTAATCTCAAAATATACTTGATTAAACTAAAATCTATTAATCATCTACCTGTTTTTCTTATTTTCTAGGTTACGTTAAGCAGGATTAGACTTATTCTAGGTGTTTTCCCGTACAGTGCATTGCTGCAAGAATCTATTATACGCACAGTATAAACTAAGTCACAAACGCTGTATACTATGGTATAGTATATAAGTTTTCACCCCTTACCAGTTTAACGCAATACAGTGGGTCAGAATGATCGCTTATATCCACTATTAAGAGCTAATCATAATTGACTTTCAATTGAATGCCTAAATTTTTTAGGTTATTGTGTAGAGCTAAGATTTTTCGCCCAAATAGGCAAGTGTTTGTGTATAATGAGATGTGGCTAATGCGTGGCTTAGTTGGGGTTAATTTTAACGATAATAATATGAAACAGGCTTTATATTTGAATTAATAATATGAGTTAATAAAAACCTTACGATAATAAGGCTTAAAGTTTTATCGGGGGGGCTTACAATAAAGGGGTTTTAGGGCGGGGGTTTTTAATAAGAGTTAATAAGGTTTTTGCGATAAGGTTATCTTACGATAAGGTGGCTTTATAATAAACTAATAAAAGAGTTGGCTTTGTAGAGGAGGGGTTTTATTATAAAGGGGCTTTGCCGGGGGAGATTTGTGGTTGGTGCGTGGTTTGTTAAAGGGTTTTAAAAGGAGGAGGTTTTACGATAAGTTAATTAAAATATTACGATGAAAGGGGGGCTTTATAATAAGTTAATAAGGGTTTTATAATAAGGTAATTTTATAATAAAGTAATTTTACGATAAGATAGCTTTATGGTAAGGGGACTTTACAGGGGTGTTATAATGAGTTAATTAAAGTATTAAAATAAGGATATTTTATAATAAAAGGGGTTTAAAATTAATTAATTAAAAGCTTACGATAAATAAAAGGGTTTTAAAAAATTTTATAATAAGTTAAATAAGAGTGTTTATTGGGGAACTTTATAATAAGCTAATAAAAGGGGAGTTTATAACGGGAAGCTTTATAACGAATTAATAAAAAGGAAGGTTTTATAGTAAAAAGGTTTAATATTAAATTAATTAAAAAAATAGTTTTATAGAAAAGAGGTTTTACGATAAAGGATTTTTGGTATAAATTAATAAAAGGTAGTTATATAATAAGGGGGTTTTATAATAATTTAATAAAAAAGTTAATTTTATAAAAAAGGGGTTTATAATAAGGGGGTTTTATAATAAATTAATAAAAGAGGAGGTTTTATAAAAGGGAGGTTTTATAATAAAAGGGTAAGGTTTTATTAGTTATAGTTAATATATGGCTTATATTATAGTAGGGGGTTTGGTTAAAAGAAGCTTTATTATAAGCCAATAAGAAAATGTTGTATAATAAAAGGGCTTTATAATAAATTAATAAGAGGGGGTGCTTTATAAATTAATAAAAGCGTTAAAATAAAAGGGTTTTACGGTAAAAGGTTTTTAATAAAAATTAATAAAAGCTTCGTAATAAAGTAGGTTTGCAATATACTTTACGATAAGTTAATAAAAAGGGGCTTTATTATAAAAGGTTTTATAAAAGATTAATAAAAGGGATAATTTTACGGTAAAAAGTTTATAAGTTAATAAAAGTTTTATAATAAAGTAGTTTTATAATAGAAGATCTTTAGTATAAGTTAATAAGGGTTTTGTATTATGGTAGTTTTATGGTAAAAGTGTTATAATAAATTAATAAAAGGGATAATTGTGCGGAAAAAGGATTATATAATAAAAGGGTTTTGCCGGGGGAGGTTTGGAATAAATTAATAAGAAAGGGTTTTATAATAAAAGGTAAGCCTTTATTGGCTGTAATTAAAACGTAACTTTATAATAGGGGGGCTTTATAAGTTAATAAAGGTGTCACGATAAAGGAGCTTTACGGTAAAGGGTTTTTAATAAAAGTTAATAAAGTTTTATGATAAAGTAACTTTATAATAAAGAAGCCTTATTAGGGGGGGGCTTTATAATGAGTTAATAAAAGTAATTTAATTAAAGGTTCCTTGGTATAAACTAATAAAGGTTTTATAATAAGGTATTTTTATAATAAAAAGTTTTACGATAAATTAATAAAAAAATTAAAAAGGGTTTATTAAAAGGGGGAGGGATTTAAAATGAATTAATAAAAAAAAGGTTTATTAACAAAAAGTTTAAGCGATAAACCAATAAGAGGGGTAGCTTATAACGGGGGTATTTTAATATCGGTTAATAAGGGTTTTATGGTAAAAGGGCTTTATGGCAAGGGCGAGCTTTCACTAGTTATGGTTAATGTGTAACTTAATATAAATTTTCTTATAAAGTTACCTTATCGTAAAGCCTTTATTAATAAATATTAAGACTTTTATTACTAAAAAATCTCATTAATTATAAGTTTATTAAAGGAGTATAATAAAGGGGGCCTTGCCGGGGCGTTTTATAATTAATCGATAAAAGGGTGCTTTACGGCAAAAAGGCTTTAGTATAAGTTAATAAAAGCTTTACAATAAGGTAGTTTTTTAATAAAGGGGCTTTATAGTTACGGTAAGCCTTGCCGGGGGAGGCTTTATATTAAATTAATAAAAAAAGGCTTTACGATAACTTCCGGTAAAAAGTTTTATAATAAGTTAATAAAAGGGTTAATTATATAAAGACGGGGGTTTTATAATCGGGAATTATAACTTATACGTGGCTTATTAAAAAAACTTTGAGGCAATTTGGCAAAAAGGCTTAATAATAAGTTAATAAAGGCTTTATAATAAAGTAACTTTACGGTAAAGGGATTTTACAATAGGTTTGTTAAAAGAGGAAGCTTTATAATAAGTTAATTAAAATATTACGATAAAAAAAAAGCTTTATAATGAGTTAATAAGGATTTTACGATAAAGTAACTAAAGGATTGGCCTCATATAAAAGGGGGCCGGGTAATAAAGGGGCTTTATTAAAAGGGCTTTTATAATAAATTAATAAAAGGGGTTTTTATAATAAAGGGTCTTTAATATAAGTTAATAAAGCTTTTACGATAAAGTGGTTTTACGATAAAATGGCTTTAAAATAAATTAATAAAAGAGTTAACTTTACGGAAAAGGGCTTTAAAGTAAAAAAGAGGCTTTATAGTAAAGAGCCTTACGGCAAATTAATAAGAGGGGGGATTTTGTTATAAGGGGGTTTAATAATAAATTAATTAAATGGGTGGCTTTATAAAAAGGAAGTTTTACGGTAAAGGGGTTTTATTAAAAGGCTTTATAATTAACTAATAAAAGGGATTTTTATAGCGGTGGTACCTTAATAAAAACCAATAACGATCTTACAATAAGGTAACTTTAAGGCAAAGGGGTTTAATAAAGAGCTAATAATAATAATTTAATAAAATATAAGGGATTTGTAAGTTAATAAAAGTTTTATAATAAAGTAATTTTACGGTAAAAGGGTTTTACCGTAAACTTATAAAAAATAAAAGTTTTACGATAAGTTAATAAAAAAGTTAATTTTATAAAAGGGAGGGCTTCGAGATAAAATAAACATATAATAAAGGGGGGGTTTTATAACGGAAAGGCCTTGTAAGTTAATAAAAATATTACGATAAAAAAGCTTTACGGTAAAAGGTTTTTAATATAAGTTAATAAAACTTTCGCAATAAAGTGGCTTTATAACAAATGGTTTATAAGAAGGTTTAAAAATAAAGGGCTTTATAAAACGTTATAATAAATTAATTAAAACATTAAAATAAAAAGGCTTTATAATAAAGGGGCTTTAAGAAAAACTAATAAAAAGGTTAATTTTATAAAAAAAAAGCTTATAAAAAGAGTGCGGCGTTATAATAGGAGAGTTTTATAATAAAAAGACTTTATAATAAACTAATAAAAGGGTTAACTTTACGGAAGAAAACTTTAATATTAATTAATAAAGCTTTAACGATAAAGTGGCTTTATAAAAAACCAATAAAAGGGTTAACTTTATAAAAGGGAAGCTTTGTTATAAAGAGATTTTACCGATAAGTTTTAAAATAAATTAATAAAAAGGGGTTTTATAAAAGGGGAAGCTTTTATAAAAACTAATAAAAGCTTTATAATTAAGTGATTTTAAGGTAAAGGGGCTTTATTAAAGGATTATTTACAATAAGGTAGTTTTATAATAAAATAATTTTATTATAAATTAATAAAAGGGTTAATTATACGGAATAAAGGCTTTATTTAGGGAGGGATTTTATAATAGGTTAATAAAAAAAGGCTGTATAGCCGGGGTGTTTTAAGTATTAACCAATAAAGGCTTTGTGGTAAAAGGGCTTCGATAAGAAAGAGTTTTAAAAATAAAAGGTTTTACGTTAAATTAATAAAAAGGTTAGCTTTACGGGAAAAAAGCTTTATAGTAAATTAATAAAAAGAATAACTTTATAATAAAAGGTTTTAATATGAATTAATAAAAGAGTTAATTTTATAATAAAGGGTTTTTACGGCAAATTAATAAAAAAAGGAGTTTTATAAAGTGTATGGCACGGCTACGTGGAAAAACAAAGATTTGGATAAAAAGTTAAAATGATGAAAAGAAGAAAAAAATCCTTTAAGGATCTCCTCTCCTTTTAAGAATTATATGCAGCCGTATGCACAACCACATGCGGCTGTGCATGTGGTTACACCACATATATATGGGCTTATGTTAAAATTTTAGCATTAACCATTGTATTTAATGCATAATTATATGATAATATAAAATTAAAATTACAATTACGAGGTAAAAGTTTATAATCAATTTGTATATATACAATATTACCAGAAAGAATAATAATTTTTTTGGTATTTTTTATTTTTCTTACGTAAAGTTACGTTCGAGATGTTAAATTAAATAAAATTTAAAAATTATTTAAATTAAAAAATGTAATTTTTTAAGTATTATAAGAGATATTTACTTTATATGGTTTTAAAAAATCATTTCTTAAAAAAATATTAAGTTCGAAGTTATTATCGATAATTTATTTTTACTTTACAAACTTAACCTTCTTATTTTATTTATCTTTTCTTATATTAAAAACATATATAACGAATATAACCCATTCTTTCACTAGGATTTTTTTTTTATAAATACCTTTAACTTTACCTTTATATTATTCGATAAAATATTCCAATTTTATAAAAACTTTATAACCAATCATAATACATTTAAAACTTAAATTATTTACAATTTCTATTTCTTCTCCTCTTTTTACTCGAATTAAAATTTTAAAACGCAACCATAAATAATTAAAGAATAAATAACTAATAGGTATATTTACCATTAATACTTCCTTTATTTTAATCATAAATTTAAATATTTCTTTTACTTCTTCTAATTTTAATTATTATAACTTAAATTTAAAAAAATTACAAATCACTCCATTTTTAATATTTTTATAATATCGTAAATACATAAATAATTTATTACGCAAAACGCAAACTTCTCAACAATATTTGCACATTTATCGATTAACACGAACTGGAAAAAAAATTACAATTATTTCGGCAATAATAATTTTGTATACCTTTCCGTAACATCGCCTTTACACTATTATAAAAAATTTTTTTCCGCATTTTTTACAGTTATTATCGATATTTAAAACAATATAAACATAATCGGTATTATTTAAATCTAAATTATCGGATAATACGTTGTTATAATTAAAATCTTCCTCATCCACCCAATAAACACGGTTATCATCTAAACATCACTTTTTATCATCTCGGTTACGATTATGTCAACCTTAATCACAATCTTTACCATCATAACAATCTCGTCAATCTCGATTGCAATTACGTTCGTAATCTCAGTTTCGATCTCAATCTCAATCATTATCACAATCGCGGTAATAATTTTACTTATAATTGTCTTAATGTTGATGTTTTCGATTTTATTTATATTTTTTTCGACCATTTATATTTTTATATTTATCTTAGTTGCGGTTTCTATAATAATCATTTCTATTTCGATCGTCATAATTATACCAATTCACATTTTACTAACTATTTTGTCGACCTTTAAGTCAATATAATTGATATTACTAATTAGGTTAAAATTATACCTAATTTTATCAGCCATTTTTTTAATCACTTTTCGGCAACTTACTTTTAAATATAATTAAATCGGTTTTAAGATTACCAATTAATTTAACGTTAAAATATTTTTCTCGTACAAAGATTATAATTTTTTATCGTTTACGTTCCATACGTAAAAAAAATTCGTTAAAATTTTCTATATCCTAAAGATTAAAGAATAATATTATAACATATATATTAATTTCCTCAATTATATATTATATAACACCACACCAATTAACATTTTCGTCTGACAATATACCGATAACTTTTATATAATAGAATTTTTTTTAAATATAATTATATAATTTATTATTATCTACGGCAATATATTTTAACCAGAATTTAAAATTATAAAACAATTTAATTATTTATTTTATATTTATACAGAAACACTTAAATAAAACGTTTAATATAACTTAAATACCTTTTTATTAAAAATTATTACATACGATAATAATTAATTTATTTTTCCATTAACACATTACTAATCTAATTAATAAGGTTAGAAAAAAGAAAAATATTTATAATATAATTTCGTTTAAAAAACTTATATATTAAAATAATATATTAATATAATTTAAAAAATAATATATATTTATATAAATAATATCTTTATCGTTTCGAATATTATTAAAATTTTCCGGATCTAGTTTTTCCAGATCGAAAATATCAATTTTATTACATTTTAATTTATTATTATAAGAATTATAATTAAAATTATAATTATTAAAATAAAATTTTACTAGGGGACAATTATTATTATCATTTAAATTAGAAGCGGACTTTATACTATCTTTCTTTATTTATATATTTAAACCTATAATTTATTTAAAAATATTTAAAAATAATTTAAAAAATTACTTATTAATTTATTAACTTAAATTTTTGATGAAATAAGTAAAATTATCCATTATATTTATTAAATAATTAATGGTTTTATTATTAAAATTTAGATCTTAAGATTTTTTAACTACCATTATTAACTTAAATCGTGTTATAATTATAATACTTACTTTTATATATTCGTAAAGTATTTTTTATATTATAAGATATATATTATAAAAAGTATTGATTATAATAAAGGATTTAAATAAGGAGTGGTTTAAATAAAATAAAATATTTTGGGTAAAAAAGTAAAAAAATTAAATGGGATAGGTTAAAAAAACTTTTAGTTCCGATATATTTTTTTAATAAAAAAATTTAATCCGAGAAATTTCGGAAAAATGGGTTTAATCCGATAGGTTGGAAAAATTGGGTCGGAAAAATTTGTTAATTTAAACACATCGAATATTAACGTATAAAATAAAATTTAAATTACATATTATTCCATAAAAAAATATTTTTAGGTAAATAAAACCGATTTTGGTTTAATTTAAGCGATTGCGATTTGTTAATTGAGTTGATGCAATAATATTTTATCGCGTAGCTATAATTTGGTAAAAAAGATTACTTTTTTTTGATTTTTTAATTTGATTTAGTTAATTTATTACAGGTAAACGCTTGGGATTATCATTTAACACGGCTATATAAAAAAACAAAAATCTGAATAAAAAACTAAAATAATAAAAAAAAAAAAAAATCCTTTAGGGATCTTTTTTCCTCCCAAAAACTATATATAACCATATGTATAACCACATGTAACTGTGTATATAGTTGCGCCACATACATGTGGGCTTATGTTAGTGTAGGTTTTATAATAAAAAAGTTTTATAATAAAGGTCTTTAATAAAAATTAATAAAAGTTTTATAATAAGGTAATTTTATAATAAAAGCTTTACGGAAAAAAAGGTTTTAATAATGAACCAATAAAGGCTTTACGGCAAGGGGGCTTTACGGGGGTATTATAATGAGCTAATTAAAATATTAAAATAATAAAGCTTTATAATAAAAAGGTTTTATAAAGTTTTACGATAAGTTAATAAAAAAGTTTATTAAAAAGGGGATTTTATAATAAATTAATAAGAAGGGATTTTATAACAAAGGGGCGTTACGGTAAATTAATAGGAGAAAAGGGTTTTATAACAAGAAAATTTCACAATAAATTAATAAAAGGGGTAATTTTATAAAAAAGACGTTTTATAAAAGGGGGTTTAACGATAAACCAATAAAAAGATTAACTTTACATTATAATTAATATATAATTTTATAATAAAAAGGCTTTATCGAAAAGGTTTTACATTAAATTAATAAAAGGGGGCTTTATAGTAAGAAAGCTTTATAATAAATTAATAAAAGGTTTAGTTTTATAAAAAAAAGGTTTTATAATAAAAAAGTAAACCTTTACCAGTTGTGGTTAATTTATGATTAATATATGGCTAAGTGATAAACTAATTAAAACAATATAATAAAGGGAGTTTCCGATAAAAAATTATAATTAATATATAATTTGTGTGGAAAGTTTATGTTAAAGAGGTTATAAAGTAAAAGGGTTTTATAAATACGTTATAATAAACCAATTAAAATATTATAATAATGATATTATATAGTTAAAGGTTTTTGTAATTAATTAATTAAAAGCTTGCGATAAAGGGACAGGTATGGTAAAAAAAAATTTGGGTTCTTGTGCCTTTATGGCAATGGGGGGCCTCTTAATGTAACTATATACCTATAAAAATATTAAAGCGGTTTAAATTAAAATATTTTAATGGCAATTAAATATCCAATAGAAATTTTAAAAAATAAGAAAAAAATACTAATATTAATAATAATGATTAAATTTTATTATAATATTTTTTTTAATTTTTATTTTTAATATATATGATTTTTAAATATATATTATATAAAATAGAAAAAAAGATACAAAAAGGTTCGTATACCTTGTCGAGTGGAAGATGTGTCTAAGCTTAGATTAGTATAGCGTTGTGTCCAGGCTCGCCCCACGGGTACTTTGAAAACCAGGGGGGGGGGGGCGGAAACTTTTGCCTGATACCATAGTAGTTTTGGCCTCGACCTCCGTACATAGTATAAAAATATGGAACTGTTGCTTATAATTGGATGTAATCCAGGACCCCTGCAGTTGACAGGGTTTGTCCAAAGGCATTACCCCTGTCAAACTCACCTAACCCAGTTAACAACCCCCTTAATTGGACTGATTGACTAGATGAATACCTCGTTATACCAACTTACATATAGCCTACCTCATATGTATATGTATTGATCTATTTACTACCTACATGTAGGTAGGTACTACTATTTGTTATATATAGTTAAGGATGCCCTTGGTATCTTTAACGTATACTGTACAAGTTAACTTTTGGTGGTCCCTTTTCTAACACTATTCCATCAACGACCATAAATTATTTACATCTTGTCTTATAAGTCTGTCTAATCTCCTTTATAAGCATATAGAGTCTATTACCCAACCTACACGACCATCCTCCACTATCTATAAGTTGCAATGTTTCGTCTAATTCAAGCTCAAGTCTTTTATAAAAGTCAAACCAGGTTTCCAATGAACCAGATATTCATCTCTCCGAGTAGTGTAATAGCTTTACCACAAGACTCTACCTACTGGACATATATCTCCATTCAAATTGGATATCTTAATACACACATACGCGAACAAATACGATAGATTGTAAGACATCGAGAACACAGTATACGTATAAGCCTACCTAGCTTGATCGTGGCCTAAAAGTTTACCTATCTCTGTCTCCGATGTTATGTTAAATATGAAATATTTTTCTACGAGTACTTGAGGAACTCTCAATACCGATTCACAATAATGGCATTACAATAGCGACACAGATTTAAGCGTGGTGAGAAAATTGTTAGGTAGTCTCGAGAAGAAAACTACCGGTTATCCGAATCTAGAAGTAATGGTCCATACTTCACCCTAGGAGTGGTCACGCCCGACGTCTTTAGCACCCCCAAGACTCCAGATATCATCATCATAGACCCATCATGCGGCGACCCCCTGAACTGCGAATGCTCTCCAACAGTTCACAATATTTCCAAGACTTAAAAGAATCGTCTGCTAAGGTCGATGGTTCGCCTATCGTCACCAAGAAGTTATACGAGGTACTACTCCCAAACCTAGGCACGCTAAGTAATAAATCATGTACATACCAAGAGTGGTAGATTTCTCTATCTATATCTCGTAAGACAACGACCGGAATATGAACTTTTTATATTATACCCAATTTTGGCTTAGTTTTTATGGAGGTATTATAGACGTTTATATGTGCTATTGGTGTATGTTGGAAAGATAAAATTTCCTAAAGACGTAAACAGATACTACTACTACCACTACTACTACTGCTACCTATGTGTAGTTTAGTTTCACGAGTAGTTAAAGAACTTGTAACATCTACAGCAGCAGTAAATCGAATGTGGTAAGAAGATTATTTAGTTCCTAAAAGAAAACTACCTCCTAAAGATCCAGATCTAAGGACAACCTCAAGCGTCTCCTAAGAATAACCATGTCCAACCTCTTCGATGCCCTAGGCATCATGGTAGAGTAGCCCCTAGACCTCAAGCATTCCCTAACCGTATGTAACCTCTCCGAGATTTAAATAGTTGTCCGTTAAGGTTTGAACTCGTCTGTTATACTAAATTGTTAGTACTAGCCTTGTAAGATCAACGAAGATATCCATGGCACTTACGGCTTGCCGGGGATCTAGCTCTACTTTGGCGTGCAGGAACAACACTCTGAGATGTACACAACGGCAGGGCATACTTCCGTCTTCGTCGGACATTGCGCAGTAGCGTCTCTAGTATTGGTGTTCGCGAAAGGGCAAGGAGTCGTGTGGAGGCATTCTAGAGTTTCTTTGTAAATCGCCCTGCACTTAGTGCACTGGACGACGTGCTGATTTAGGATACACATTTCCGTAGTTGCCGTCTCGTTAAACTGTTGATCGAGGAAAGTACTTTTTACTGATATTTGGCGATGCTTTCCGGAGATTAGGATCGTATGGGTATTTGGTGAGCTTCCTGTCTGATTTGGGGGAAGAATGGGGAGATAGAGCTGCACCTGCTAGAAATATATACTTCCATCTTTACTCTGCTATCCTAGAGGACGTGATGAATTTCATACAATCAGTTCTACTGACCGTTGTGTCATGTGGCTAATAAGCCCATCACGTACCATGAAGTGTAAGTACGGACGTGGATGTTGACACATGAACATATATGAATCCTAGGTACTTAGAAGGCAGTGGCTTCTTTACTCCCCTGACAGCAACTCCCTAAGCAACCTCTCGGGCTACGAAATAATGTCACCATCTTAAATATGGGAGGTGGTTACTAACTTTGGAGTATTAATATTAGGCATATTTTCGCAAAATTGTGTCCTTGAGATGAGTCCCTTAGATTGAAAAGCAAAAGCCGTTGAACATATAGCAGGGCGCTTTCTATTGATCTTGAATTACCAATGTTGTCGGCATTTACTAGGCACCTAGGTAGTTGAGGAATCAGCCTGGTCTCTCTATTCTTCAGGTCCATAGGTAGGTAACTTAGCTCAATAAATAGATCCATCACCTAACTGTGTACTTAATTACTATTTACAGTTTCTGTATATCCTTCTGTGGAGGGTTTCAAATCAATGATACGAGTATGAGTTATAGGAAGTTAGGACATTGGTGAAGAGAATGTTAATACTTTTAATTTATCCAATCACTAGCGTGGCGAGATGGATAGGAGTGAAATATCTACGGTAGGACAACACGTAAGATAATGAAGTAGCTAATTTAATTCAGTAAATAAATTATTATGAGACTTTCAGATAACGGTAATCTATGTACCTGGTATACTAGTGACCTGTAGCCTGCTAACCTGTATACAGGTACCTCATAAGAGACAAAAGAAAGAAAATATGAAGAAGCAATAGCCGTCATCACAGTAAGAATTGAATTATACAAGGACTCACAACCTTAATGAATTGCAAATTAGATTGTGATGTTGAACAAATAAACAATTGAAACAACACCAATCCGTGGCACAGTAATTTTGTGACAAAACAATGACAGGAGGTAGTTATATATAAATATATATCCCCAAGAGTGTGCTTAGATCTCCCCTTTCTTCCAAGATAGTAGACATACGCATACCATTCCTAGTATCTCTGTATACATCCGATCTAGTTCTTTCATCATCGCTATTGGCCCTGGACATTCCATTAAAAAGCTTAACCGTATAAGTTACGAGGATGTGTTTCGTACAAAAGGTTACGACCGTGTGCGCCGGTTGCGATAAGTTTGTCGGCACCGAGGATAGGTATATACATGGAAGAGAGTGTCCTAATTATCCCTTCACAACGATGCCTTCTACGCAGCCTTGCTTAGACCTGGATCGTATTGACAACTCTACAAGATACGTCGTGTTTTGCCGCAATTGTCTTCCTGACCCCGAAAGTCATGATGAGGACTCGGACACCGACTAAGATGGACTCTCCGAGTCCCAGTGCTAGGCTCTCTATAACGAGCGGCACGGACTGTCAAGTCCCCATATCTGTCGTCTTGTTAGAGGTCTAACTCGCCAGGAGTCAAGAATATTTGAGGGTTAAGGGCTGTTGGTACTTATAAGTTAGACAAGATGGCAATAAATATGGTGCACTAAATTTCGGTTGTAATAAGTTCGAGGGTGTCCCTTATTATATATCCTTTATCGTGACATGTACTTTATAATAATATACCAGGTATATTATTGGACAATGGCTTTGTTGTAATGATCGATGAATTCTGGAAATAAGACTCTTATATCACACCGTAGTAGTTGTACGTATGGTAATGTTTGGGTATTATATACCAGGTACCTAACATATTATTGATAAGTTTATCAGCTTGCAACGAACGTTAAATCTTATACATAGTAAGTCGATTGTAACAATTTTATCATGCTTAACGCGGTCCAAGAAACTGGGACGATTTGTGGTTGTACCTGATTGCAGGGAATACCCATGTCTTGTCCTTGACCCTCGACGGAATAGTGCAGCTAGGACAGGCACGAAAGGAAGAATACGCCGTAACTTTAAATGGGTCTTGCATAAAAATAGATCTTAGCGGTGTTATTACGCCACAATGCCAGCCACTTGCTGACTGAATATGAGGTAGGCATTGGCACGACTTCACGGTGCAGGTAGGTACCGTAACTTCAATGTTGTAAGGCGCGTCTCCATCGATCCCGTACCTGCTTACTACATACAAGGTATGTACGTAGGTAGTTGATAGGTGTACTTACTACCAGGGGCTGTACCTATACCGATACTTACGCATTTACCAACTTTATTTAGTCAATTTGCCAAATTTACCAATTGATTTTTTATTTTTTATTTTTATTTTTTTTAAATCCTCTCCTTTTCTTTTAACATTGAGACGATCAAGCGGGAAGCAGAAAAAGAAGCAATTCAAAAAAGAAATCAGATGAAAAAAGAAAGTCGGATTATATAAATAAAACGAAACATATATCTTCTTACTACTATTACCGTTATAGTTAGGTTGCATCTAACTCGTCATCCTACAGAATCAGCTTATAGGAACGACTAGGCAGACATATTTCCAGTTTACCAATACTTCACGTCTACCTCGCTATACTTCGAATATACCTCAAGATATCTCAAGATATCTCAAGATACCCTAAGATACCTCAACATATCTCAAATACCTCAAGATAATCAAGAATCCTCGTCCCTTCTGTTCCCGCAAAGTGAAGGATATGCTTTGCTTCAGCTTATGAGAGTTGACATACCAATTGATTTCGATCGTCTACGACTTCAAAAATGGCTGGTATAGAGCAAGTAGAAATTCATAGCAAGGTATTTTCGACTATATTATACCTTGTACCAGACGAGACAGACTATTCTATGAAGTCGGAGAGCTGACATCTACCGGAATAGTCTTATATTATGCGATGGGTCAAAGTCGACGCAGGCCAAACCATATCATGGAGTGTTCAACCTCACAAAAAGTCCATGTGAGTACTAGGCTTGTCCCATTCTGCTCTTTCTACAGTGAACTTCTCCTTCTGACCTTGTTGCGTGTTACTAGCAATTTCGGTATCGTCAAACACCCTGGCTCTGGCACAACGAATCCAAACTCAACTACGGACGGCGCAAATACTTCGTTTTTCGACCATGACGACAGTACAACTCAAGGGAAGGCCGGCCGCTTTGGTAGGAAAGATTCTAGTACGGCGCAGGAACAATTAGCCGGCAAAGGCTTTATCCCGGTGAAATGGTTTGGTAAATGCGAGGCCGACAAAGTGTTCATGGGAACGTACGACGTGATGAAGGGACAGGGAGGGATGTTTGGGTTGATATTTGACAACACTTTCTCGAAGCAGACGTCCAAGACAGCGACCATCGTGCTCCTTACGTATCCTACCGGTGCACCACCACAAGGTGCCCATCTGCCGAACCAGCAAGCTACCTCCCATGCGAATACAAGCAAGATAAGCTTAGGGAAACAAAGCCCGAATGTAGGCACTGCTGCAGCAGATTCTACCGACAGTCTGCAGAGCCACATGGCTGGTGGCCAACGGACGAAATCTATAGCCGGTCGTAGTGACTCTATAACGGCATCGAGTACGTATACGGGTATTCTGTTAAAGAGGCGGAGAAAGAAGGGTCAGGGCTACGCTCGTAGATTCTTTTCCCTCGATTACTCGTCCTGTACCATGTCATACTATCATAACAGGAACTCTTCAGCTCTGCGCGGCGCAATTCCCCTAAGTCTGGCTGCCATCGCCGCGGATGAGCGCCGAAGAGAGATAAATATCGATTCTGGGGCTGAGGTTTGGCATCTAAGGGCTTCCAATGCCAAAGAATTTAATGAATGGGCGCGTGCTTTAGAAAAGGCGAGTAGGATCGCCAGGGGGCTTGACCCCATGATCGAGGCACCCTCTCCGGAAAAGCCTGTCGTGGCTGCTCCAGCACAAGAGAATCTACCAAATACGCAGCAAGAAGACGACCGAGAATGGGAACAGGTTGAAGCCTTGGTTAGCCGTATCGTTGGTACGCGAGATGCTTTGCGTCGGTTAGTCAAAGATATGGCGGCACAGAAACAAACACAAACGCAGCGTCCGCAGAGTTCACACCTGTCACCAGCTTCCCCAGCTGTGTCAGAAAACAATGATGGTTATTTCCCACCGACACAGGACAAACGTTCATTCTGGAAACGCAAACAGAGTGTGTCGCCTCTGACGCCAGACTCGCCAGCATCGGTAGCCCCGTCAGCCCTGACTGTTCCTACTCCAGGATCGACCGCTACTCTGAAGCCAAATGGATCGACACCCCAGATATCTGAACAGGCTGATAATGCGGACGGCAACACACAGGAACATTGCGCTGCACTTCTCAACGACTTAGACTTGGTTGTCGCGGAGTTTACCAAAGTGCTCTCTAATAGTAAGAGACGACGCATACCGATACCCGCTTCCGCATCTAGGCGGAGTCTTGAGTCTGCGGTGTCAAACGACGAATTTTTCGATGCTGAAGCAGGCGAAGTAGAGACTAGGCCGCAGGTCGTGATGATCGCTCGCCATGAGAGCGAGGAAGAGTCTCACGAGTCGGATGCCGATGATGGTACCATTGATGATTCGTCTTCAGTATCATCTGTGGCAGATGATGACGGAGCCCCTGGAGCTAGTGGTGTGGCGGCTCTTTTCCCTCCAAGGCCCAAATCCCTCTCTCCCTTGCCGGTTGATATCGCAGTTGACCGCCGAAAGACTATCCTTCCTGCTACTGTTCCTCCCCCTAGTCTCATTGCGTTCTTCCGCAAGAATGTAGGCAAAGATCTAAGCACTATTAGTATGCCGGTATCATCTAATGAGCCCATATCTGCTCTTCAGCGGGTTGCGGAAAACCTTGAGTACGCTCAGCTTCTCGATAAAGCAGCAGAGCAGAAGACTCCGAAAGACCGTCTACTTTACGTGACAGCTTTTGCTATCTCGCATTTCAGTGTCAACCGTGTCAAAGACCGCGCAATGCGCAAGCCTTTCAATCCTCTCCTGGGCGAAACCTTTGAGCTTCTTCGCACCGAAAGCGAAGTACCCGGTGGGTTTAGACTCATAGTAGAGAAAGTCACTCACCGCCCAGTTCGCCTTGCTATGCATGCCGACGCCGCATCTTGGTCACTCACTCAGAGTCCTGCCCCATCGCAGAAGTTTTGGGGTAAGAGTGCCGAGTTGAATACCGAAGGACGGATACGAGTAGCACTGCGGCTTCCGGATGGTACTGACGAACTATACTCGTGGAATGTCGCCACCATGTTCCTGCGAAACGTCGTGGTGGGTGAGAAGTATGTTGAACCGGTTGGATCAATGGCTGTGTGTAACGACACTACGGCGGCAAGGGCCAACATTGAATTTAAATCTAAAGGTATGTTTGGTGGGAGGAGTGAAGATGTCGAGGTTGAATTATGTGATGCGAATGGCACGCACACCGGAACTGGTCTCACGGGTAACTGGACATCCTCACTTCGTGTCGTTGAAGGGGGCAAACCAACCAAACAGGAAGTATGGAAGGTTGGCGAGCTTGTCCCTAATGCGGTAAACACCTACGGTTTAACGACGTTCAGCGCCACACTCAACGAGATCACTGCCGTTGAGAAAGGCCGGCTCCCTCCCACAGACACGCGGTTACGTCCCGACCAGCGCCTCGCCGAACAGGGCAAGCTCGACGAGGCCGAGGAGTGGAAGGTTATACTTGAAGAGGCGCAACGCACAAGGAGAAAAGAGATGGAAGAGAGGGGCGAAGAGTATAAGCCTCGATGGTTCGTCAAGGTACCCGAAGCACCTGACGGAGAGGAGTTATGGAGGCTGAAGCTTGGGAAGGAAGGCTATTGGGAGGAGAGGGCAAAAGGGGAATGGAAAGGCATTGGCCGTATATTCGATGCTCCGGCTTGATCAATTAGCCGTCTGACGCAAAGAGCTTATCCTACCTATGATAATGGATGTTAAGATTTTATGAGAATGTTCGGCCAGATATAGTTGTTACCTATTTACAGGGTGTTATTTTGCCAAAGGAAAAGGTATAGAATGGGTGAACCAGCCAGATGATTAGAAAGGACTCCATTCGCATTAGATACACAGCCCTGTCTAGGGAATTCGCATAGCCTGATTTAATCTGATATGGAGATAAAGATATTTTCTGTCTTCATCTTGATATCAGTGGATAGTTTGCTGTAAACTACGTGTTTATTTGGTGGGAAAGGCCTTAAGTATCAACAGGTAGGAAGCGGCGTGACTTAAAGGAGACCTTAAAGAAAAAGGTAGGGTAAGTTACGATGGACAACATGTGGCATACCCAGGTTCTGCATGGGAGGTTTATATAAGTCCCAACTCTTCCCTCGACTATCACTCTCACCTTTGCTTTACTGGGACAGCTACGCAAATATCGTGGTGTTGATTGTGGAACCAAAGACAAGGCAAATGTCCTTATGATTACCAGGGAACGGGATGTAACCTTCTCCCAAAAACTACCACTTTCTATACCTGCTCAAGAAGCCTCACGCTCCTAAATAGCCAACCAATGCGGAGCACTCGTTAATCGGCTCATTTGACACATGCCTACCTCCTATGTACCTCTGTGTCTTCGGCCATGAGCCATTTCACCGAAAGCATGTCCCGGATATCGAAGCTCTTGAACTCCTCAATTCCACATGAGCATATCTCATATCATCAATGGTAGAGGATGCGTTGGTATCAGCTGCTAGCATGTCTCCTACCTCCCTTCCCAGTCCCGGCATGCGCATCAGAGCCACCGCTTCGCGCGACGCTGTCGGCCGCGGCGGCGCCGCCGGCTTTCACCTACGACAGGCGCTCGTTCTTCCTCCGGGGTGAGCGGTACGTCGTCGTCGGCGGGCAGATAGACCCCCAGCGGGTCCCGCCGGCGTACTGGCGCGACCGGCTGGCGAAGGCGCGGGCCATGGGCCTGAACACGGTCTTCAGCTACGTCTACTGGAACCTGCTGGAGCCGGCCCGGGGCCGGTGGGCGGCGGACGAGCCGGGCAACGACGTCGCGGCCTTCTTCCGCCTCGCGCAGGAGGAGGGCCTGCACGTCGTGCTCAGGCCGGGCCCGTACGTCTGCGGCGAGCGGGAATGGGGCGGCTTCCCGGCCTGGCTGAGCCAGGTGCCGGGCGTGCGGGTGCGGTCGCGCGACGGCGCCTTCATGGAGGCGGCCGAGGCGTACCTAAGGCGCCTCGCGGGCGAGCTGGGGCCTTTGCAGGTGACGCGGGGCGGGCCGCTGCTGATGGTGCAGGTGGAGAACGAGTACGGGTCGTACGGGGACGACCACGCGTACACGCAGAGGCTGCGGGACGTCCTGCTCGGCTCCTTCGAGGTCCCGCTCTACACGAACGACGGCGGCGTCGAGTGGACGCTCGCGGGCGGCGGGGTGCCGGGCGTCCTGGCCGAGATCGACGGCGACCCGAGGACGGGGTTCGCGGCGCGCGACGCGTACGTCCGCGACGCGAGCCAGCTCGGGCCTCTGCTGGACGGGGAGTACTACACGCTGGGGCCGGACGTGTGGGGGTCGGCGAGCCCGCACGACGCCGCGACGGCGCAGGCGCAGGCGCAGCAGGTGGTCGCGGACCTGGAGTACGTGCTCGCGGCGGACAACTCCATCAACCTGTACATGTTCCACGGGGGCACGAACTTCGGGTTCGGCAACGGCGCGCTGTGGCGGAACTGCACGGCCGCGTTCGTCACGAGCTACGACTACGGCGCGCCCCTGGACGAGAGCGGCCGCGCGACGGCCCTGTACCACGCCCTCCGCGACGCCATCCTCAAGTACGTCCCGCGCGGCAGCGTCCCGGACCCCCCGGCGAACATCCCGCTCCTTGAGGTCGGGGACGTCGCTTTGTCGCCTACGGTCCCCCTGTTCGACACGCTGGGGGCGAAGGCGACGGGCGTCGAGCCCTTGACGATGGAGCAGCTGGGACAGGCTTACGGCTTTGTGCTCTACGAGCACGAGGTTACCGCTGCCCTGAGCGGTAACTTACAACCTGGAGACCGGGCCAGGGATAGGGTCATAGTGTACGTGAACGGGACGAGGCGGGGCGTTGTCGATAGCACGTATACCCGGCCTGCGCAGGTCAGTCTGTCCCTGCAGCCCGGGGACACGCTGCAGTTGCTGGTAGAGAACTTGGGCAGAGTAGACTACTGGTCCCGGGAATCCGGCACGTTCGTGGCCCTCGAGGACCCGTACAAAGGGATCGTCGGTAACGTGACGGTCGGGTATCAAGTCCTAAGCGGGTGGAACATTTACTCCGTGCCTCTGGACGGCCCTCCGCCTGCTAGTAGTAGTAAGAGGAGTCCCGTCTCCGCTTCCGTGACAACGGGATCACCACCGGTGTTCTTCCGCGGCACTTTTCGCGTCTCTGGGGGTAATAGCTCCGATCCGGCGACGCTGGATACTTTCTTGGAGGTGAGTGGCGGGGTCAAGGGCGTGGTCTGGGTCAACGGGTTCAACTTGGGGAGGTACTGGATAGTCGGGCCTCAGCAGTCGCTGTATCTCCCCGGTACAATACTCAAGCCTGACGATGAAAACGAGATCATTGTTCTCGAACTAGAGCCCAATGGGGAGTCTTTGACGGCGTTTGGTATAGCAGAGAGGCGCTGGGCTAATTATCCGGATCCTGATTACCCCTGATTCTACGTATTTACTAGATACGAGTTGGGAAAGTCTAGGTATCAGTGAAAGAGGTAATCGTGCCAGTATGATTCTTATGGATATTGAATAAACACCGCGTATTTTTCTCATGACAGGTAATACATGATACATGTCTGCCGTGGATGGCTTCAAGGATAGGGGCGAACTCGCTGGCCTATCTTGAATCATTTAAGTTCGGGTTTATTGACGTTACTTACTTCTACTCAATAGACTCGGCGCCTCAGGCTTCTAGCTTATTAACTATACTAGGTCACCTACCTATATGACTTATAGGAAACAGACTAGTTACCGCGTTACCTTTCCCATGTCACGGATGTGGATACCAACTAGCGAAATCTAGGTGTTTACAACTTTCTTAGTTACGGAAATTGTCTTTAGCAAAGCCATGTGTAGTACTCTTCGAACTAGAGAAAGGGGAAGCATGGATTCTATTAACCATCATTTGAACATCAACACATTGAGGTCTACCCCTTATTCAACCTGACAAACATCGCGAGCCAAGGGAACTAGGTCCGCATCTGTCAGCATCGGCTAGATATTATCTATCTATCTCAATTATCCAAACAAGATTCAAGATTTGCACAAGCGTTAGCACGCCTTCTCGGAGTCTAGCCCTCGTGATATTTTGACCGTGGGAGTCGTGTGATTCCCGACTTTTCTGGGAGTGAAAATTTCCGCTTCAGCGCCATAAATCCAATATAACAGACCACGAGGACTCGGAATCCGATATTGGTATGCCAATACGACGCAACAATATTAATTGCCCGGGTTTTCCACAGTCATAAGGCCACCTAGAAAAGCATCATATTCAATGTTCATGACATTTCGGGCTACTTTTTCTTTCCGACAGTTTGCCTCTTACAACCTCGTCACTTACTACTACTGAGGGAGGAGGGGCTCAAGTACGCCGGCTCTTCGCAAAATTGGGTTGTTCTGCAACCTCATAATCTCTAAATGCATGGCTTCTGAAACGCGCCGTTCGTCGAGCGTCTAAGTTCAACGTGCTCGGAATTTCGGCCATTCCCGTTCCTAACGACCCAGGGCCAAGATGTCTGCTACCAGTCGCCCTAGGCCATCGACCGTTCGCTCCATGTGAATCTTAATCAAGCAATACTAGCGTATACGACGGTGCGAGTGACAGCCGATGTCCCACGCAACGGACATCCGGGGTAACGACCGTGCCCTCGAGAGGGCATGCGCTTTGGAAGCTAGCGTCTACCACGTCACCCCTTCACCCCTTAAGGGGGGTCACTCTTATGTATGAGTTAATAGTCGAGCATGAGGACGGTCTAGATGGTGCCGATATACACCAGTATATCCCGTGAGTTCGCAAGCTCGAACTCTTCGAGGATGGGATCTCGGCGGGTTTACGCAGTGGCTCCCGACGCGCTCCAGAAGCAGGGCCGGGCGGCCCTCCAGCCTCAGAAGCGCGCCCACCAAACATGTCTGTCAACTTAGCTTTTAAAGGAGCGGTACTGGCCCCGAACCGACACATTTGCTCTTCAGCTGCTACGTCGTCCATCGTCTTAAAAAATCTGCTCATATTTCCCTGATCCACAATCTTCCTTCCTCGAAGACTCGCCCACCCCCCTCCCCTTTCCTTCTCCCTCCTCGCCAACATTAAGTTCCCCAGTCAGTGCGATGCATAGCGGATGCCTACCTCTGCTCACAGCGCTGGCCTGGGCCACGGGGTCGTTGGCGAAGACGGTGAGCTACGACTGGAACGTGACGTGGGTCTTCGCCAGCCCGGACGGGTTCGGCAGGCCAGTCATCGGGATCAACAATGCTTGGCCCTGCCCGATCATCGAGGCTGATGTTAACGATACCATCTCCATCAATCTGAGCAACTTGTTAGGAAATGAGACCACCGGCCTTCACTTCCACGGCATCAACCAGATAAGCTCCAACTTCATGGACGGCGCCGTCGGCACCAACCAATGTCCCCTGGCTCCGGACCATACTGTCAAGTATGAGTTCTTAGTAGGTAGTGTCCTGATTCTGCGCATATGCGGAAAAGAAGAACACTTATGCTGACGGTATTGGATGCAAATAGGCAGATGCTCCTGGTACATATTGGTGTAAGCTAAGATCCTGAACAAAAGCGACGACTTCTTACATACTAACAATGACGCGAAAGATCACTCCCATGACATGGGCCAGTATCCCGATGGTTTTCGTGGTCCGCTCATCATCCACGACCCGGATGATCCATATAAGGATGACTACGACGAAGAAGTCATCCTCACCATGTCCGATTGGTAAGCTTGAGTGTATTTAATAAGAATGCTCTCTTATATCGCTCACACGCCGCTTAGGTACCGCGACCAGGCGCCGACGCTCATATCGGCCATGATCGAGCCAGATAATACGGACTTTGCTCCCCCGATCCCCAACAGCACCATTGTCAACGACGGCGGCGACGGCTACATATCCGTCGAAGCTGGCAAGACTTACCGCATACGTATGATCAACTGGTCTGCTATGTTCTCCACCTTCATCCAGTTCGACTCCTTTGACATGCGCGTGATCTCGATCGACGCGTCGTATGTGAAAAAGCAGTCGGCGAAGCAGTTGCGCATCTCTGCTGCCCAACGGTTCGACATCTTGGTCTCCATCCCCAAGAACGCCAACAAGAACTACCCGTACTTGGTTGTCTTGGACGTGAATCAGGACTTCCTAGACCCAGACCCCCCGAGGCCTCTACAGTATCCGTTCAACGTCACCGGAATGTTGGTCGTGGACTCGGATAAGGATACGTCCGGGTCGATCACCATCGACACTTTTGACCCTTACGACGACAGCACCTTCAAACCGTACGACGACGAGGGCGCTTACGGCCCGGTCGACAAGCAGTGGGTGCTGAACTTCGACTACTGCTTCGACGAGAACGATTACCCGAGGGCGTGTTTTAACGACACGACATATATCGCGCAGGAGGTCCCGGCTCTGTATTCCGCTGCCTCGCTGGGCGAAGACAACGTGCACCCGGAGGCGTACGGGCAGGTGGGCGCCTTCATCGTCGAGTATGGCGATATCCTGGAGATAGTCGTGAACAACCACAACGACGCCATCCACCCCTTCCACCTCCACGGGCACCAGTTCCAGGTCCTCGCGCGCCCGGAGAGGAACTCGGGGAACTGGAGCGCCGACGTAGATGTCAATGACACGCCGCCGAAGAGGGACACGGTGTCCATCAACCCCAACTCCTACGCGGTCTTTCGTATCAGGGCGGATAATCCAGGGGTCTACCTGTTCCACTGCCACGTCGAGTGGCACGTCGAGATGGGCCTGAGCGCCACCCTCATCGAGGCGCCCGATAAGCTCCGCAACTACACGATCCCTCAGGATCACCTCGACGCCTGCGACGCCATGGGCATACCCACCACTGGCAACGCGGCCGGAAACGAGGACTGGGATGACACCGACGGCTTCGTCACGGTGCCTCCTACTAATTATACCGGGTAAGTAGCGCGACGCCTAGGTATACTCGCGTCAGGTTGTAACATGCTGACGTTTGCCATATAGGTCTCTGTACGAGTCGAGCTGATACGTCACATCGAGGTTGCTCGCGATAAAGAGCCTGGTTTCATGAAAAAAAATTTACTGATGTACTCTTCTTCTGGGTCTAATATGAATTTGTAGATGCCGAGGTATCTATCTATCTAGCAAAGCATTTTTAGCAGGTGGCATGTTCTGACGGGAAGGATGACTGGCGTTCAGGGCTTCGAATTTTCTAACCGGCTACGAAATTTACACTTGTAGATCTGTGCCTCGCCGTTCGATGTAGCGGCATATCTTGGTGTACGGGAGAATTTCTTTAGGGGGAAAAAGCTTACCCAGGTGTTTGCTCTTTGCTCTGATTTAAGAAACATATGATACAGAGAACACAGCGAATTCACTACATTTTTTTTCACTTGACAGTCGAATAGTCTTGATGTGTAATTTGGTAGCATCTTCCCTTAAAAATTGTTTAGGAGAGTTCTGATTGTACCTGTATGCACTACCATACTCTATGCTTACCTATCACCTGCACCTTATACAAGCATTTCCTAAGCAAAGGAGTTGTCTATTTTGATCACGTTATGTTTGCTGATAAGGTCATCGAACACTCGAGGCAGTGTTGTTCGGAGTTACTATAGAGCTTAAGCGTCGCGATTCGCGAATGCCTGAGCCCTGAGGTGCGTATGCTAACACATGCATGGAACATCAGCGGAAATATACTACCAGCTCCATGATTGGACGGTCGTGGGGCAGAATAACCGTCTCAGCCTGCCAGGAGGGATCTCATTGGCTTGTTGAAGCATTTTGGGACCTGGCCTGGAGGCGTCGTTTGTCCCAGCGGTTACACGAGATATTTCTCTCAGCTGACGCTTAACTCAGCTTTCTGTTCTGCTGCTTGATACGATAGATAGGGATCCTTGAAGATGCAGAACTCGGCATCAGAAAAGTGGACTGGATCATATGCAAAGAAATGACAGCCAGGCGACACTTATTAGCATCACCAAACTAGGATTCCCTTGGTCCGAGTCCGAGACGGGCATCAAGACTAGGATTCAAGGTGAGAACGCCTTCCTGAACACCGATACGGATCCAGATTGACTCTGCGCTGTACATAAGATCTGGTAAATGTTTTTTTATCTTGCATGAAGAGGGTACAGCTGTAAGTTAAAGAACGAACCGAGAACCTGATTAAGTTACGGATGTTAACAGCTTAGATCTTTGTGACTTACCGACACTTACCATCAATAACACTTATACCACTTAGAGGGCAGACCCTTTCATTTCAATGTTGCGTGCGAGCTGGGATACCAACCACCTCACGTGGTATTCCACAGGTCAAGATCTTCTAGGAGAGTACGGTTATAGTCAAGATGTGAGATGTTGAACGGAATAGCAGTATACGTAAGAGGTACCTGTGTATATGAGGGTATGCAAAGTAGATAGCGTTCTAGTAAACTGGTTTAGGAGTTGTCGTCGACGAGGTCATGGAATCGTCGAGACTGCAAGATTAAAGGATTATGATCGTAGCGAAGCCAATAGAAAGGAATATTGGGTTAAACGACAAGGGCGGAAAGCTAAGCAAAACGCTCACTTCTGCCTTGGTATTTCGTCGAGTTACTGTGTAGTAAGAAGTGGCTAGGTAAGTTCTCGCCATATGACGAGGATTGGAGCGCCGAAAAGCTTGGTAGGTATCAGTACAGCTGAGAGAACGTCCCTACATGCAGGTTCTATTTACCTACTTATCGGACCGTATAAATGTTTGGTAAGGATGAAGCCGATGGATGCAGTTGCGTACAGCTCCGAGCTGTAGAAGGACTGGACTTGCATGGTATATTTTCCAAGGAAAATCATGGGGAAGATAGAACCAAGAGCTTTCGTATCACGTCTACCTGAAAAATGAAGCTTTGTTAGGTCATCGGGACGCATGATAAATTTGACCCAGAATTTGGCCCAGTGTATCTGGGCTGGATGGAAGATGTACGATAGCAAGCCGGAGGTCCGGTCTTGATCGCCCAGTCATCATCAGAGTGTGGGCGGCCAGACCGATGCGTGATGCGCCAATCATCCTTTGCCGTAACCCGTTCAAAGAATACGATACATGATATAGTATTCCGGGAGAGTGCTCGTTTCCGGACGAACGGGATCTTATTGTCGTCTCGATTAAGAGATCGTAAATACCTATGTCAGATCTATAGTAGTATAGCAGTAGAGTAGCATGGTAGTAATAATAGATGAAGAGCAAAGAGATGTTGGAAAGTTGACAGGTTTAAATCAAACGATTGGTATACACTGTACTATATTAAAATCAATACTGCTTCGGGTGATAAGTTCATATTTTACCTCTCTTTCTTTCTTCAAGAAATGAGAGAAAATATGTCGTAATGTAAATGTCGTCAGGATTTATTTTTCATAGAAAGAAGTTCATTCCAATGGGAGGGATGAAGAATATTGAAGGATGATTGGGTGACAATTTGATTCTGAAGAAAAATGTTGTAACTTCAACTTTCAACTAAGAAGAAGTACGAGTACGAATATTTTACTACATGATAAGAATTATTATCGGTACCTGGTAGATACATAACTCTAATGTTATAGGAGTGAACATAGAAACCCACTTCAACCGCATACCACGTGGCGTAAAGTATACAGCCCTTGCTGTATGCATAATGCATGTATCAGCATACACTATTTGCATACACTGGGTATTATCTATTGATATCTTTGGGTGCTTCTACTGCATAACATACCCAGGTACATACATACATACATACCTATCTCTTGTGTATCTGCTTAAGGATAGTTTAGGTACATACCTATGTCATAGGTTTAGTAAATACGTAAATAGACACTTTTGAATCCGTACTAGTACCTGGAATAATGTTACACCGGACGTTCCGACCGGGCACCTGGACCTATGTACATCCATTAACCTTGGAGGTTACATGCACATGCGGATTCTTGCTTATGTTCATAAAGATGCCGGATTAGGCAAGAGTTTGTAGGTTGATTACGTTTAATGTGCATTAAAAACCTGTAGAGATTCTATAATACATATCTCATACATTAAATACATAGAATGGGGAATTATAGAATTATTCAGGTTCCTAGTTGAATGTTATAGTGTAGAGATGGACACTAATGACATACCTTAGTTTTTTACACTTATGCTAACGAGAGCTTGACATGTAGTGTAATTTTAAATTGCAAACGGATGAAAGAATAGTATACATATATTGATATTAGGAGGTAGGTAGGAGATTTTATACATCTGAAATGTAATGTATGTATGTATGCCTTACATGCACTACTTGCACTAAAGCATATTAGAATGATCAGGGATCACTTCTGCACTAGACTATATATAGTTAGCGTATTTGACAATCTACTATCTGATTCTGCACGTCAGCCAGGACCCCGGGGCGGAAGGGACGCGTCGATGGTACGGATCTTAAATACCTGTTCTTCGTACTCATATAATTAAATAATGGATGAATAATAAATAATAAACAATAAATAAATAAATAAGTAAATAAATGAATAGAAGTGCGACAACAAAAAATGCTGACCTTTTTTATTATTTTATTCTTTTTTTTTAAATTACTTTTTTCTAACTTAACCCCAGCCCTCACGGACAACGCCAGATCTAGAACTAGAGTCTGACATTCTCTACTTAGTATTATCACGTTGAAATTCATGAACTCCATTTCTTAAAATGGCTAAGCTCAGTCCGTGGGTGCCGGCATGCCGTGCTGCAAGTCACCATCGAAAGTAAATCTGAACCATGGATTGGTAGGACTAGGTGGCTAGGGGAACTAGGAGAACTAAGAGCTGAAGAGACAAGAAAGTGCCTTAGGTAGTGTCCATGCGAGACCATCCTAAGTTCCATTGCTTGATGGATGGATGCAATCCCGAGACAGTGGCGAGAGACAATTGTATGTATTATATGTACCTAGGGTAATTATGTGCTCCCTGTCATCGCAAGACATCGTAGTATACTTTTGGTATACTTAGTTTCGGTCCTACTTGATATTCACGAGCCGGTGGCGTTCTTTCTTATACTTGCGTGCTGTTAGTCCTTTGATGATAAATCTTCGAGACTTGTACGTCGTATTAAATCTACTTTTTTTCCTTAAAAAAACAAAAAAAAAAGGGGTTGGTGTAGCTTGTTAGGTATTCCCATTTTGGATAAATATTTACCTATTTCTTAATTATAATTGGTCAACTTCATTGAATGCTTTAGTGTTTAAAAATTCCATCTCCTAACAATTTGACAACGAAAATCCTTGTCAGACATAATCGCCTTATTAACACTGGCACGATCATGTCGACCATGCCTGGATATCGAAAAAAAAAAAAAGCATAGAGCTTTGACAAAGTCAGAAAAACAACAACCAGCATTAATCATCCAGTACCATGATCATCGACCTTGTAAATGGTGGCGTTACTACCGTGGGTCATGATTTTCTTCTGAGACACAATGATTCCTCTACAATGGGTTTAGTCTTATCTCATTCTATACTGCTTCGTATACCATTACAATACAATATACCTATTCCGTTTTCATTTTTTTTTTCTTATTCTCGTGGTGGGGTCTACTGATTACCTATGGTATAATAAGTTCTTTGCCGTATTCTCTTCCGTCCTATCGTGCATCAGAAAGCTTACTGGTGCTGCACTGCTCTGCGGACATCCCCAACGGTCAACTATCCATGACCCACCATATGGCGCCCAAGTAAGATTGGAAATAATTCATTGGAAGCCCGGAAGCAGAGAGGAATACACAAGCCCTTCCCGCCTGTAGCTTTGAAGAGGCTTATACCTTGTGTCAGATTCTCTAAGTTTCCTGTCAGTAGCATACGTGAGGTGGCCAGGGCGGCAAAATATCATACCAAACAATACAGATCCGCTGCTATATTGCCTAAGGCATGTGCGCTTCATGAGGATCGTTGTCATGTAAAGTGGAGAAAATAACCAAATATCAGAGATGTACCTCTACACTGAGTCTACTATGGATAGTTTTACGCCAAGGGAATTTCTCATATACCGTAGCTATTAAACAAGATACGGCATTATACCAGAGTGATTCATATGGGTCGATACTTGACCCGTTACCTAGTTCCGCTTTACACACGACCAATCCTTGCCAGTTGTAATAGTCAGGGGCCGGGACTTGCACGCTCGGCTGTTGGGTTCCTCGTTTCCTGGGTTCTGGGGTCTAGAGCGATTTGCTTCTTGTCGTGAACGATACGCCTCGGACAAGACACTGAATACCCATTTAAGCTAGGTAGCAGCCCTACCACCCAAGCACTCCCTCCTAGAATGGCAATATAGCGCCTATCTTTCATGAACTTTCGGTCACCGAGAATCGAACGACGCCGGACTAATTAGAAGTACTGTATGGGGACCAGGGGTCAGTTCGAAGTACTCCTCTACACCCACCCCCTTTAGTTTCCAAGTCGTAACACCTGGGGTATCGTGCTAGATATCCCACACATGGGACTAGGTACCGTCTTGGTGTTATATTTAGTTCAGGCTAGCTCTATCTAAGAAGTCTCGTTGATCTGATATATATAAGTGAAAGACACCTCGGCCGCCGCCTCTGGCTTGGAACATTACACACTCAACAAGCAGTACATACTTGCCTCAACCATCACAGTCATGATGGCGGACCAGATGGCATTTCTCCTCTTTGGAGACCAGTCTCTCGACACACATGGCTTCCTAGCCGAATTCTATAGACGAGGGAACCCGAGTATCCTATCGAAAGAGTTTCTTCGCCTTACCGGTGATGCTCTAAGAGAGGAGATAGACCGATTACCTCGGGAGGAGCGTCGAAAGATTCCCATCTTTCGAACATTACAACAGCTCAACGAAAGATATCATGCGCAGAAACTCAAATTCCCCGGAATCGACAGTGCGTTACTATGCGTAGCACAACTGGCACATTACATCGAGTATGGGAAGCCAAGCAAGCTCTCGTCGACAACAGGTGTTTGCTAACAAGATTTGATAGCCGTTCAGAAAAAGAGTACGAAGATGTGACCGACTTCAACAACACAAAACTCTCCGGGCTCTGCACCGGCCTCTTTGCCGCAACCGCAATTGCGAGTAGTTACTCGCTATCTACTCTCCTCCCAATCGCCATCCAAGTTGTTTTGATGGCATTTAGGACGGGGTCACATGTAGCTTCGTTAGCAGAGAGGCTCAGTCCGTCAACCGAGGAATCGGAGAGCTGGACTTATGTTCTACCTGCTGCTAAGGAGTCGGAGGCGGAGTCCATACTTGAAGAATTTCATGAATCGGAGGTGAGATAGTTTGACTACATCTAACGTGGTTATTTACGCCTAACAACTCGATAGGGGACTCCTATACCCGCACGGGCGTATGTGAGCGCCGTGTCTGCGAATAATATTGCGATATCTGGTCCGCCAGCAACACTACGGCCTCTATTCAGTAGAAATTTATTCGAATCGAGGCCTACTGCCATACCGGTATATGGCCCATACCACGCTCGCCACCTACATGGGTTGCTGGACATCCAGAGAATGCTTCGGCTTGACGACGAAGCTGTGACTGCAGCGTTAGCAGGATCAAAGCCTCGAAGCGTGGTGATGTCTACCGTCACTGGCGCACCATTCCCAGAGACAGACACAAAAGCTCTGCTGACAGCCGTGGTGCACGAAATCCTGAACGAGCCACTAATATTCCACAAGGCGCTCAGCGGAAACGCAAACGAAGCACGGGGATTTAAGGGATCGCGGATTCTGGTGATTCCATACGGCCCAACTCAGGCTGCGAGCACTTTAGCCAATGTCCTGAGATCGCAAACCACGGCAGAGGTCATACTTCGACAACCACCTCAAATCTCTCGCAGCGCAGCAGCGACGTCAATTGGGAATCACGGGTCCGTAGGTCATTGTAAATTAGCCATCGTCGGTATGGCCGGTCGCTTCCCGGACTCGGCCAGCCACGAGGCTCTATGGGATCTTCTTGAAAAGGGGATAGATGCCCATCGTGTTGTGCCAGCCGACCGATTTCCCGTCGAGACTCATTACGACCCGACCGGGAAGGCAATCAACACCAGTCACACGCCTTACGGGAACTGGATTGAGAACCCTGGTTTATTTGACCCCCGGTTCTTCAACATGTCTCCCCGTGAGGCTTTCCAGACTGATCCGATGCAACGTATGGCCTTAACCACGGCCTACGAAGCCCTAGAGATGTCCGGCTATGTGCCAAATAGGACACCATCTACCAGGTTGGATCGCATCGGAACCTTTTACGGCCAGACGTCTGATGACTGGCGTGAGATCAACGCCGCACAAGAAGTAGATACCTACTATATCACAGGCGGTGTGCGCGCTTTCGGCCCTGGTAGGATTAACTACCACTTCGGTTTCAGCGGCCCTAGTCTGAACATCGATACAGCATGTTCGTCTAGTGCAGCCGCGCTCCAGGTCGCTTGCACCGCTCTGAGGGCAAAGGAATGTGACACAGCTATCGTTGGTGGCCTTTCCTGCATGACGAACTCGGACATCTTCTCCGGCTTAAGTCGTGGCCAGTTCCTGTCGAAAGAGCATAATTGTAATACCTTCGACAACGACGCAGATGGGTATTGTCGAGCTGACGCTTGTGCTTCGGTCATCGTGAAGCGCCTTGACGATGCGTTGACAGATAAGGATAATATTCTTGCGGTCATATTGGGGACACAGACGAATCATTCGGCGGATGCCATTTCTATCACACATCCCCACGGACCGACACAGTCCGTTCTCTCTTCCGCAATCTTAGATGATGCCGGCGTAGACCCGCTTGATGTGGACTATGTTGAGATGCATGGCACAGGCACTCAAGCTGGCGATGGTACAGAAATGGTATCAGTCACGAGCGTTTTTGCTCCTGCCAACCGACATAGGTCTGTGGATAGACCCTTGTATCTGGGTGCCGTAAAGGCGAACGTCGGCCACGGTGAAGCAGCTTCCGGCGTGACTGCGCTTATTAAGGTCTTGATGATGCTTAAGAAAAATGCCATCCCTCCTCACATCGGCATTAAAAAGGAGATCAACAAGACCTTCCCGGCAGACCTTGGTGAGCGAGGCGTTAACATCGCCTTCCATAAGACCCCATTTACGAGGAAGGATGGAAAACCTAGAAGAGTGTTCGTCAACAACTTCAGCGCAGCTGGTGGCAATACGGGTCTTCTACTCGAAGATGGCCCCCGATACAAGACTGCAACTGTCGACCCTCGTAGCCAGCATGTCATTACCGTGACTGCTAAGTCAAAGGCCGCCATGGTTCGAAATGCTGAAAACCTCGTGAGGTGGATGGAAGAGAATCCATCTACATCCGTTTCTCATGTGGCATACACGACGACTGCTCGCAAAATCCAGCATTACTGGCGTATGAACGTCACCGCTTCCAGCTTGGTCGAGGCCCAGGAAGCAATCAAGGAACGCCTCAAGTCCAACTTTGTACCCGTCTCTCCTGAGCAGCCTAAGGTTGCGTTTTTGTTTACCGGTCAAGGCTCTCACTATGCCGGCCTTGGGAGGGACCTTTATGCACACTATTCTATCTTCCGCCAGGCTATCAACGAATACGACCGACTCGCTCGAATCCACGGCTTCCCTTCATTCCTTGTCCTAATCGATGGCAGCGAGCCTGATGTGCAGAAGCTTTCCCCTGTAGTCGTCCAGCTTGGTCTAGCTTCCTTCGAGATGGCCTTGGCCAAATTATGGACATCATGGGGCATCAAGCCCAGCGTGGTTCTCGGGCACAGCCTGGGCGAGTACGCCGCTCTTCATGTGGCTGGCGTTCTCTCTGCTAGCGACACTATCTACCTCGTCGGCGCTCGTGCTCAGCTTCTTGTTAATAAGTGCACTGCGGGCACTCATGCGATGTTGGCCGTTCAAGGCTCTGTCGAGACCGTCACAGAAGCCCTTGGAGAACGGGCAGCGACTACCAATATCGCTTGCATAAATGGTCCACGAGAAACTGTTCTTAGTGGCACATCCACAGAGGTGGCTGAGATTGCCGAGCAACTTGGTAGTTCTGGCTTTAAGTGCACCCAACTGAAGGTGCCTTTTGCTTTCCACTCAGCTCAAGTAGAACCCATCTTGGATGACTTCGAGAAGCTGGCTCGCTCGGTTCGTTTCTCAGAACCCAAGATTGCAGTGATTTCCCCTTTCCATGGCAAGCTCCTCGACGGTGAACCTATCAACCCTGCCTACCTCCGTAACCACGCCCGCGACCCTGTAAACTTCCTTGGAGGCCTCGTCTCCGCCCAACAATCTGGTGTAATCGATGAGAAGACCGTGTGGCTCGAGGTTGGCCCGCACCCTGTGTGTGCAAATATGATAAAGGCAGCCTTTGGAGGGACTACGATCGCTGTACCAAGTCTACGTCGCAACGAAGCCACTTACAAGACGCTCAGCGCAACCCTATGCACACTTCACTCCGCTGGTTTGAACCTCGACTGGAACGAATTCCACCGTGACTTTGACGCGTCGGTTCGCTTATTAGACCTACCTGCTTACTCTTTCGACCTGAAGAATTATTGGTTACAGTACACTGGTGACTGGTCTCTTACTAAGAATCGGGGTGCCTTGTCTGCACCAGCAAAGGCGATAGAGGCCAGCAAACCAAAATTGTCGACAACTAGTGTCCAGAAGGTGACCAAGGAAGAGGTTAAGGGTGACATTGCTATTCTGGAGACTGAATCTGACCTATACGAGGAAAAACTCAAGCAAGTTTGCACGGGTCATCGTGTTAACGGTATTTGCCTCATCCCGTCGAGTCTCTACGGCGACATGGCCATGACTGGTTGCGAATATGCCTACAAGCTGCTCCGACCCGAGACGAAGGACATCGGTATCAACGTCGCTCACATGGAAGTTCCCAAGACTCTCATACTTGATACCAAGGCGACGAGCCAGATCTTGCGTATGCACATCAAGGTCAATGCTGCTGAGAATATTGCCGATGTCACCTGGACAACCGGTGAAGGCGCCAAAAAGAATGAGCATGCCATCTGTAAGGTCTACTTCGGCGAAAACGAGCAATGGTTAGATGAATTCGATCGTGTCAACTACTTGATCAAATCGCGCATGGACTCGCTCGTGGCTGCGGAGCTACGCGGCGATGCTTCAAAGATCGGTCGGGGTCTTGCCTACAAGTTGTTTACTGCCCTGGTCGACTACGATGCGAAGTACAAAGGCATGGAGTCTGTCATCCTCGACAGCAGCACATGCGAAGCCACAGCCAAGATCATGTTCCAAAGCTCGCCTAAAGATGGTGAGTTCCATACCGCACCTTACTGGATCGATTCTGTATGCCATATCTCTGGCTTCATCGTGAACGGTACGGATGCCATAGATTCTCGTGAGAATGTCTATATATCCCACGGCTGGGGCTCGATGAGATTCGCCGAGCGTCTAAGTACGTCCAAGTCATACCAGAGTTATGTCAGGATGCAAAACGTGAAAAACACCAAGATGATGGCTGGTGATGTGTACATCTTCGACGGCGAGAAGATAGTCGGCATGTGCGGCGATATCCGCTTCCAGGCTATCCCTCGCAAGGTTCTCAATATCGTCCTGCCTCCCCAGGGTGCTGCTACCGCCGCCCGTCCCAGTGCCGTCGCTAAGCCCGCTGCCGCCAAAGCCCCCGCGAAGGAGAAGAAACAAGTTACCACTTCTAACCTGCCAGCCGTCAATAAGAAGCTCGCTCAAACATCTGTTGTCGCCCAAGTTATGGATATCGTATCCAAGGAGACCGGAGTCAGTCATGACGAGTTGGCTGATAATATCGCGTTTGCTGATCTTGGCGTCGACTCGTTGATGGGTCTCACTATCAGCGGCCGTCTCCGTGAGGAAATGGAGCTCAATGTCGACTCTCATGCCTTCAATGACCACCCCACTATCGGCGCCTTCAAGAAATTCCTCGCCCAATTCGAGACAGCTACAACGGCTGTTGTTTCGGAGTCGAGCGGCTCGAGCGGCAGCTCCGACAGCGACGATGATATCGAATCAGACTCCGAAGTCACCACCCCCGGCGAGAGTGACAAGGGCTCGGTAAAAGGCGATGCTTCCGGTAGTAACAGCGAGCTCCAGCAGATTGTGCGCGAGACTATCTGCGCCGAGATGGGCGTCGAGGTTGAAGAGATTATCGCCGCACCAGACCTGGCAGCGCTTGGCATGGACTCACTCATGAGTTTGTCGATCTTGGGTATCCTCCGTGAAAAGACTGGTCTCAACATTCCCTCTGACCTCTTGGGCCACAACCCTTCTCTTAAAGATATCGAAAAGACACTCGGTATCGATGATAAACCTAAGCGTGCTGCCCCCGCTCCAAAGCCTGCGAAGACCAAGTCCGACCCAAAGCCCGCGGTTAAGGTTGAGAACACGGTGGTGACGAAGTCTCCATCCTCCGTTGATGCCTACCCACACCGAAAGGCGACGTCCGTCCTCCTTCAGGGCAATCACCGCACCGCCAGCAGACAGCTCTTTATAATCCCCGATGGAAGTGGTAGCGCTACATCGTACACGGAGATCTCGGAACTTGGCTCCGATATTGCTGTTTGGGGCATGTTTTCTCCCTTCATGAGAACTCCGGAGGAGTATAAGTGCGGGGTGTACGGAATGGCAACTAAATTCATCGAGGAGATGAAACGTCGTCAGCCCAGTGGTCCTTACGCCGTTGCCGGCTGGTCGGCCGGAGGAGTAATCGCCTATGAGATTGTTAACCAGCTTACTAAGGCCAACGAAGCCGTCTCCCATCTTATCATCATCGACGCACCTTGCCCCATCACAATCGAGCCTCTGCCTGCCGGTCTCCACGCCTGGTTTGCCGAAATCGGTCTCCTCGGAGAGGGTGACGGAGCAGAGGCCAAGAAGATTCCGTCATGGCTTCTACCTCACTTCGCGGCGTCCGTTACTGCTCTTTCAAACTACACCGCCGAACCGATCGCCAAGGAGAAGTGTCCCAAGGTTACGACTATTTGGTGTGAGGATGGTGTTTGCAAGCTACCCACTGACCCCCGGCCTGACCCTTACCCTACCGGCCATGCTCTCTTCCTCCTCGACAACCGAACAGACTTCGGTCCTAACCGCTGGGACGAGTACCTGGACGTCGAGAAGATGACGTTCTACCACATGCCCGGCAACCACTTCTCGATGATGCACGGCGACCTGGCGAAGCAACTCGGCCGCTTCATGAAGCAGGGTATCCACGCTTAGGGCGACGGCTCCTTCTCCACAAGATTTTTTTTCCATTTAATAAATTCTCCCCCTTATCTGTGTAAGACGATGCCCTCGTGTTGTATATAATATCATCCAAGTTCACGTTCACTTCCTTCCCTTACTCGACGTGGCTGGTGAAGATTCGGGGTCAATAATATCGTCGACTCTTTCGGGTCACTCTAGGGACTCGGCGCTTGTATGTGGAACAAAGATCGGGACCTATTCATAGATGTGTGCTGTAGCCGTGGATCGTTGATACTGGGTCGGTTGGCTACCACGATGTATTTCCTTCAACCTCTCATAGAGACGAGAGGTTTAACACACAAAGCCTAGAGGCATTAAGAAGATTTTATATATAGATTCATTACGTTCCCTAACCTTTCACCTCTCGCCTACGTGCCTAATGGTGATGATGCCTTCTGCCCAAACTACATTGTAACAGTCTCACTGCATTGGTACTGTTCGACATCGACGTCGATATCGTTTAACCTGACCTTGTCACAGACAGTCTCACTCCCTGGGGTCGTGCTTCGTTCTTTCGATGTAGTCGGTTCATCCTATCTATTACTAAAAATAAGGGATTGATCTCTAATAAATGGATACTCGTCTGTGCTAACACTTACGATACAATCAGTATAAATTCTTTTTAGCTATCAACGTCAATTATACCTAACTACTAGGGTTAAGTATACTACAACACAGCAGAACTTCTAGACTTTTCTCCGCACCTTATCATCCATAGTAACATACGATTCCAATTCTTACCATACCTTACAGAATCACAGCTTTAGAAAGATCATAGGTGAGGATTTACCTAATCACGCGTACCGAAACAACGATATCTCCGCATGTCTTCTTAGTCACCTCGTCTGCCTTTCGCTTCATCTAACCCACTAATCTCCTAAAACCGCGTCACGTCGGACGAGGACAAGGCATCGAAGCATACGCGCCCAGCTCCCTCGCTCAGACCATCGGCTTCACACCTCGCACCGCGGATCTTGTGGAAAGCCAGGTAGTAATCGCCATTTATCTCCGGGGGCATGCCTCCTCGGGTCCTGTGTAATCGGTCCCCGAGCACTTCTCGATCGGGAAAAGAGGGGGGAGAGAATCGACGGTACCGCGGTAACTAGACGAGTCAATGTCGTGGCGCTGCTCCCATGATCGTAACGCGCGCGCGCGCACGAGAGACAGTGAGAGAGACAAGAGATGGACAGACCTGAGGGAGACTCAGAGATACAGGGAAAATCAGGAAGGCAAAAAAATTTACCTTGTACGGCCGTAGATATACCGACGGCAGCAGTAGACGAGGGGAGGGAGCGCAGGGACACGACATATCGGAAGGCCGCATGGGCATGGGAGTTCCATGAAGAAAGTAATTCGTAGGACGCACGACATCGAGACCCTTTTCCTTTTCCCACCCCCAACGTATTTTGGGGGGAAGGATTTTCCCTCCCTCGGGTTTTCCTGCTGCTGCTGCTGCTGCTCGACGCGCAGCACGAGATGGCGTGGAACCCGACTACAAATTTTTTTTTATTTCCCTTGTGACGGTTTCGAAAAGGGGGCAAATATGAATTCGGGGAAAGGAGGGGTGGGAGGGAGGGGGGAAGGAAAGAAAACAGAAAAGGGGAAGAGAGAAAGAGGAAATCGGTGGCTACAAGTAGGCGCGCAGAGTTTTATTCTCTTGGTTGATATATATGGCCGCATACGATATATGTATATATATATATAAAGCAAATAGGCACGCTCTCTCTCACCCCCGAGGCCTCTTATTCGCCCTTCTCGTCTTTGACGTTGGATTGGAAGTGGGTGATAGCGGTAGACGATGGCGGTGGATGAGATGGGCCATCCTACACATTCGTCCACGTACACACCGAACGTCTGCAGTATTTCATGGCTGGCACTCGATTAGATGTTCGCTCTATTCCCCCCCAAATTCATGCAATATGAACAAATCCCGTGCATTGCGCTGCTCACGGTCTCCAAAGTACGCATAATTTTGGAGGTATCATGACTTAGTTGCTCGTTGCACAGCAGCGCACTTTCTCTGTGTCTCGATTGTCTCTTATATCTTCTTTCCTAAGAGGCGGTCCGGTGTGGTAGCCCCAGCACCCCAGGTACAGTAGGTAGGGTGTCACGGCAGCGGTATGGGGGGCGCGTGTGTGCGCGGGAGAGACACCACGTTTCGATGCGAGCCACAAGATACACGACATGTTCGAGCAAAAAGTAATTCATTGATCATGTTATAAACGGATGTCTGAAGCAAGCCACTCTTAGGTTTACTGTTTATAAGGCTAAGGGGGAAAAGGTTCCGGAAAACGCTCATGTATCACGCCAGAGTATTAGCTTGCGAGCTAGCAGTATGTTACTATGAATACTGCCGAGAGCTCATGCTAAAGAATAATAAATATGGAAATGGGGGGCAAAAGTGAGAAGCAAGAATGGAATAAAAGTAAATAGATAGCTCGAGACGGGTGTTCCTGAGGGGGGCGTGTGCTCATCCCACCCCTTTTTACCAGGTAGGTTAGAATGTTTTAGAGTCAGCTCCAAGCTGTGATCCCTTCTTTTCCATATTCTGCACTCGACATTTTCGAAGTGCATACCGCACATCGATTGGGCACCGTGTTCGTTCAGCCTAGCTGGTGAAACCGGATAGCTCTAACCCGTGTCTTTCCTGTATCTGGTTATTGACGTCAATGAATTGGAAATGGGGGAAATAGAAGGGGAAGGGGAGACAGATTCCGCTAGTTGCCATTCTCCAATTGCCCCTTTGGTAAAAATGGCCAACCTCATAATGCCATCATGTTATTATGGTTATTGAATGGTTAATTTGAAGAAGGGCCGAGTTTGAGAAGAACGGGAAGATTCAAGTTAGAAAAAGCATCACCAGATCGTTGAACCTCTTCCCGCGTTACGAACCCCCCTTTACCCCCCTCCCCTTTTTAGTTCGAACGGTAGTTCAAAGGATTCATGTGTTCTGAGACAAGCTGTGGTCCCTCACAGGTTGTAGAAGTTTGAACATCCCCGTCGCAGATCGCTTCAAGAGTTCGATGATCTGAGAAGTCATGTGAATGATCAGCAACCATCCTGCACCAAGCTCGACATGTAAGTTTAAAGGAGCCGGAGGAAAAGCAAAAGATGAGAGAAGCTCCGGGTGTAAAGCATATCGGGATTTGATCTCATGAGTTGATATGCAACGGAACAGCCGGCACAGAGAACACCATTGGTTCCTACGGGGTTTTCAGAAGTCGTGTGTCTTTGTGACGCCGCCGATAATTAATTATATTTCTTAGTTGAGCCGACTCGGAGTTCCACGGAATCTCATGCGGTTGTAGCTTATGGATGAGCCGGGGCGTCTCGCAGCTTCGTCCGACCTTATGCAGTCGCGTAACCAGAGTTACCTGGAGAACAGCACATGTCGCCTCTCTCTCCTGTCCCGAACTTGCCACGGAATGCCTTGGCCCGTGGTATGCGTTGAAGATGAGCACTCGTCATCCTATAATGTGCGTAGCGTGGGTTTAGAATTAGATTTGGTGGTTCCCAGAGACTCGGGATAGCTTAAACTAGTGTAACTCTCGACATGTCGATGTGATCGTCGCCCGGGCATCGAACGTCCGACAGCTCTACTCTAACCTATACCGTTTGCACGTGCCAAGCCATCCCCGGGCCGGAGAGAGTAGCCGAGCTTACGGGCCATCATGCTGCTGAAGCAACTCGGAGATGGTGTTTGAGAACTTTACCGGTATCAAGAAGATAAATATTCGACCAAGTAGACAGAAGGCAGCTCTTTGCGAAGCACATAATGCTTTGAGCACTGCCGAGAAATAAAAACTGTATATTTAAGTGAGTTAAGACTGTTGCACCACGTATGTCTGGTTTGATGCGCATACCTGCTAGCTCGGTAGAGGTAACTGCGAATCGTGATGGGAACCTATCAGAAGCTAAAACTTGATTTGTAGATTGACTTCAAGATCTGTGAGTTCAAAGTCAAGAACATATCCCAAGAAGGCAACCTTTAGCTAGGAAGAGGGACTAAGGAATAGGGTTAAATCGGCAGTCTTGAGAAATTAAGGTATCATTTCCAACACCTAGTGTACAGGATCTACTTTTAGACTATACCTAAGTAGTCTCCTTCATACTACACGGCTAAACTATAGGTTGGGACGTCGAATAATAGGTACTTCAACTATGTTGTTTTGATATACACAGTATCGATCCATACCTGCCCTCTGACAACATTAAAGATTATCAAGAAATGCTCGCATTAGCTTGCTTGGATAGATCGAAGAGGCTCGTGTAAGTAATGACATAATCGCATAATGGCTTAATTAATGTTGACCTACGAGCTATCTCATATTGGGTAGGCGTCGCAGAATACTAGTTCAACAAGATAATGATCTTAGCTGTAGTGTATCGGTTGATCCTATAAGATTGCGAAACTATACCGAGACGTCGACATGCTCACCGTTGATAGTTATTTGTACCTCAAATATTGCCTTTTCATGTTGCCGAATTAATGTCAACACGACTGATACGATCTGTAGGTATTGAAGCACGTTTTGAATGAAATACCTTAGTGCTTTGCAAAATTTTAAACTGGCAGTGGCCAGAAAAGTGACGGGAGTATCAAATCAAGATCGACTTGGGTGCCAGCAACGGGAGCAACTACAAGACCGCGTATGCTTCAAATGTCTTAGGATATGTAAGGTAGGTAATCAATATTCTAATGCGTTGTTCCGGTGCAGTTACACTTCACTTTTCTTACCGACGCTACAGTCGGCTCTTCAAAACATGCAATCAGCTCGACAGCGTACCTAGTATTGTAGCTGAAGTGGGTTTGGAAGCTTCATGCACGACATAGTTGGGATATACCAAGCTCCTTTTGCAATTATAGACACGGAGTGAGACAACACACCAGTAGGCGGCTACGAGTATACTTCAGGCCTACCTACAATTCATCTTGATATTTATCGTACAATGAATCGTACTACCCATGTAAATCCTTTTCGAATAGGCGCTATCACTTCGAATTCATACTCTAGTTGCGTGGGTGGACGACATGAGATATTACCCACCGTCATGTACTTATAGGAATAGATTTCTGTAGTTGAATTACTGATCATTCTAGTCTTATCTGCGTTTGCGTAATACTTAAGTTTCGAGTCTGCCGTGCATCGCAAAGCACGTAAATGAGATGACGAGTCTTTAGCGATGATTCGAGGCAAGGGGTCATATGAATTCGGAGACCTCTGGGCTAGCAAACCAGCCAGTGTTAATCATTAACTACCTAAGTAGCTAGTCAATTATCTCGCCGAGAGATATCATAAAACATGACATTTGACGTCTGACTTTAAGGACGTCGGACGGATTAGACGGCGTGTCAACGGGAGCCGAGGATCCCTTGTGCCGATGGAACTCGAGCCTTGAACCACAAGTGGCGAGCTAGCAGCTACCCAACCTACCTAGGCAGGTTACCCAAAACAAGGTAGAATTTTTGGGCTGTTGTTTACAAGCCAAGACCTACCGGTGAGCGACCGGTGAGCGGCCTCGATTGAGTTATGTAACCAGGATGGAAGTGGCGTCGGCGAACCGCTCTGGCACCTAAAGCTGGGGCTCGAGGGCGTGGGATATGATAGAGAATAAGTGCACAATAGCGAGCCGAATAGCAAAGTATGTGGCTCGACTAGAGTTTCTTCCTGGGGTATACCTGATCGGAATCCAGAAATTCTAAGGAGTACCCTGGTGATTATCTCGACTTATCTTATGAGCATATTAACAGCTTTTCTCCTAGCGGATCGAGTTTGAATCTTAATGTTGCAATAAGCCACTTCGGATTGACGGGCCAAATCAATCGACCGAATTCAGACCACTAGGGAGTTAGCTCCAATGGGAGAGCTACCCGAAAACTGACCCTACTTGGGTTCACCAGGGTCTGGAGATAGTGGGAATCTAGATACGGAATCAGATAGATAATCCGCGGGTTTCCAAGAAAAGTAAACGTGAGATAATATGACCTTGCCTGGACCTCCAAGGTAGAAGTCGAACCCCTGGCTAACCATCCCCCCCTTCCTCCAAAGTACAACAAAACAGCCTTTTTGCGTTGAACAAATAACCACCCTAATATCATGATGATAGCAAAGTTAACCAAGTCGCCTGATATATGACGGAGGTCCGAGAAGAGACTCGGACAGAGAGATAATGGAACCCACCATATCTACTATGTAGGGGGATGCTTGGGTTAACAAAATCATCTTATCGGCGGGGTGCAAGGCTATATGTGCTATGTAGGTCTGAATGAACTTCATGGAAGGTAGCAGAGAAACCCAATCATAGACTTGAGAAATTCTCAGCTTACGTCTTTTTTTTTTTGTAGAAATTGAGTAAAGTAGCCTATTCGCCGATGAGAGGTATCAATCTTTTGGTGGCTCATGTGACTGAGTGGTTCAGGTTAAATCGTGTGATTAAGAGGTTATTCTTTATTTCGGCCGAGGGATTCTAGTGCGTTAGTAAATGGCGCTGAAGGATCTATAGGGCTGAGGCTGAATTCGGTATGAATATGAAGTAACGGGAGGTGTGTAACTAAATCGTTACTCATCTCGAAAGCGTATCACTTATACTCGATAGAATTCATCAAGGTTTAGGTTTTTATCGAGTAAGATAGATAAATTATAACTTAAAAGCATCTGTGAACACATGTAGGTAATAGTCATTATGGATGGTATGAGAGTACGTCGAGTGAAGCTCTGATATGACAGGGAGGACGAGGACGAGGGTGTTAAGAGTGTTCAAGAAAGAAAAAAAAAAGTTGTAAGTTATCAAGTTAGTGATGAACCGCCTAAAAGTTAGGGACTAGATTATTACGGGTTCCAGCGCTATTAAACGGTCTTTCTCACGCACAGACCAATGCACGTACCCGATATAACCTATACATACCTTCTACTTCCACCTCTACGGATCCGTATTGGGTAGGTACATAGGTATCTATCCAGCTATTAGGTAATACATGCTCCTCATATGCAATTAATCACATCACTCGGATTTTATGATTATCTTAGGTACTTTTATACATTAATTCATTTTTTGAACTCTTCAACTTTTCATCATCATTAATATAATCAATCCTCCCTCCACGTAGGGGTAAACAGGAATCAAACTCAACAATCAGCTCACAGTCACCAGATCACAATATGATACCTCATTAAAACCTAAAATGCGTTACTCATTAGATGAACTTCTCATCGTCATCTAGATCGGAAATCAGTATCTGTACCGAGCTTGAAATGCCAGCATCGGATTCTCACCCTCTTCTGTCTGCTGTGAGACGGTCGACTATCTCGGGCCCGAGCCTCATCTCTCCCCATCACTGCAAGATAGCTCAGGGACCCGTTGACTAAGTTCTTCCAAGGTTGTCACCTCTGCGTCAAACCTTGTACAATCCAGTGAGACATGAATACACCTGCATAAGTCTACCTTTACTTGGGCTCTATCTCGTTCCGGGTCGGAGATCTCTACCTATAGGCCATCCAGCCAGTCAAGCCTTTGTCGTCAGAACCCTGTCCACAGACACCCTCTTCGGGTGCTTTATCAACATGTGCAGTTAGCTAATGTATGCAAAATGCTGCGGTCTTCTTATTACGACGCTGGTGCTGCCCTCTCTCCCCCTTCCTCTCCAACCCACACGTATCACGGCAAAGCATTCTGCCCCTTCACCGTGTTTCCAGTACAGTGTCGTTCACTTGCTCAAGTACATGTCAACGTATCCGGGTTTATATACGATATACAGGCTAGGTATTGCTTCTAGTGGTTCTCAAGCCTGTTCTATGGAAGTACTGCGTTGGGTAAATGATCTGGTTACACAGCGCGCATCAACTGCTAGTCATGTTCAGCCCGTTGTCTTGGGACCAATCAACGACACCTTTCTTCAAGCTATTGGTAATATTTACGTTCTCCAGGGTTGACTCGACCTTTTATTTTTAAAGAAATCTATGGTACATACATACTACATACTACCAGGTAGGTAAACAATCAACAATACAGGCCCACAATCCGCGGGAAGACATTTTCGTCATCATTCGAAGAGGTTACAGGAGTACCTGCTGTAGGTCTCTTTTTTACTTCTCAGATTATCTTACGAAATCATTGAGAGTGCAGTGCGTCTCTGCTCTCCCATCACTACCCATTAACAGTCATCCCGGTTGGTCAACTTGGAAAGCTACTTTTATCCATATACGTAAAATCATCTGACTCTATCCCAGACCGGCTACTTCTACTTCTTATCTTCTCTACCTTCTCTACTCCTAGCTGTTCACTACTTGATTATTTATAAAACCAGCTATCTCCAGCTCCCATCAATACCGCTAATTATCGGATCTTGCTGGCACCCTTTCCTGACAGCCTACGTATCCTATGTGGGTCTATCTCTCACTGCCTTTTTATAAGACCAAATCAGGTTTTAGCCAGTCCCTCGAGCCTTTCCATTCGGGTTTCTATACGTTTTAAGCAGACTCCCAGAGTCTTTCTTGTTCATCTTATGTCTTTGCATATTTCTCACATCTTTCATAAACGCTCTACTAAGCTACCCTCTACCTAATCCATGTTGCTTTTTTTATTTTTACCTTTCCGCTCGCCTGGTACCGAGCATAATATACGTTGTGTTTCCTTCGCTAGCTTTATTTCCTCACTTTAATCTGCCCTAGTCTCCCAAGCTTTGTGCTACTGCATATAAGACTCATCATACATATACTCGATCTATAACACCACCCTCGTTGCGCTTCGTTTTTGTGTTATTTCTAAATTCTTGACCAACGATCTGTCCCCTTAAAGTGGGATTCCAATTAGAAGGCAGCCCATCTATTTCCACATTAGAAGGCACCGGCGCCACGATGGCCTCCTCTGCAAAGGCTCGCCAACCTCGACTCCGAGCTTCATGCGATGGTTGCTTTCTAGCAAAGGTCAAATGCTCTAAAGCGCGGCCAATATGTACTCGTTGTTTAGCCTGTGGCATCGAGTGTCGATATTCGCCTTCGAGCCGCGCAGGTAAACCCAAGTCTGAACATAACGGAAGTACTCACACGAATTCCCTTCAAGATATATCACAGATGCATCATAGCATGATAGAGGACAAGAACATGCCATATTCGACGACACACCAAACGCCACCTGAACATATATTTGGCTTTGAGCCCGGATGGACGACACCTCCGACCAGCGTTGATGGGAATATCAGCCGAAATCCTTCAATATCAGCAGGTCTTACTTTGCTCGGTGTCGAAGATGGAGCTATTGGCGAGCAAGACCCAATGTCAGCTCCTCCAGATATGTATGCGTCTACGCTACCTTGGACTCCCCCTACAGATCTCTCATGTGCAACCTTTGGAGAGATTCCTGTTACGACGGGTCCAATGCCCGGAACTCAGATGCGGTCTCAGTCGTTTGACTTATCGATGTCAACACACATACCATGGGCTGATCCAGTCACACACGATATGATTTCATACAGCCAAGTACCCACCCCAACGAGCATGTCCTCAAACTATTTTCCCAGCCCAACAGCTACACCTACCATGAGACCAGTTGGCCCGCGGCATAGGTCATCGTCTATCGGCGGAAGTTCATGCAATTGCTTTGCAGCATGCCTGCATTCGCTCCAAGCATTGCATAACGCCTCTTCGCCAGCGTCACCACCTTTTGATTTCATCCTGACTCTCAATCGCAGGGCGGTCGAAGGATGTGCGGCCATGCTATCGTGCACGAAATGTATGAGTCGATCTGATACGCATACCGCCACGATGCTCCTCGTCACTGTCATTGGTAAAATCACGTCGTTTTACAAAGCCGCTTCTCATTCATATTTCGACACGGGGAGTATGGGTATGGCCCAGAACAACCCGGTAAATAATTTAGGAGTTAGCTTTGGTGTGTACCAGCTCAATAATGAGGACGGGAAATGGTTGGAACTTGAGATTCTGGCTAGGGAGCTCCGCAAGCTAGAAGAAGTTTACTCGAGATTCCGGGAGGTGGTTTGCACTGATTTTTCCGATATCCCTGAAGTTACCAAGGCTATGATCGGCTACCTCGGGCAAAATCTTGGATCCGCACTCGAAATCATCAGTCATAGGAAAGGCGATATGACTTTTGTTACCTAAAGCTATAAAGTGGCCAGTCCCGATTACGTTCTGGCTTCATCGCCATCCGCTCAACCCCGTGATCAGAACACAAGTTATCAAATGATATTACGATGTGACGCAGAAAAGGTCAATACGGCCTACGAAGTAATCGATACGTTTCAGGATCGTCTAATAGCAAACGATATCCAGTTCTCTTGTCATCCGCTACGTTTCTACCCCTACCTATCTAAGTACATATTATATCCGGCAACGCCGCCGAGATCGCCAAAGTGAGAGCGAGTTTCGGTACTCCGAGGCGAATGGTATACATGCGAGTAGGACAATGTCCACTACTCTCTCCTCTGTTTGGGACATGATACACACGGGTTCGGAATGATTGCCGGAAATTATTTCACCTCAGAAAATGATCTAGTATTATGGGTGGTAATGTGTATTGCAAAGAAAGAGGCGTTATAGTGGCTTGGCCATGGCAATAGGAGAGGGCACATTGGTCACGACGAACAAGAAGCTGTCTTCTTGATCTTTCTAGAGACATGACTAGGTAAGTATCGGCATTACGATGCACGACAGCGACAATTATTTTATCGAAGATCTTTATTTGGCTAGAAAAGATTAACCCGCAATACAAGAATTTAACCTCGCTGGCTTTTCTAATTACTCTGTCCCCTTTTTGGGGGTCATATCCTCTTTACTAGGCGGCTATCTATTGCCACAAGCATCTAGGAGTTGCTTTGTTTCCTGCCATTGGCCACTTAGACAACGTTGGACATCTACGACAAGACATGCAGAAACGGTCCAGTATCAGCATTAGTACCTACGCGACAAGAGATGCTGTGCTGCTAGCTCCTTAGATGACGTTAGTAAATTTTTCATTACGAGGTAGGTATCCAAATTACTTCCGGTCATTATGCTCATGCTGTCAAGATCGCATCTGTCGCATTTACTGGTGTCCGCGGAAGAAGGAAGACTTATCGGAAATATCGTGTTCTTCTAAAAGTAACCGCGCGGCTGTTTAGGGGGAATGAGGATATGAAATGGGAATACCGTATAACTTTTTTTTCCGCAACATCCTGCCCACTAGAGACGTATTTGAGGTGAGGGTGGTAATTCTATAAGAGCACGACAGGAGCACCGTAGAACCGCGGAAAGCTGGAGACTAGTTAGAAGTAGGTAGTCCGCGTGAATAATACGGTCGGATATTCAACTTGTAAGACATAATGTATTGGGTAATGCAACATCTCTACGACGTGGGGGTATTATTGAACAGCCTCACGCGGCTCGGTAGGATCGATTCCGTCCCGCATCATTGGCTCGTCCTATACGCCATACTTACAAGCTGAGTTAATTAATATGTAGCCTAGCAACCTTTTCATTAGAGTAGATATGGGAATATGAGTACGAATTACCAATCCCTTTACTCATTCCTAGAACGACCAAGTACCTACATCATAGAATACTCAGGGGATATCTGTTGTAGTCTTTTCTTTCCAGAACCTCTGACCACTTTAAGGTACCTAACCTACTAACTTAACATTCGAGGTCGTTCATGAATTACTTCATATTCCAAGGTTCATAACATGATTCACCGGGGTACCTAGAATCGTCTATTGCCTGTTAATTTATGCTTGCTGCCAAGAAGACAAGACCGACAGATCATCACAGCCAAGCCTTAGCTCTAGCTGCTTACACATATTATACATGTTCAGGGCTCAGAACTATTAGGGGTAGGTATAGTTACCTGGTAATCTAAATCCAAAGCAAATCTTTTAAACAGATTATAAGAGAGTTTATGGTGTCATAGATGTAGTTCTGCGTGTTAAATCATCAAGTCTAGCGTTGAGTAATTATGTTGTGATATTATGTATTATGACGAATTCTCTGCTACTTCAGGAATAGGTCCTCTGATGTATGAAATGAGCCGGAGTAACTATTAGGTGTAATAAGAGGTCATCATGGTCATCAATTCGAGGAGTACCTGTATTATGGAGTACGCACGATGTATCCTGGGACTTTGACAATCTAGTCTCTCGAGATTCCTACTATGTATAAGAAAAGGAGAAGATGAACATAAACATAAAATCAATAAAGCATAACCTACCTAGATGCATAATGGCTTTAATGACATTCATAGAATATTTAATCATCTTGTAAGTAAACTCTATAGTGCAGGTACCGGTAAGGAGCACGTTTAGACTTACCGTGAATGGCATTATGCAAGAATTGGGTTCTGACTCCGTTTAGGATTGTATCGAAAATAAACGGGAACATAGTGTAACCGCCGTGCACGGATTTCGGGTTCTTAAAATTGTGATCGGTGATTGGACAACTAGGGTCTTACCTAATCAGAGGATTACCTACCTTACAGTGAGTATCTCATAATTGCATATATACATGTATATAACCTATTAGGCAACCCCAGGTTTCAATGGCCGGTCGCGATTGGCTAGTGAGCGTAATCCCACTGCAACCCTTCCTAAACCTTATCTCGAAGTTCGGAAGCCGTAGGCATTCAAGGGTTGCCGGGTTTATAATTACTAAGACTTAATAATTATCCGGACACCCGTATACGTACCTCTTAGGTAGGTACTTCCGATGTGTATATTTATTTATAAGTGGATAAGCTGGATGTATTATGTATACAAGTAACTATGTACCTCAATGTACTTCGTACCAGATCTCGGAATTGTTTTCTTGGTTCAAAATTTTTTTCATCCATTTTACAACTTCGAGTCTTCGAATCTCGGAACGCCCACGATACGAGATCTCTTGGCTGGCTGACTTCTCTCACGCAACCCACCTTATAGTAGGTACGTACGAGTATATTCCCACAAAATCCTGATCCCCACCATCCTAAGAGATGTCCAGACCCCCGCTATATGGGGGCCAGAAATGGTCATCGTCGTAAAGGATCGTCAAATCCTCTCATTGCTTCATTTTCTATCTGCATTTATTACCTACCTAGCATGTAGGTACCTACCTCTCACACATTACTTTGGCACATGGGCAAGCCACCAAACACGTTTGAACCCTACTTGACGCACTTACCATATACATGTGCTCACCAGTAACCAGGCACAGAGGTGCGCTACTTCACCGCTCATGCATCCGTACATCAGTAAGTCTGACCCTACAAAAGTAAGAGTCGTTAAAATAGCTCCATACGAGCACCTTTCCCTAAATTAATGCCTGTAGGCTAGCTGTTGTGGTTGACTCTAAGCGCGGATCACACGGGCGAAAGGTCGTGCGAAGGTCCTTATAAGCCGGGATCTAAACGAGCCGCATATGCGGATGATCATCAAGTCATCTGAAGTGAAGAGGTCAAGACGATCCACACGATCTAGCCCAAGACTCTCAGAACGGTCTAGAAATGGACCTGCGTGATCGAAGTGATAGTCGAGTTTTGGTTCACGATATAATTTGCTGTTCTACTTTTCCCGCACCCTGGCCTTGGGACTTTTGGTGACGAGCGGTAAACGGCCCGACCCTGCAAGGCGCCAGTGACAACGTCTACCTTGAAACAGCCATCATCAGGTCGCCTCAATCGTGACGCTAGCTGACATATGCAATTCACCCTTCGTGGCTTTGAAACGATCTTGCCGGCGCCGGCACCGGCAAGGTATACCACGTTTTCACCTCTACCATTGGGAAAACTTTAGCTACCCAATTATATTGCACTCATCGTGTAATTTCTAGTTCATTAAAACTCCATTTTACTCTCAGAGCTCGAACTATCATGACATGAAAGTTCTATCCTTTCAGCTTGTCGGCTGAAGCCATACCTCGGTGCTTATTATCAGTTATAATTCCCATTGGGCGCTTGGGCGACTTAAGGATCTTTATGACTCTGGCCTCATTGCTTTGGAGACGGCACTTACAGGGCAAAGTGAGACTCACCTATTCAGCAGAGCGTATTATCGAACTAAATCATCTTGCATCATCACCATCACAGCTCGTCGTACTCTAAATATACATGGTACTTACTAAATATTTTCACTCTATGCAGCCTTGTATCTATTTCCTATATTTATTGGTTTTTGTGTCTGTACTAACAGATCAGAACTATCAACACTTATTAACCATCACTCCTACATCATAGCCATGTCTCTACATACCTCCAATAAATAGCCTAATGCAGATGATTGTTTTCAGAAATTCTTTTTCAGCGCGTAAGGAGTGCCTGTTTAGCCCCCATATAAAAAGCATGGTTGCTTGCAGGTATCATCCCCATTCATACACGATAATACCTCCTTAACCTACCACGTAGGTCGTAATTCTCAGTCACATTTCGAACAACGAAACGTCGTCTTTTAATCACGTATCCAGCGAGTAAATATTCGGACCATATACATTATCCGAAGTGCTTTCTCGAAACGAAAATAACGCATACCTACCTTCTGACGAGCATTCTCGCGGCTTCGAATTAGTGGTTACGAATAGTCGAAGCAGTTTACTTCAACCCTCCGGCTTTAGACTTAGTGTGCTTAGATATTTATTCGTACCTAAGAATAAGAATGCTAGTCAGCAAGCTCTATAGCGTCGACCACGCCTAAAATTAACCTAAGCACTCAAAGGAGAGCGTCGAAGGTAGCTTACCTACAGGCATAAGAAGGCGTCGATCGCATCTTGAGCCAATGAGACGAATGGTGCGTAAACCATATCAGCCATGCCGCGGGATCCGTCATCACCCGCTCTTAGAAGCTCGTCGTATATTGTTCCTGGGGAGATGTTAGAATAGCGCAATGAGCATAAGTCGGTTGATGAAATTCTCCTTGACGGAATATGATTCGAAACTATAGCTGTCAGCATCCTATCTGAACAGCTATGGCAGTGTAGGTACGCTCGGAGATAAAGACCCTTTTAGGTGCTAAGCCTCGTTGCTAGGAGTAACAATATCCTCGTCGTTCTTTCATCATAGGGTCTACGCAAGCGCTATGTCGACCCTCCTAGAGATACAGGCATGGTTCGATTGGCTTGACATGGGACTCATCCCCGAGGACATGGAATAATAGGTACCTGATACACAAGAACACGTCGAGTTCTTCCTTTAATCCTTCGTCTGCCATATAGAACTTTAGCACTCACCCACGTGTGGCGATATTTTCGTAGAATTCTACGTCTATCGTACTTTTTTTTGCTTATACGAATGTTACGTAGCTCTCACGCCTTCAGCAGGAATGAAATCGCCGGTCTCATCATATGTGGCTTACTCACAATGTTGCATATGATATCTGCGGTTCGTGATGCGCTATGGCATAACCACCCCTTGTGTAGATATATCACTATCATGTACCTGTCACATACCTAGGTATTATCTATCCACTGGATAGATTCATCTATACCAGGTTAGCAAACACATAGTCCCCTACTTGAGTACATGTATATGTAGGTATTCAAAGCTGGTGATACAAGAGAACATCTAGAAAACACACCACGTGTTTGACATCCTACGAAGCGTCTTGTGGAAGCCCTCAGTAGGTATAATACTTACGGGTATAGAAGCACGTCAACTACGACCTGATGCCTAAACGCCGAGGTAGGGTATACAACATACGCCGTATCACTATAACGCACGGCTACCAAGCTATCCGTGCTAATTCTTACTACAGGTAACTACCGACCCCTTAAATCTCCCCTTTATCGGGGTCCCGGACACGCTTCATAGGTATTTTGCCTCGCTCCATCAAAACCTCATTCGCCCTCTGCCGGTAGTACACGTATGGAGAACGATCCGGGTAACCATGGGCTGCTTATGCTGCATATAAACGAGCGTGTTACTGCCTTCATCACCTTCCCTCAACATCCTCGGCTCATTGCCGTTTAGTTAGGCGTAGCTAGTACGCGTCTCATATCGAATAACCAGTCGAAGTACGTATATCGATGTAGGGGGTCATCAAGCACGCCACCCGACACCATTTCTCGCCTTTCGTACACTGGTGAATGGGGATCGGGATCCTATCTTGCATCTTACCTCGGCGACCAGGGACCGAGCAATCCGAGGCGATGACGATGATCCTCGTTGCTTACCTTACCCCATAGACGACGATGGTCTCTGGAGCCTGCGGTGCGACGGGAACTATACTTGTGACACTATATACGCTTATCTATCTTGGCTTACGTCTGAATCGACTTCTTAGCTACGCAAGATGGATAGTTCTATAGTAGCATCATAAGGTATGTACGCGCGTGTTTTATATCGTGATAGCAATGTAGAAGGAAGCATACCTACCAGTGGACTATGTATTATAACTCATCTCAATATAACATAGATAATAACTCTACTTTACTCCCTATTGCCGCGCCATTTAACAATATGCGCAGTAACAAGTAGGTAGCTCTGTCTGGACATGTTAAGGAAAATACATATACCCATATAGGGGTAGTTATATTTACTACTCTTACCCCTATAATTTCCAATGCATTATACACAACATCGTAGCTCTATTACGTTCGCTGTTGCCTGGTATTGTACATACCATACCCTTCCATGACTTAATCACGTAGCACGAGTAGACGTCCCCGGTAAATCACAAGCGAGTATCACGATGACGACGGTAGACGTGAGTTCCGATTCGTACATCTTACACTTGGCACTGTCGGACTTAAGACTTCTACTATCGGTCTAGAATTCTTTTTTCTTTTCGTATTTTCTGACATCTCGCTTATCGAAATATCCTTGCATCTGCTCCCGCTGTTTAGTCTTCCGCTCGTGACATGCCCTCCTCGCCGTGCGGTCTCGTCGACACGCTTTCCGCAGAAAACCCCCCCACGAAATTTTTCTAAACCCCAAAAGACCAGTTGACGAGTCGAGAAGCACCCCTTTGCATAATCTAGCTGCCGCCGCCCGACGCCCGAATGACTTGGCCTGCACAGGTGAAAGAGTCAGCATCGAACAATGTATCAAATCCGTGAGAGCTAATACAGAGGCAAGTGTCAAGGGGTGGTTGCAGAAATGCCGTTGACTCACCGTTGATCCATTCGCCCTCATCGCTGACGAGACAGTAGACGACCTTCCCAATGTCGGCGGGGACGCCGACCCGGCCTAGCGGACACATCTTCGCGAGGCCCTCGAGGATTATCTCCTTGGGCATGCCCTTGTAGCCGCCGGGGACGTAGTGCCAGCTGTTCTCGTCGAACATGTCGGTCTGGATGCCGCCGGGGGCGACGGCGTTGCACGTGACGCGCTTGCGGCCGCAGTCGACGGCGAAGGAGCGGGTGAAGCCCTCGACGGCGGCCTTGGAGCCGGCGTAGAGCGCGTGGTTGGGGATGCCGGTCATCTGGGCGGCGATGGAGGAGGTGAGGACGATGCGGCCGCCCTCGGCGCAGTACTTGAGTCCCTGCTGGGCGACGAAGAACTGGCCGCGGGTGTTGAGGTCGAAGACCTGGTCGAACAGCTCCTGCGTCACCTCCGTCTCCTCGCACCAGACCTCCATGCCGGAGTTGGAGACGACGTAGTCGATCCGGCCGAAGCGCGCCACCGCCTTCTCGAACAGCGCGACCACCTCCGCCGGCTTCGAGATGTCGGCCTGCAGCGCGACCGCCTCCGAGCCCAGTTGCGCGAGCTCGCTCACCACCGCGTCCGCCGCGCCCGAGCTCCGCCCGTAGTTCACCACGATGGACGCCCCGCGCTTGCCCAGCTCGTGCGCGATGCCCCGGCCTATGCCTCGGCTCGCGCCTGTGATGAGGGCGACCTTGCCCGCCAGGGGCTTCACCTGGTTGCTCATTGGCACCGCGGACGGCATGATGAACAGGTAGAGGGCGATATTGTTTAGGGACGAAAGGGAGGACGATGGAAGGGATCAAAGATCAAAGTGGTATTTTTAGCCGAAGATGTGAATTAAAGAAAAAAAACCAGACACGGATTCGGTGCGCGATTTAGAACAAGAAAAGAGGGAGGGGGAGGAGGGGAAGAGGCCGGCGAAGTTTATGATGTTAGACTCTTGTCCAACCTTTCTCGCCCTCTTTTTCTTATACTTGTTTAAGAACTAAGGAGCTCCGAAGCGTGGATGTGTTACGTCGATCCGGGGGGAAGTAACAGCCGTACGACGACGGACAAGGGAGCGGGCGGGGAGCTTGTGGTACGGACAGACGGACAGACGGACTAACGGACTGGCAGTGGAAGGGATTGATGAGGGAGAAGGCTGGTCTTGTCTATGACTTGGTAGGCTACGAATCTATCGAGTGTTTTATATCGATGGCGGGGAGGTATTCGCCATATAAAACCGAAGCGATCAGAGAGCTACGTGGACGAGACGCCGTGTACTAAATAAGCTCGGCATTTCCGCATCTCGCGAAGCACGAGGAAGGATTATCTATGGGGAGGCGATAGGCATGAGACAGTTTATGCAAAGGGAGAATCTGTGTTGGTAGTCGTCCAGTTTGCTCAATTCCTTCTATGGTTAGTTTGCATAGGTACAGGTAGGTATGTGAGGGATCCCTCTCGCGTCATGTGATATCTCCGTGGTCTATTCTAGCTGTCAAATGCGACGGACTGTAGGGGATTTCTACGGAGCATCGGGAGGGGGAGCAAACGTGTGAGCTTCTAGATCTATCATTTGACCCGAGTATCATTGCGAGAACGTCATGTTGCTTCGGGACCCCAGGAGAACATAAATGGATTTTAACCCCTAAGACGGCAGCCACCAGGTAGGTATATATAATGTTTAACTTGTTTACTTGTTATAGCCCTCACGATCGAAAGACTCGACCCTTCCAACCAAGTTCCAATATCCAAATTCAATAGAATCGAAGTCAATTAATATCAGCTCAAAGTCGTATACTTCATCCCTTCTTCATCGGGACTTCGTAAAGAAACATGTCATGTCCACAAAATCGGTTACCCCATCGGATGTTAATTCGGAAACTCGGTTCCCTCAACTAGGTCAGCGCTTTTTTTCTCTTGCTGAAAGCTTCCGACGTTACACCCCATCGGACTTCCGGGTAGAGAAGTACTTCTTAGGAGGCAAGATAATAAATACCTTCGTTGTCTTTAGGGATATAATAAAGGGAGAGAGTCGGTTCAAGACTGGATGTAACAGAAACAGAAACGTTAGCCTACCTACTGGTACTATGGGGTAGGCAGTAGGCCTTCTGTGTGACTTCGAGATCCTTGGCTATAGTATTTCATTAGCGCTTATAAGTTATAATCTATTGACGTGGAGGAGTTAGTCGAAGGCAGCATTCTCTCATTTCCAAACCGGCAATTTCTTAAATCCATCGCGAACCATGAGATACGGAAACGAGACAAAGCGAGAACGAAGAAATATACACTGAGAGTATACTATTACTCTCAAAAGCCTGGCCCGCGATCTCCTTTCACCGCCGAGAGGGAGACTCGGGCATCAATGCGATACTACCCTACCTTACTCTAATGATGCTCAGCGCATAGATGATAGGAGCTCAAAATGGGCAGACCACTCCATTATGATTGGCGACGGATGACTTATTGATTTATTATTATCGTCCGTCCGTCCCTTGTCCTATCACTCTATCTCGAACAATCTATCATAGGAATGACGATGGATGGTGGACGAGGAACTGAGATTAGTTTAAGCTCACAGCCGCATCTAACCTCGCTGTCGGCGACCAATAGTAGATACTCATCGAGCCACTATAATCGAATCAAAGGTACGAATCTTTTACCCCTTGATCTCGGATCCTTATCCTAGTTTAGACCTGATATTGGACTGGGCAGAAGACAGGGATGCCTAGAGAAGACTAAAATGGTTCACGCACCAAGTAATGAAGGCGCCTAGTTTACTTCAGCTATAGACTTTTACCACGTACGTAGACGCTCAATATATATTGCTTGTTCCGACATGAAACATACCTATGGCAATAGCTTGGCGGCAGATATTTGTCGATATTCTCTAATGCGTTTCGAAATAATGTCTTAGGTTAGCCTTCGCCTACGTTGGTAGGAAGGGAGTATTTTGTCGATCTTCAATAGCGAGTCTAGACTCTACGATAAGTGTGTATCTATATGTACAAATATTGTCGAAAATGATATTACATCATGCATGTCCTCGAGTGGGGGTTAACTAGGTAGGGTAGCACTCATCTTACCTTTTCCCGACCTCATGGTTGGATAGATTAGAGTGACTTTATGGACCCGAACTCCAGCTGCTCTGGGGTTGAGAGATGCACCGCCTACTTGCTTATTCCCCGAGCACAGACAGCGGGATCACCAAGTCCTACTGCTGGCAATATAACTTAATTAGGAGTTACCTAATGAGCCATCTTAATTACTAAGTACGTGGCTCCAAGGTTATAGTGGTACTGTACCTAACCCATCACATACTTGCGGCGACGAACGAGTAACAGTAAACGAAAAGGGGAGGCGATTTTAATCCATCATCTGGGATCGACCCTTCTCGCCTTCAAGAAATGTTCATAGCAAACCCCGACGAATACTTACGTACCAACCAAAACATGTATTTACGACGGGATAGAACGGATTTGGGAATCGAATACTTGACATCAGCATCTTCAGCTGCTATGTAAGCCTTTACGAGAATCTGACACGCATGCCCAAGCACGAAGTTTCAACGCTTGTAAGTAAGACGGGGGTATTATCACCATGGGGAACGCAGCCGGTGAGATATTTTCCGAGAGTGATGGCTGAGGTCAGCGTGATCTGGCTAGCTGGAACATCTGGCACTGGGAGAAGAGGTTGAAGTCATGACACACCTCGAAGGAGGACCTTCTAGCTGGATCGATGATTGCATACATCTAGTTGGTATGTATTTACCATGCGTTCATACATGTGTACCCTGCATCGTATATTACATACATACATACATACATGTACTCACACACACATCGTAGATACGCACGTACGTCGACGCCAGCGACGGCAACCCGCAGTATGAACATCATCGACCGCGGGAGGCTGCCGTAGTGATGGGTGTCAGTAACCCAAGCCGGCCGGTATGATTCCGAGCCATAAAGTCCAGGCCGTTCCACCAGTACGTGCGTAAGGAAGCGTCGATTATGTGGGCGAGTTGGGCCAATATACGTACATGTGCAATGCGAGGACGGGTAGGTATGTAGGTAACCTTAGATATATTCGAAGTGTTTACCTATACGAGATATTACCACTGGGCGAGCTATTACACGGAAATGTACCTACCTAGGATGTTTGCTATTCGTGGGTTTACTTGTGCACGTTTGCCATATAATTGCGAAATAGATGCTCAAACGGGGAATTGTGGCTTACTACTACAGAGCTTCCACTGTCTTCTCCAACCATACCTCTGGCCAGTAGGTAGCAAGCAAGCGGTGCTCTTTTCCACCTGTCGTCGACGCCACGCATATCAGTACCCCAGGGCTTGTCTGGCCAGGTGGTACTGTACCTAAGGTCCTAAGTAATCAGACGAAAGCTCTTCCGATGGCAATCTTCGCTGCCTAGACTTCTAAGCCGAACAGGGCCATAGACAGGACCATAAGGAGACATGGACCGAATGCAAAAAAGCCCGGGTATTGGCAAATCACGGAGTGGCGGCAAGTTCACGAAGCACTGACCAAAGTTTTATACGATATATCCAGAATTGTGCAGAGGCAATGAGGATAGGTAAGTGATGACTGATGTTTGGAAGCTGCCTAGGTGAGTCTTAAAGGTATCTAAGCGAAGATCTGGGAAGCATGTAGATCAAAAAGAGCATCTGATTATCAATACTCATCCGGGTTTACGCAGGTTATACGGAACGGACGGAGAAATTTACATTTTACATTTCGTGTGAGAAGACGCGGAACATACGAAAGGAAGACTACCTAGCCACAGCGTGCTGAGTACCTGGGGAAAAGGTCATTCGAAATAATATGCAAGCTGAAGCTGAGTGAAAAAATGGTAAAAGCAAAGTTAGAAGGTCTATTAGAATGCAAACAATCACACACACACACGCGTCGGGTCATCCCTATCCTGCCCCTGGCCAGGGGCCGGATGACCAAATAGATGATTAGCGCCCCCCTCACATCCGATTCCTGGTAATACCTAAACTCGTTACCAATTCCTAGCCGCCCGTAGTTTCTAATGTTCCGGTACCTATCTTGCCTCCCCGTCATAATTATCCGTCCCGTCTCCGTCCCGTCCAAGCCAAGGAGAAAGTCTCATTTGCGGACCAAAAAACGCCTCAGGTACCTAACCAAGTATCCCCCTGACCCTGCTCGCCCCCCGTGAACATCATCGTGACAAGAAGAGAAGAAAAACAAAAAAAGAAACGTTATGTAGTTGGGCGTCGTCTTCGCCCCCCTTCTCATCTTTTCTTTTACCTGGGTATATGTGCAAGCGCGAGTTACATTACGCAATGCCCCTTTTCCATCTGTATCTCTTTCATCTGTATCCATGCCCGTCGGAGATAATGATGTAATGTGCTAGGTAGTATGTGTGGGTTGTGTGTTCGACAAGATCGAAAATAAAATGTTATAATGACAATATTAGAAAAAGAAGCAGAAGTATTTGTAAAAAAAAAATTTTTGAAATGGAAAATAAGGTAAGCTTAAAGAAGTAAATCTTGATGTGATCAAGGAGATACGGCCGCTAACACAGGCCGGGAGCGGATGCTGGTACATTCGGGGCCGCGTTGTGCAGTCCTTCTGCTTGCCAGTTGTTGCCCAGCGCCACGAGCTTCCTCCTAATGCCGTCGCTCAATCGCGAGCTGACGCCATCTTCGAGTGTCTTGACCGCGTACTCGAGTACCTCGACGGGCTTGTCTAGGCTTGCCCTGGTGCCGTCTCGTTGATGAGTTAGGACGGGCACGCCGTCGCCATTCCACAGGTAGGCTATGAGTGCAGGATCCTCGGGTGTCACCTGGTCGATGGCTACGGGAGATCCTAGCTCGTCGCGCTTCTGGAAGGTCGGATCTAGCCGCGACACGCTTTCGGTCCAGAGGATCAGCGTCACACGGTAGACGCCTGCACCCCACCAGTTAGGTCGTCGATCCCGCGGCATCGAGCGCAGCAGCCGGTACACTTGTCCGCAATGGAAGATGGCTTCCTCTCTCTGCGAGATGCAGAGCTTATGACGCAGGGATAATTCCCAGTAGGAGCCGTCGAAGCCTTCTCGCCGGGCTAGTCGCTCAACTTCTGGGAAATTTGTTATAGCATTGAGCGAGATGAGATGATAGAGAACTAAGTTGGTCTTGGTAGTGGCACACGTAGGGTTCGCCTTGTAGTAGCTGATGGTTAGCTCGTACCACCTCTGGAGCAGCCCCTGGATTTCGTCACGGCGTGATTCGAAGGACGACTTTATCCCAGTCCTGTTACCCACATGCCTTGCACTTACAACATCCGAGAAGCAAGACAGCATTTGCGTTATGTGGTAGAGGCAGGACTGCAGAGGATGGAGGAGCAGGCGTAGCTGATGCGGTGTTAAGCTGCCTTGCCTCCTCGATAGATTATCATTAACGAGATCTTGGAATAAGTCGCAAAGAGACGGAGTAAGGGAAGGTGTGGTAAGGAGTTGTGGGTTCAAGTTAGCGGTGCAGCCATAGATGGATTGCATAGCAGCGAGCCATTGGTCGGCGTTGGCTGACATCCATAGCAATTCGGGCCCAGGTAAGGGAGCACAAAGCTCGCTGGTGGACAGCATAGGTGCTGTATCATGGAACAAGCTCAGTTCCTGATCGACCATGACGAAGTTGTACACCAGTCTATTGAGAGGATCAGCATTGCTGCATTAAACTATTGGATAGGAATTAATTGCATGAAGTGGCGTGGGTAACACACCTGTTCTGCGATTCTCGGTGCAGCCACGAACGCCATTGAAGCTCAGTATTAGTCGAACTGTTGAACGCGGGTATCATAGAGGGTTGTGGTTCGAACATCCCGGCATGTTTCAGCATCTTCATCGTTTTCCGTAGGTTAGAGATACGCTATAGAGGAGGAAAAAAGCAAAGGGGAAGGAATATCGCATGGTTGGGTTCTCACCGAGAGGTACATCCCGCGTTGGCCCATAGCTATGTCCATAAGCCACTTGTCACCGCTCCAAGCACCAAGCAAGGTGAAGAGAAGAGCGCATCGAAGAGCTGTGGGATCGGCGCACATTTCAATGTCCTTCTCGATGATATCGAAAAGCGAAATGCGGCAAGTCTCGACCAAGCCAGCCGAGAGCGCACGCGCTTCCGCTGTAGAAACGGCAGAAGCGCCTTGAGCGATCATGAGTAAGACTAGGAGCGCAGCAGCTTGGTTGTTCTGAAGCATCTCGTTGGGATCCACGCAGCCGGTCGAAACTAACGAGTAAAAGAAGGAGAGGTTTCGAACGTAGCTCCTCAGGAAGTATTCCAGGATTTTCGACGGCGGGAGAACCAAGAAGCTAAGCAACCTGGGGCTCGCATAAGCCTTGGCCTGGGTATTCACTCCCCCGCGATGGATTTCGAGAGCCTTATGGAGGAAAGTCTGCGTTATCGCAAGCATTTTATCTCGAGTACGCGATGTCATAGGGATGACCGAAGCCATATCGTTCGCGTCCCAGTCAACCTTTTCTAGATGTTGTTCCAGAGCATTCCAGGTACCTTCATGCCTCGATTTTTGCTCCAAACATTCTAGGTGAACTATAGCTGTTCTAGGACATGCACCCGAGAATATAGGGGGATTACACCGGGCCAGGGGCCATGCAGCTTCCGCCGCGATGACAACCTCGAATTCAGGTATCATGGCGTCGACTGGAGCATTCAATGTCATATCAGCTGGCTTGATCACGGAGTCGAAGTCTGCGGTAGAAATTATGCTAGTGCTTCTCGTATGAATAGATCCTCTTGACGAACTCAGATGTTCCGAATTCGAGGAAGAAATGTCGCTAAGCTCTGTAAAGGTGGGCATGGGGACGTCGGCTTGGGCCAGGGGCATGTTATTAGCATACATATCCAGATCTAACGGGTATTCCGACCAGACCAGCAAGTCCTGGTAACTCGGTTCCTGTGGCATGAAGTCATTACTCAAGTGAAGAAAGTCGTCGAGCCCATCCACCCTCGGGTGCGGAGATGGAAAATCGTCAGAACTCATCTGAGAGTTAGCTGGCGAGTTCTTCTTGGATGGACTTTCATGCTGCTGTATTCGTGGATCGATTGTTAACGTATTAGTATTATTATCGGGAGACATCGAAGATTTGATCGGCGGATCTTGTTTAACGACTGTCTGATCTATATCCATGAATGCAGGGTTAACTGTTGTTGCTGGTGTCGGCGAAGCCTGAGGTGGTAAGGTTATTTGGCTGTGGTTATTATTTATCGAAGCAGACGCCTGCGCAGCCCTCAGCGCCGCAGCTTTCGAGGAGCGCCGCGCAAATCGTGCTTGACAGTCGAGGTTTTTGTCTGCACATCGTGCGCATGGTACTCGTTTGTCACATCCCGTTTTGGCTTGCGCGCAGTTAAGGCACGCAATAGGTGTCCGACCTGCTACGGTAGGGATGCCACCGGGTAGAGGTTCCATGGGGTCTCGAGCTTCGTGATATGTGGAATGGTGTCTTTGAAGTAGATCCCTGTAATAAATCTATGAGCATTAAGATCGCCGAATATGTCGACACAGGGGCAAGGAGCGCACCTTCGAGCGAAGGACAGCTGACAAGCACTACATCGATGCGGTTTTACATTTGTATCTAGGTCATCGGTGTCAGTTCCCCTAGTTTCGTCGGATGAGCGTAGTCCACTCACGGCTCGGTATATGTCTTTCCAGATGTTCTTTGCGAGTAAAGCTCTTCCCGCAGTAAGCACAAAATACCATATTCGGAATCGCGATTAAATAAAATCAAGGTGGTATCTTGCTCTCTTTTCGCTCATATCAATATGTCTGACGCTGGTAGATTCCTCCCAAGCATTTAGGAAATCACCTATGCAAGAACAAGCCGAAATCGAAGAGAAGAAACCAAGAAAGGCTGTCTATATGAGGCGTACGTATAGGGGAAATCCAAAGGGATCAAGCACGAGGTGCAGGATGTGGGCTAGGGATAAACGCCGAGGAGGAGAGGTTAGGATGGACAGGTGTGTGAGAAGGGCAGCCGAATTCTAATAAGGCGTATTATAGAACAGCCAAGCAGTGAATATACGCAGTAATGCGTTGAATGTGCATGAGACAGACTTATCCCGGACAATAGCTTTCTAAATATGAGAGAGAAGGTTCTTCAACTTCGGAACCATCAGCAAGACGAAAGGGTATATGAGCTTACCTACGTAGTAAAGTACAAATTACATGTGTACAAGAATGATGCAGCTCTACCCTCCTAGTATATTGTCCCTGCCACTCGGGAATGGAGCTTGCATGTAACTAGGCAGGTATCTCAGACATTGAAGAGAGCGGTACACAGCTAAATGCCCGGCCTAGCCTAGACATTTTCAGCCGCCATCAAATACTTGTCCAGGTACGGCTCGGTGGCTAGGACCCCTGACCCTGGGATGGCGGGGACAATATAACGATGATGTGCAAGAGAAGAAACACAGACATCCTTCAGGAGGTAGAAGAACGAATCTTGAAAGGTGGGCTAACGCGTAGACGGAGCGAGAGGATGATACTAATGCGAGTCTCTAAGTTTGCATAGACTTATTGGAGTGTTGTAACCCGATCTCTACCAGGGAGATGGAAACCAACAAGACTGGGTCGGAATAGAAAGCAGACCACGTCTTGCTGCACTAGCCAAAGCTTCGACCGATTCGTACATTATCTATATGCCTATAGCACAAGCATAGCCGAAAGGGGCAGCCAGCGTAGGCGGGTATAGCACTCAACCCTCGACAGATGAGCTGATTTGATAAGAAGTACCATCAGAGTCAAGTCCAGTCGAATAATCTCGGCCTCTTGATACGGGCCATCATAGCTCTCTTACTCAGGTTCGCTCTAGATGCCCAGCTGAAGAGTAAGTCGGGACTAAGCAGGTTGATAATGGCTGGACGAAGGCATGATGGCGTCAGGGTCTATACCGCCGTTTGTCATCCTAAGGTTAATGCAAGAAGCAAGTAGGTAAGTAAGCAAGAGAGAGTAAATAAATACCCACGTTTCCTCCTCTCATCGTTTCAATGTGAATACGGTGTGTGAAGACCGTTCCAGGCGTCGACAAGTCGGGAGCTGCTACGCTGATGGAGGTCGAGTTTGGTCTATGAAAAGAGGATTGGTGGTAGGATCAAGCTCACGCGTGCTACAGGGTTTCTAGTACCGAGACTTGCAGCAAGATCTGCGCCTCTAGGGCCGAAAACCGAACCCTATGGGTGTGGTAGTAGTTATCTAAGATACTTTCTTATTTGCTTATTGCTGTCATCTCTTTTTCTACTATGTATATTTCTAGTATTTCTAGTAAAGCGGGATTGTTTTGAAAATCTCTGGTTATGAATAATAATAATAATAATAATAATAAAAGCAATGAACTTACTTACCTTAGGTAGGTATTATCCTATTCATGAATCCATCTACTGTTACAGGATTCCCTCACTTCTATTGCTAAATACATCGTAGAAACAGCGGCTTCGTCATATCGAAACAGCTAAGTATATCAAGATTTTTTTATACAAGTATCATTAGCAGCTGGACAAATAATGTAACTCTTAACTCCGGCTTACATATTGATAAGATGAACGCGTATGTTAGGTAACCCACCAACTATTCCTACTCTACGCCCCTATCATGCATCAGCCCTTAGATTATGAAGCGTGTCGGTCTTAGCTGCGATTCGGAAAATCTAGAAGTCTATCCACGACCTTCTCTCCACGTTGGTAGAGAATATCACTTCCCGCCTGTACGAAATAGACTCAAGCCAGGTTTTAGGTGTTGCTAGTTGATCTAAGGCACCGTTACATAACAGGTACGTAAGATCTCGTCGTGGACATCTAAGCTTTGTTAACGTCTAGGGGGTATGTATGTTATGAAGCACATGTAAATACGTAGGTACATATGAAAGGATTTTTTTTTTATGTTTACTAGTTATGTTACTCTTTCTTCTATTTTACTTTTATTTTTATTAGATTAAGACCTATAAACGGTGCCACGGATCGCGACTTGGCTTCATCAGAGGTAACTAACTCGATGGGGATATAAAATGTCGAAATTCTATCCTATATAGTACAGTTTACGCAACATCATCTTCAACCGTGCACTGTTTTTGCTTCATTTAGTCTTAATATGATTACTAGATTCCCTTACCGTTGAACACGTCCAAGTCTCAAGATGTCGCAAGGCCTAAATGAAAATAGCGCCAAAGTACGTACGATAGAAATTAGGGAGTGCTTACCCCGTATACCGCCCGACCGCTGATCGACATGATATTTCCAGTAACAATCTCACTAGAGCGACAAAATGAAGGTCAGTAAATCAATGAATTTTGTAAGAGAAACATCATTGACATGTCGGGACCCAAGAAGCCGGGAGACATTACGGAATTAGCTTACCTAGCTTGAAATAATCAAGTCGGCCACCCTCGTCTCGTACTCCTTAATCTCATACAAATAAACAATAGCAGAACCAGACCGTCGGGTCGTGTTATTCACGTCATGGGTAATCATTGATATCTGGTAGAGATTACGAATCCAAGTCTCGAATCTATTCTTAGCGCATTGGAGATTATTGTCATGGACGCTCCTCGAATCAATACCTTTAAGGTATTATTTTTACTTCCCCGTACATCCATATACATAACCTCCTAACAACCACCATCAGGGTAGCTCATCAGGGTGCATACGATGGCTGTACTGTACTATATATAATCCCCACATCTCACACGGGCACACAAACACACGAGTATAGGTGAAGTTAAATAGAAGAGGTCTTGGCTTCGGGAAATATTCCATTAGCCTCGATATTGGTGCTCCCTCGTAAACTTCAGGTTACCACTAGCACTCCTTTTGTCTACGATTAGCTGCCGCTAGTTGCAACAATACTGACACCTTGTTTTAGACTTTAATTCCTTCCCGCATGTCCTATACATACGTATAGAGACATCTTGATCTTGGCTACTCGTGTCATTACAAGCCTCCTAGACCTGGGCCTGCGTGGAACTATCGCGGCGCCTAAACCTTGTCGCCCATCTCGCGCAACGATCGTTGAAAGTCTGTGATCCTGTGCTGCGAACAGGTGGGCTGAGCGTGCCTCTTACGTTTTACCAACTCAACGCCTACGTCGTCAGCGGTGAGGAGGATGAAGAGGAGGAGGAGGAGAAGGGTTATTCTGTTCCTCCTGTCATACGCGGTACGACGGTCCATCTTGATTTAGAAGTCCGCATCTCGCTCGCTTCACACAGAATAGCTACCTGGTAGCTAGTTAGACGGTCCGTCAACCTGGCCCTGCAGCCCTAAACTCCGTGCTGATCTCCGGAGACAAGACCCGACGAGGCGTGCGGTGTTCACAGCAGCACGACAGCCTAAGCCTCATCCGTAGATCGATATTATACTTGTTTAACCTACCTAGTAAGCATATATGTAGTTACCCTGTGATCGCCCAGTGTAGCCAAGGCGGAAGAGTCAAGACGATGTGGTAAAAGGTACGAATAACCGAATCGCGATCATCCTCTCTTTTCTTTTGGTTTGTTTTTCTTTACATAGACGACAGGCTCCCCCTCCCCCTCCCCCGAACCCTGTACCATACCCACCCTTTTGAGGATGCACTTCATTAATGTCTTGAGAAGGCTTACGCCACATGGCCCTAGTGTGCCTATCTTTGCCGTGATGGTGCAAGACTCGGCGCCCCTTTTTTTCAGGGTGAGGACGTTCGTTCATTGAGTGGGATACGTGGGAGACGTGGGAGGCGTCGGGATCTCAACGCCGCAACCGCGACCATAACCGCAGCCGCAGCCATAATCTCCCCTCCACGATCGCTCGTCCGCTTAGCCAAGGCCCTAAGGAGGAGGTGTAAAGATCGGCATTGTCCCGTCTCGCAATCGTCGTGATGTCGGTGTATTGTAACGACCAGACACGAGACTCTTGGTCTTGTGAGTCTCAATCTATTTTCCAATAGTTCGTATACGGATGCCAGGTCGGTCGGTCGCTGCAATAACATCTATCTCAATCCCGAGATCCTGTAGTGACTGGATAGCCTCGGACCTAGCGGTGCTTGCTCTTCTGTTGCACTACGCAGAAGCTGAAAAGGTCTTACAGGTGTTAGGACTAGGTCTGCTGCAGCATAACAACAGTGCTTTTCCAAAAATTGCGGTGGCGTTTGTAGGGATACAGACAGCACGAAGCTTCCATACCTAGATTTATACACCGTCCTCCCCTTCCGATAGGCCTCCGACTGAAGGGACGAAGCAAGGGACACTGTACACGCCCGTTCTGCAGCCTATCCGCGGTCACTATTTTGACAAATACGGGTCTCCAGGGCGAGACGGGACGCCTTTTTCGGGATGAGGAGTGAGCCGTCATCGTCGCCGCATTTCGTGCAGATGCGGTGTGACTAGATCAGATAATTTCCTTCGCTCATCTCTTTACTAACGAGATGTCATAATCGCGACAAGACGGTTGCCTATGTCCCCGCGTCCGATGCGTTGGCTTCGTAAAGATGATGGCGTCTTGCTGCCTGTCACGAGAAATGGCTTGGAAGCGCCCGCGACTCCACGTTATTGCATCCAGCGTATGTTGTGCGTAGGTATCTCTTACCACATAAGGGCAGGTACCTAGGTAGGCATAAGGGGATGTATGTGGTATGTATGTATGAATAGCCATGACACAACTGGTACAGTGCCATTCAACGAAAACTACCCGTTCCGCAAGCTGAATCCTTGGGTGACAGTTGTCTGCTTCGGGTTTTACAACCCGAATTAGTCGTGGGTGATGCGATTAGCCATGCTGCTGATATGGTCACTCCGCATTCTATTTGCTGCATGCCCAGCAGGCTAGGTAGGTAGGTTCTCATCTTTTGCAGATTTTTACTGCGTAGTTAGGCCGAAATGCGTCCAAAGACATAGTAATCTGTGATAGGAGGATGGAGTTAGGATGGAGTTTCTTTGTGTCGAGAGCCGGTGTGGGTGTTGACGTGAGTTGACGACATTTGATAGCATCAACTTGACTCGTGAGATCAAACTGATAGCATCCCCAACGCCTTCCACACTTCTATTTTCAGCAATCTTCCTTCGGCTCGTACTTGGTCCTCTCTGAGCGCTTTCGAGTCAGCCCATGCTGAGCAAGGCGAGGGGGTTTGTCAACTTGGTCACATCAGACCAATCGCCGAGCCAAGATTCCACTGCCCACATCACCGATCCAATCCAAAGACTCCTTATCTCTTCGAAGTGTTGTAATGATGGCACTGAGAAGCTCACGAGAACGTTCGGAATATTGGGATACCCTACTGATAGGTGTTGCGAGCGAGAGATCCTTCGGGTTCATGGTGTCTAGGGTTTCAAAATATGCCCGCTTCAACGCAGCACCTTTATCTCTTAGGACACCTCCCTTTCATAATGCTCGACGCGTAAGCAAGGAATGGTGGCTCATGTGATTCTCGGGCAGGGCAAGTCTTGTCTTCCCCCGTCCTCCGGACTCAAACGGACGATCCACCTCGGACCCCCAACTTATACCAACAGCCCATACCTAGAACCGAGGACTTTGCCGGAGAAGGACGTTATACTCCGCCACGATATACTCAGGGATTTTCTTTTACCGATAGCCGACTCGAACATAGAAGATACCTGGGTCATGGGAGAAACCAAGTTTCCCTTAAGAGGGTAGATCATGATTATGGTGGTATTTCAATTCGCCGCTCATTCCCTTCGTAGAATAGAGGTAACCAACTCCTAGATCATCGGACAAGACGGAAGGGTCATCGCCGATAACCTCGTTACTCCTATGTTATAATAAGTAACTACCGAAAGAACCCCTATATGACCTCGTGCCCTTCATTCGGCAACGATATCAGCCCGTTTACCATAGATGACTTGTTTATGCAACCCCTAAATCTAAATTTATCTGATCTGATTCAAGAAAGGATAAGGGTTAAGCTAAATAAACCATCGAACCGAGTGACAAGAGTATGTTGGTCGTATTATACATCTCATCAGATATCTTGGTATCTGGTTCACGTGAAATAATAAGCAATAGCTTTTGACAGCCTACCTTAAATAACTATACCTTAGATGAACAGTTATATACCTGGTAGAGGTAAGTAACAGGTAATTCTACCAGCCTAGACGTCGGTACGCATTATGTCCGCTCGTGAGCTTAAGAGGCCGACTCACCGACAAATGACCTGATGGTGTCGGTAGCTGTGAGGCATGCAGCCGAATATTTGATCGTGAGATGTCTTCGTTGACCACTTAGAACATTCTATCCTGCCCTTACGTCTCTGGCTGCGCGTGCCTACGCGCGGCTTGGTTAGTTACTTACCTAATTAAGTGCTACTGATGAGTTCATGATCATCATTTAATATCCCACAGCGAGACACGAGTAGTGATGTTTTGAATAAGACCCAAAATGGCCTTTATTAGACAATATAAATGTAGACGGGAGTCGCACTCTTCGATGTCCGTCATAATACTACGTCGGCAGCGAATAGGGGTATACTGTCGTTGATTACGAGACCATTTAGCTTAGTGCTATGAAAAAGTATACGAACTGTCCTATTTGATAGACTTACGTTCACTACGCCATCTAGTTTTCTAAATTACGTACCTTATAATATACTCGAGAGACGATTCTCAAGGCTCTTGGCTATCATGACACGTACGATTTCAGATAGGACTTCACGATCATATCTCCGTGCAGAGCCGAAAGACGTCAAAGTCAACGAGCCAAAAAAACAAAAAAAAAAAGCGTACGAATGCAATGACTTGCAATAGTTAACGAAGTAGGGGATTCGCAGTTCACCATTGCATGTCGGCCTGGAGCTTCGGAGAAAAGCCAACCAGGCAAGGATATGATATACGCCGTTGACGTATTGCTTTCCGGTATGCAAGTTGTCTGCATATCACCGCCCCGTGAGAGCGCTAGTCGTGCGCGGCAGCGGAAAATCATGCCCTTTCAGGGAGGGACGACGAGACCCTCAAGGCCGGCTCGTCGGCACCGAGACACCTGCTAGTATATGCCTCATGTATGTAAAGGAATCCGTCATGGTCTAGCAACCGACATGTTACCGTTCCTGTCCCATTGGCTCGTCGCCCGCATCTGACGGAGAGGGATGTCCGGACGTAAGCCGATTAGACTCGTATATATATATATATATATATCTGGACGAGGACCTTTTACTATCTAGTCCGTCGTCTAATCTAAGTCTTCACATCATGAGCATATCGAGTTTCAAATCAAGCGACTAGGATGGGTTCGTTGGAAGATGATGATCGGATACTGAGCAACAATGATGGTGTGCCCAGTAAAAAAGAAATCAATAAGATCATGGGCGCGTCCGAGGGCACTAGGAGGTCTCAAATGGTCGACAGAAGAAAGTCCGTGGCCGGCACCGACAAGCTACGACCCAGTACGCGGATAAACCCGAGCTCAATCCGCCACCCGGCCGTAAAGCGGTATACGAGTTCGATGCAGTTTCCCGGCAGCTTGTAAATGAAGATACTAGTGGACAAGAGCTGTGTGAGCCAGAGTCAGTGATGGGGCGAGCCCGGTGGAGGCGAAGGAGACGGCATTTGGACCATGCAGTATCAATCGAAACCACCATTAATCGCCGACAAGACAGGAACAAAGAGCCGAAGCCCCTGACTACACGCAAGGAAACTTCACCAAGGCTTTTACTCGAAACACTAACATAATCCCGCCTCTCGTTAAGATGCTAGTCGGCCTCTATATGAAGGATGGTCCCAGAAAACTCACCCAAGACGCGGTTCACCGACTGACTTGGAATATCGAGACGGAAATTCCGGTTTAACGGCCCCTGTGGTTTACTCTGAGGTTTAAGTAAGTCAAATATTCTCGAGCTTGCGCAAGAGAGCCAGGGGTAGGAGGTAGACACATATCCCCTTGGAGGGATCTGTTACTAACCATGAAGTACGATGTATGAACGTATCGCGAATGGACGTACGGCGTCAAGAAGTCCGGAAGCAGGCATTTTATCGTGACTGTTTTCGCTTCGTACTTAGTCAACGTAACAGGTATTTAACGGCTCAGTATGTGTATTTTCCGACGAGAAAGCGTCACAATAAAAATTACGATATTTCTTTAACTTAACCTCCTCAGGGTCTTAAGTGGAGTGTTTAAACTTTTGATATAACTTCTACATGAAGATTATCATGTCAGATTATCATGTCGTGATGCTTGCTTAATAGTGTCAGATATGGACTCTGGAAGCTACTAGCGTTATAATTAATGCCTTTGCAATTTATTTATCATAACGAGGTACCTAGCTAAGCGTCGAACTTCATGGTAAATATGGACATACAGAAGTGTTCAACATGGCATAAAGAAGCTACCATTTTGGCCATTTTGTCTTGTCAACACCAACCCCTTACAGGCTGGCTAGTACACCTGAGCTTTCCCTTTAGAGCCGAATCATATCCTAGCTCGCTTCCTCCCTTTGCGAAGCAGGTTTTGTTGCTCCGTCCATGCATCTTCGAAGACAGTTGGCAGCTGCTTGAAATGCTCATCCTGGTGACCCAGATATCGTACCATCTGGAACGCTCCTGTACCAACCGACATGGTTTGGCCCATGATGATTTTCTCACTGACACCTTCAATGCAGTCTGTCTTCATCCCGGCCGCTGCGTCAAATAAATGGTCCGCTGTCTTCTCAAAGGACGCAAGTTGTAAGACACTATCCCGCATCTTGGATAACCCAAATCGGGTGATACCTAGGATTTCGCCCTTGTACGTCATGACATCGGCTAACAATTGCATGTGTCGCGGATCGATGTTCATTCCATTCATGACACTGGTGATTTCGTCAACGATAGTAGTTCGCGCCGCTTCGATGCCGAGGACATCGCGGCACTCCAAAATACTATTTGTCCGTACTTTCGTGCCAATAACCCCTTCAGTGTTCATACATTGCCTCAGACCATATCCTTCCACCAGAACAGTGTATTGACGTGCCTCCTCTTTGTTCTTATTTTCTTCATCCTGAATGATCGCACGGGTGGTATCAGGATATCCCGAGATTGGAACTGACGGCAGCACACGTGTGAGGTGGCATACTCGAGATAATATATCAGCCGTAGCTTCTGCAATTGCTGCCTTACTCTTAGGTGCTCGTTTAGCTACTGCGTCTGCGTCCGGATGTCTGACGGTTATCTCAATAGAGGCATCTTGTTTGAAGACGCTGATATCTGACGATAGTATCTTCAACTTCTTCTGTTTAAGGATTGCGTTTTTAATGTCATCGAGGTTAATGCCAAGATGCATCCCCTCTAGAGTTTCAGTGTTGATGTGCAGTGTGATATACGCCCTGCCAGGCTCCCATTCATCATCAAGATATCGAAGAACATCTTCGATATACGTCTTCTCAATCCTAGCTCTTACAAGATGCGCAGCCTCGATATGGCGGTTGTTTTGCAGGGGACACGTGATGACTGGCGTGCTGATCAACTTTGAAGCGTTGATGATTTCCTTGATACGCGGGACACCTTGCGTAATGCTCATCCCGGCAACACCTGCGAAATGGAAAGTCTTCAAAGTCATCTGCGTTCCTGGCTCACCAATTGACTGGGCGCCGACGGCCCCTACTGCATGCCCTGGTTCTACGCGTGCTTTGGAGTATTTTTCTAGGCATAATGAAATGAACTTTCTGATAGTGCGTTCGGAGACCTTTACCACCCTTTCAGACGCGAGTCTAGGAAGTGTTCGCATTTCTTTCTTGTTGATTGTTGCGAGGGAGCTAGCCGGTTTGGTGAGCATTGGATCAAGACCTGCAGCAGCCCTGAATGTGGACAGCTTCGTTGCTAAGCTTTCCAAATGACTATAGACGGTGTCGAGAAACTTTCGACCGCTCTCGTGTTCGTCAACGGCGTAATCACTTTCGTCATTGTAGTCTAGGGGCTCCCCTTTTAATAGCCCTCGCCTCTGGTAATGTTCGCGTTCTTTTTCTAGGATGGAATCACAGATTTCGAGAATCTCGAAAGGCAATAGTGCTCTATCGGAATTTTTCCAGGTGAGGTTTTCGGCGTGAGACCACGTCCGCTCGAAATTCACTGGAACAGCATTGCCTTCCATATCCACAGGATCAAGCTTGTCAGCGCCGAACTGAAACTGCACCACACCCCCATTAGAGGTTCGGACCGTATCGTCATATTTGGTCGATAGATCCTCCAGTGACTTCATCAAACGACGAGACATATATCCAGTCTCTGCAGTCTTGACAGCTGTGTCGACTAGACCTTCTCTACCAGAGATAGCATGAAATAAGAACTCGGTCGGGACCAGACCGGTGTAGAAGCTGTTTCGGACGAAACCCTTCGCAGGAGCTTGGCGGGCATTTTTATGGAAATGTGGAAGGGTTCGGTCTTGGAAACCATCAGCTACACGCTTCCCCCCGATGATCTGTTGCCCGACGACGGCAATCATCTGGGCGACGTTGATGACCGACCCCTTTGATCCCGAGGAGGCCATGATCCAAGGTGCATTATTCTTACTGAGAGTCTTAATACAGTAATCTCCTGCAGCTTGGCGAACTTTGCTGAGAGTGCCCGATATTTTGTTTTCTAATGTCTCCTCCATAGTACATCCGGCCGATTTCGGTAGTTTACGTGCATTGAACTGTTCTATGAAGACGTCTGACATCTTATATGCTTCGGCCACGAGTGCTTGCTTATTCTTTGTAAGGGCCTCAATAGGAAAGACATCGCCAATGCCAATCGAGAAGCCCCTGTCTGTCAACACCCGCGCGCACAATTTTGCGAGCCGGTTCATCGCCGTCACGGCTGCGTCAGGACCAAAGTCTCTCAGGATGACATAGAATATGGACTCCTTTTTCCCTGCTCCGACTGTCGACTTATCCATCCTGCCGCACATGACTTCCGAGTTCCTCACGACGAGCCATCCATCGTTTGGACACATGTCTGGCGCTCTAGCCCTTTTCCCCGGTTCAGCCGGACCTGGATCCACGTATTCTTTACACTTGGCATCGAGGTTGACCTTGACCGGGGACGCCTTATTCGGTCGCATAAGCATGCTAAAGACTTGTTTCCCGGTCCAAAGTCGTTGAGGAACAAGAATAGCAGGAGGTGGTAAGTCAAGATGAGTGACGCCGTCCATCATCTGCATTACGATATGAGTGAATGTTTTACGGTCGAAGAAGTTGTCTTTGCTGCTGAGAAGATATGCGGCCGTGATGAAATCTTGGGTAGCAGCAATGATAGGTTCTCCATTCTTCGGCGTTGCCAGGTTATTTTTAACACCCATTAGAATCATGGCTTCAGCGCGAGCCTCTTCCGTCTGCGGTACATGGAGATTCATCTCATCTCCGTCAAAATCTGCATTGTAGGGACCACACACACATTCGTTAAGACGAAATGTTCTCCATGGTCGGATTTTGGCAAAGTGGCTCATAATACTGAGCTTATGAAGCGAGGGCTGTCGATTGAAGAGGACTATATCGTTGTCTTCAAGATGACGCTCCACAATATCCCCTTCCTTCAATTCATTAGAGGCTGTCTTTCTATTGGCAAATCTTAGAGAGACTTTGAATGACTCCTCTCCATCTTGCTTCAACACCGCCTGGGCCCCTGGCCATACATAGGGACCGTTCAATACGCATTTTTTTAGCTTGGTGATATTCCCGCGGTGAACACGCTCAGGATACGTGAGGTTTTTAGCCACAAGTTCCGGAACGGCCACCTGGTTGATAGCAAGGTTTGGATCAGGGGAAATGACGGTCCGACCAGAAAAGTCGACACGCTTTCCGGACAGGTTTCCGCGAAATCGTCCCTGCTTGCCTTTCAAACGCTGGCAAACTCCTCTTGTCGTTTTCATGCCACTATTTTGCAAGCCAGGAACATCGCTGTTCACATAAACCGCGATTTGAAGTTGCATGTATTCCCATTGCTCCATGATGGTCTGGAGGGCGGTGCCTTTTTCTAGAGCGGCACGGATGAGACCGCATGCCCAGACTATGTCTCCAAGACGGGTTGTTAGATCATCCTCGTTACTTGCACCCTCCTGAGCAACAGAAGGTCGAATACAGACGGGAGGAGCAGGAAGATATTGCCATATGAACATCTCGGGCCGTCCCTCGGAAGGATCAAGCCCGAGTAGTTCGCAATCATCAGAGGTGATTTGCTTGAAAAGATTCAATACTCTGAGCGGGTTCAGGTCTTCGAAGGCTTTTCTCAGATGCTTATCGAGGTCGTGGACATGCTTCTTAGCTTCGAGAAAAGAATTATCGAATTCGATCTTACTACTCGGAGGCTGTTTCTTTTGCGAGGTTGACTTATTGAAGGCGACGAATTTGTCATGAACGATTTTGAGAGCTCCAACTTTTCTGACCTGGCCATTCACCGCACCACAATAGTGGCAATTCTTTGTCTTTCTGCATTGCTCATTGATCCTCTTGCAGATGGCATTGCGCCGCATATTGTCCATAAAAGGACGTCTCAGCTCTTTAATATACGCTCGCCGCTCTGCTTCGGTGAGGAGAACCCGTGAACAATCTTTGCATATGTTTTGTAGGATCATGATCGTGAATCTGATATAGCCAATGTGGAAAGCGGGTAGGGGGAGTCGGACGTGACCAAAGTGACCGGTGCAGTCTTGTAGACGTAGGCCACATGTTGAACATATGCCTGTCTTACTTGAGGTACCCTTTGAAAAAGAAAAACGTTAGCGATCGTCCAAAGGTAATCTATGTCAAAGGTTTAAGCATAAACGAAGTAGAACTGTGATCGCATACCAAGCGCTTGTCCAGCACGCCATTTTGTGTCGGCTCTCTGCCTCTATCAATATCGTACATAGACCGATCGGAAACTTCTATGACAGCCTGGTTGACGATATCTTGATTGGACTGAATACCGAATTTAAGTTGTTTAATTTTCTTCGGTATCTTATCCACTACCTGATGCTTGATCGGCATGGCTGTGTTGGCATTAGTTGAGGTAGCCATCTTTATTAATTCCGTTGCCGGTCGCCAATTATAAGTCGTAGACTCGTAGGTCGCAAGTCGCAATTCTCAATTGCGCAGGTCAGTTTGAGTCGCGTACTCGACTATGTGACCTAGTCATTAAGTAGAGAGTACGTTATTTCATTCCAGACGAGCAGGAATGAAATTGATTTAGAAAAGTATGGTATATGGTTGTTATACGTGTAGATGTGAAATCAGTGTTTGGTTTAGAAAGAAGAAGCTTTTCGTAGTAATCGCAATTTGGAAATTTTAGTTTAGAGTCATGGAGTCGTGCCCCACCATTCCACCATGATTATGTAGGTAGCTCGGAAGATACATACATACCTTACCGCCCGGGGTAGGGGTAAGTACCTATTTACCCGTAGGTACATGCATAGGAGGTACACACCGGTATTGCTGATAAGATGATAAAGCTCGTAGCGGGGTATGCTGTACTAATAGTGTTATGTTATAGCGGGCACAGGCACATGTGATGATGAGCTATGGTACGGGTATGCATATATGTATGTATATATGTAATAGGTACACCTAAGTTCATACATACATACAGGCAACCATGCATTACTTGAATTTAAGGCTGACAATGCTACCATGTGATTCTACATTATGTTAGGAGGTATGCATCCAGATATTATGAGGTAGTGCATTACAACGTATATAGATTACCTACTTCGTACTTATAATTACATCTTTGACATCTTCCACTTTCACTTTCACCTTCACTCTCACTTTCACTAACACCGACACTGACATGAACATATAATTACACCTTTACCCATCTTACATATATCCTCACATACGTGTACACTATTATGCACCTCGCTCCTTTAACGGTCCACCGATTGTGTTTAATGGTTCATTATTATTGTTATTGATCTATTTGTTAACCTGTCCTTTTTCTCCCCCGATCATTCCTCAAAACATCATCATCCATACACAGTAAGCGGACAAACCAGTCGATCCTACATAAGTAATTATAGATTACCGAGATACTTGACACTTTGTTTTCTTCAATTCCATTTTCCTAACTTACATACAATACATCTAATTAACATCACCGTTACCACCATCCTTCATCCTCCGTCGTCAAATTGGCGAACTCGCTGATTTGTGTCTCGCGAAGCTGCAGAGCTACGTACAAATTATCTCTGCGTCCATTTGTCAATCACTTATCCGGCCTATCCTTAGCACGATTCGTCGGATGGCCAAAGGGCCAATCCGACAAGATGTCTCCCGGGAACGGCGATGTTGCTGCTCCCAATGAGAAGATAGAAACTAAGAAGGCAGAAAAGTCATATCTGGCCAGCGCTGTCGATTCTATTAACCCCTGGACTACCAGCCGAAGCACCACACCAACTCCGAAGGATGTCGTTCCTACACCGGTCAAGCCAGCAGCTACCAGGAAAGCTGAAGACCACAGCATAAATACCCTGTATGGACAGAGCTTCAAGAAGTATCCTTCCGACTGTCCACCGTTGAATGTTATGTGGTTTCATGCCGTGGACGTAAGTACCATATTCTGATAGCCTCATCTAGTACGCACTTATACTCAACTGAAACCCGCTAACTTCCCATCCTTAGGTTCCCAAGCGAAAGCCAAACTTTCTCAAGACGAAGAGAATCGATGACGATACAGCCAAGCAGACGCCACCGAAGAAATTCGTCGCCTTCTCCAAGAATGATTCAAGATCGATCGAGGCCGCATATCAGAAACTGTTGGAGGAACTCGAAGAAGAACGAGGTAAAAACTTGGCGAATAAACAGATACGCTCCAGCTCGCGGCGTAGGCGGGCCGTATCGTCAGAGACCAATCCTAATATCAATATGGATGGAGAGAATGATAGACATCAAGGTGGTCTAAGAGTCCCGGTAAATGAAGACTTTTTATTTGACGTCGACATTGAAGAACGTGAATTGTCGCCGGTATATTGGCTCGGTCCGATTTATGAGGTCCGTCGTGGCACTTGGTTCTATCAAGAAGGGTCCACGCTGCGACCCTGCGAGGAGAACCTAGCAGCCCAACTCGAGGAGGGTTACCTGAAAATCAAGCCCTGGACGTACCCTGTGCCTAGAATCCGCAGCAACTCCGGCTTGAAAGACGTAACTCCTAAGCCATCATCGGAAAACCTCAAGGCAGCCGCAAAATCACAAGCGCAAGCGGATGGACCACTAAAGCCCCAATCTCCCCAACCCATAATACCACATCAACCACAGACCTATCGTCTCTTCGGCACCTATATGAACAGTATAGCGACTTACCAAGATTCGAACACTGCCTGGTTATCTTCCGAAAGCGTGTTTTCCTGGGTAACATCAACCGTTTACCAGAAATTTGCAGGTGGTGGATATATGAATGGCGTAAAACTTGTGCGTGGTTATTCAGAATCTGGGAAATCGAAAGATGGAAAGAGACCGCCAACGCCCACAACAGCTACTTTCCCCCCTGAAAAGGTCGACGAGAAACAAAGCAAGACTCTTAAGCGTAGATCTGCTCCGCCTAGTGCACGTTCAGATACGGCAACGGACCAAGACAAGGAAGATGATGAACCTGCAACAGAAGTTGAACGACGGGGAAACCGTCTAAAACGTCAGTTCTCATCCTTCATTGAGGCTTCGGAAAACCCAGAGAAGCAAGAAGAGCAGATAAGGAAACGCGAGGAGCAGGAGATTCAAGATGACTATAATAGTGAGGATGGGGAGACACAAGGGCGTGAAATCGAACATCTTGTTTTAGTTACCCACGGCATCGGGCAACTCCTCGGGCTTCGGTGAGTCCTATCATATGACGGATGCGAGGCTGATGGCGGGAGTGCTAACTGTGTTTCTAGCATGGAGAGCGTAAATTTCGTGCATGATGTTAACTTGTTACGGAAAACAATCAAGGCAGTGTACGCGCACTCGGCTGATTTGAAGACTCTCAACAAGGAAAGCGAAAATGGGCCGACGAATTGCAAAGTTCAAGTTCTACCCGTTTGTTGGAGGCATCTGCTAGATTTTCCCAAGCGACGAGAAAGAAAAGGGGAAACCGACTTAGGCGACGTGGCAGATGAGGAAGACGAGTGTAAGGATCCATGTAAAATCCTCGGCTTGCGATATCGTGTGCTGACAACTCCGCAGACCCTTCCTTAGAGGATATCACAATTGAAGGCGTCGCCTTTGCACGGTCTCTGATCTCAGATCTTGCGCTGGACGTCTTACTTTACCAAAGCGCCTACCGAGAACAAATAGCTGAAATCGTTCTTAAAGAGTCAAACAGGATACACAAGCTGTTCCTGGAACGTAACCCCGACTTCAAAGGAAAAGTCCATATCATCGGCCACTCGTTAGGATCCGCGATCATGTTCGACATCCTTTGTAGGCAGAAGGAAAGACCACAAACGTCCGATACCTCCCGCAACCCGTTTCGTTTCTGGCCCTCTCAAGATCGGTCTGAATCTTCCCGAGATCCCCAAGACCTTTCCTTCAACTTCGAAGTCGAAGACTTCTACTGTCTTGGCTCGCCGATCGGGCTCTTCCAGATGCTCAAGGGACGTACTATTGCAGCTCGGGGAAACCCCAACGCAACCCCGTCTGAAAGCCCCCTTACTTCAGAATACGTGGAAGATTCGTTTCTCTCCCCTACCATCGGTATGGATCGACGCATCTCGGCGGTTACTGGCTTACCGTTCTCGATGTCATCACCTAAGGTGGGACAGTTGTTTAACATCTTTCATCCTTCGGACCCTATTTCTTACCGCTTAGAGCCGCTGATCTCACCCGCAATGTCGGCGCTCAAACCTCAACCTCTACCTTATACCAAGAAAGGGATCTTCGGCACCGTAGCACCGCAAGGATTGTCAGGTCTTGGTGTTAAAGTAGGCCAGAGCGTCAGCGGGCTCTGGTCTAGTTTTAGCGCCGGGATCGCCAGCAGCATCCTTAATCGTAGTCTAGGGCTAAGTAACGAAGATGTCGCGAACTTCAACGCAAATAACAGCAATAATAATTCTTCACAATCCCTTGCTCCCGGCGCCGGTACCAACATCGTCTCGGGAAATGTGATATCCGATGCCAGCGCACAGTCCGAAAAAACGGATGCGCGGAAAAGGGCTCTCGCCCGCCAGAATTCTTCCGTGAGGCCTGGTGAAAACTCCGAGTACGACGCCACGCTTATTGACGACGACCTCGAGACCCTGTATGCACGTTTCCAGAAGAAGCGCGTTGAAGACCACAAGAAAAGCACTAGCCGTGCGGAAGAAGGTCAAGAGCTAGGCGAGGCATGGGCTGCTGAAGAGCTAAAGGCGCAAAAGCTGCGCAAGGAAGAGGCGAAAGTACGTGCCCTGAACCGCAACGGTAGGGTAGATTACAGTATTCGAGAGTAAGTTATCATTTGCCCCCCTTCCTTTTACTTACTGTTGCCTTGAATAAAAAAGAACATATATATCAGAAGCAGATGTAGAAGCGCAATCGACATACAACGTACTAATATACCATTTCATTATTTAGGGGCGCATTAGACTTCAATCCAATCAATACCATCGCTTCACACATGAGCTATTGGCAAGACGAAGACGTCAATCACTTCATCATCTCACAGCTCCTATCCCGCAAAAAAGAAGGTAAAAAGTAGCAAGACCCAGCTCGCCTTTGAGGACGCATCGTCCATCATGAACCATGACCATTCCTTAATACGATGTACGCCCTCTTACAGCTAGTCGAACCTCAAACGCCACCGCTACCGTTTTCGCGAGAAGGGTAATCGAATTAGATCGACACTAACTATCTAAGTAGCCCCTATGAATATAACCTACTCTACTATAGAAACGACATATATCGCCGTCCACTGAAGCTGAGCAGGCGGCACGATATCAAGAGTATAATGGGGCGATGTATAACAGGCTTGATAATTTGCTATCGAGCTTCAGAAATACTCTAACTACTCTCTTCCCTCGTACCACAACGCTCACTTTACTAGTGTGGCCCTGTATCAACACTGGCCCTAGCTTTATCTTACAGCGCGAGATGAACCACCGTCATGGTCGGTGTCAGCCCTTGTTCAGGACATACCATCAACAGTCAAGAAAGCATCTCGCCTCCCCCCTGTATATATTTGTTTTCATACCCCATCTATTTTATCTCTTTCCAACAGAAAAGGGAGCAATACGCAAGAATAGAATCTGCCCCAAAGCTACCGCCCATATTTACACTTATCTATCTCCTACCTACACTATTCTACCCTACACCATACCCAAAACCTGTACCCAACATTCAAAAAGTCACGCGCACAGGATGCATCACGGATCAGCGGGGCGGGATTTTCGCATCGAGGACATAGACATTCTGGATTAGACACGATATACATGATACCTGTACCTACCTAACCTACCTGATGTACATTATATAGGTTAGGTACCTCTACATTACCTGCTGAGGAACATTCACATTCACATATACATACATACCTAGGTACCTACCCATACAACATACCTCCTATATAGAGCCATATACGTGGACGTGGACGCAATATGCCACGTCCCCGGTACATAAAATGCTACCTACATTCTACATTCTACATGCCTCACATAGTAAACATAATAAGCAGTAATCTACCTACCTAGGTAAGGTACCTACTCTCTCCATTTCCAAAAAAAAAAAAACACTTTTTCTGAGAAGCGATTAATACCTCCCTTCCTTCCTTCCTATCTGCATCTCCTACCAGAGGTATGTAAGGGTAGGTAGGGGTACCTACCCTCTTACTCTGGTAGAGCAAAGATCCAGTCGGATATACCGCTTGTAAGAAAGGTATGCCGGCAGTAGATAAATACATGTAGGAGGTATGTACCTGGAGGTACCCTAGGTAGGTATGTATTCGGTCTATACATGTATGCACCTTACTTACGGTATGTAGGTACCTGATAGACTCTCTAAATGTTACCTACCCGTAGGTAGGTACCTATTAGGTAGTCTATCGAACTTGCAGGACTGGTAGGGCTCACGGCGTAGCTAGTTCTTGGTTGACTCGTTATACGTAAGTAGGTACCTTAGGTAATATATACCTGTACCTAGGTATATGTATATCTTAGGAAAGGCCTGGTGTCCGCTACAAGAGAACATTCACTAGGAATTCTATAATATCTTTGATCCAGTGATACTCGAAAACATGGACCCGCGCATCACGTATACGCTCGAATGGAGAGAGGTAGTAGTATGGGCCATGTGTGGCAATTCATTCATATTCGACATTCTCTGCTTTGAACGGCTACGGCAGAAATGTATCTGCGTAGTGCTAACGCAATGAGTCCGAAAAAAAATCCCAGCGATTTTTGCATGAACAGTACCGTGAAGAACCTGTAATATCCCCTAGCAAAGCAAAACCATGACTCCATGTTCCGTGATAGAACTTTTCCGGATCCAGGCGAGATTTCCCCTCCTTTTGTTTCCATGTACCATGAAGTTCCGTCCAAGTGAGATGGCTCGACTTTACCAAATTGCGACATGTTGTATCAACCTACCCACCTGCGCGAAAGGCGGACCATAAGAAGAGAATATACAAAGGGTGTTTGTCGAAGATCATGAGAGATGGCACATCCCAATCATCCGCTGCTCTGGCAACCTTACCAATGGCTACGGCCACCATCCACCTTCATAGATTATTGACGAGACGTGATGCTGTTGAAATTCAGGAGCTGTGTCACAACTATGGCGCGAGGTCTCGATGGTAGATCTGCTTAGTTAGGGCACTGAGCTTGGACGTGTCCAGGTTGTTGACATTTATAACAGATCTTCTCGCCTCCGGTCGAAGCCTTGGGGCAATCGCGAGAGAAATGGCCATTCTCGCCACAGTTGTAGCATTTGCTGCCATTGACACACTCGCCTAAGTCCATTAGGATTATGCAATTCAAGCTCTTCGAAGTCAACTTCACTTACGAGACATGTGGCCATAACCACCGCAAGAATAGCAAGTCTTGCCTCCTTGACCGCCTCCGTTGTAGCCACCACCGCCAAATCCACCATAGCCACCCGAGCCATACGCGTCAGGGCAGTTGCGAGCGATGTGACCAATCTTGCCACACTAGAACCAGACAAGGTCAGTTTAACTATACTGCGCAAGCTTAAATATTATACCACCTTACCTTGTAGCACTCCTGGGAACCACCCTGGCCGCCAACCGGACCACTGCCGCCCTGCGGGCAGTCACGGCTAATGTGGCCCGTCAAACCACAACGGTAGCATGACTTGGTCTCCTTCGGACCATCGGGGCATTCGCGGCCTAAAATAGTCTTCCGTTAGTAATTGTTCGATTTAAACCAAAGAATTATCAGGAAACTTACTGAAATGACCTTCGCCGCCACAGTTATAACTAAACAAAGTTATTTAACATACCCTACGCAGTAAGGTAATAACTCAGCTTACCACTTAGCCGAGCTCTTCTCGGGACAATCACGGGTCTGATATGTTGTCAGTTAGCTAGAACCCACAGCGGCAAGCTATCCGTAAATCCAAGTTGACATTCTCCCAAGCTTACCTGATGTCCAGGTTGGCCGCCTATTCAGAGATATATTAGATGGTACTCTATCCATAAGGTGTAGATCGAATATGAAGCAGGTTGTCAGGCATGTTACAACAAAATAAAAAATAAAAACAAGGCCATGTCGATGCTTGAATGCTGATTGTTGGACTCAGTGGCAATATCCACGCAAAGATGATTCGATAACACATAAACGATTGTTTGATATATCAACATCACAGAATAATTGCGAGCCGCCAACACATATTCAATGTAATAAGATGACGAACATCCATAAAATAGTAGATACTTTTGGAAGAAAAAGAAGATGTAAGTACTCACAAGTGTAGCAGGCTCGAGCAGAGGTTTGGAAATCCATCTTATCTTATGCTCCGAATGAGTCAAGTCTGTCAGAATGTAAGCATTAGCGAAGGGGAGCTTAAGAAATACCAGCCAGCAATATTGACAGTCAGTACATTATGGTCTACGACGACCAACTTGCGCGAGTATTCTGTATCACAACAGTATAAGGGTGAACTTGAACTCAAGTCTCAAGCTTCAAGTTATCAAACTGTTGCCTTTTCAAAAACATACACCGTGACTCCAACAGGCTGTTGTATAAGACAGATACATGTAATTATATCATATGTATAGGGAAGAACGGGGTAGGGAAAACAAGGTCAGGATCGGGATATATGGGTCCAATGGTTGAGGCTAATTAGTTGTGAACTGGAGATGATTTGGTGGGGGAGGATAATGGGCAAAAGCTGCGTGCTGGTACAGGTTTGTTAATGTAGTGTGGTGGGGACGTGATGCAGTAAATAGTATACGGAATATCAGGACATGGACGGAGAGAGGATGGAGAAAAGAGGGCTCACAATCACCAATGAATGAAAACAACAATTTAGATGATGACGAAAATGATATTGAAAATATCAGAGAAGATTAAGCTTACGGTAAATAACCTGATAAAAAAATGGTGCGACAAGATCTTGAGATTGCAATGGCTGAAATGACCGTTAATTGATATGTACTGCAAGGAACGACGTCAAGAATTGATGTTGCTATCGAACAGTAGGATTCCTCAGTAAAAGGAAAGAAAAAAAAAGATGTTAATGTTGAAACTCGCAAAATGACAGTAGAGAGAGACAGAGAGAGAGAGAGAGACCTTATTGAATAAAACGTCTGTAGGCGTAGTAGTAGTAGTAGTATGTAGGTCAGGTTGGTGGGTTGATGTAAAAAAAAAAAAAATTAAAAAATTAAAAAAAAAATTTGGTATGTGAAAAGAAGAATGTGGGTAGGATGTGCGCGCGCGGTACTGTAAGTTCATCGAAGGAATGCATGTGGGTGGTAGTGGGGTTATGTAACGAACGGATACTAGGTAGATCGATTGCCTAGCAACAAAAATTTTGAAAAGCTTTGGAAGGAACAAAGTGATACGAATAAACATAAAAATGTCTGAGCTCAGCACATGAACAGGCAGGAATATGATCAACAGATCGTACTTACCTAAAGTATCAAATATCTGATGTATGATCTACTTACGTAGCTCTAAATAATGCAGGCGCGAACGTACTTGGTTTAGGTACTTGTCGCAGTGAATACGGAACGAGGTAAGAGTTATGGGCAGATGTATGTAGGTAGATGGAGAAAAAAGTTGAAATGACGAGGAGATATTATATTTGAATTGGCAACAGCTGAGGGTAATCTGATGTTCTAGTGTATTATGTACATGCAGCCAAGGTATCTGTCCAGGTATCTGTCCACCTTACGTTAGGTGCACTTATGTACTAGGCTAGCTACATCAATGTACAGTTGATACCTTACAGAGCTTATATGCGTGTACATACTACATTAGCTTTATACTCCAGGAACGTAGATACAGTCTACTTTGGTATCTATCTACATGTAGCAGTACTTCCCTTTATGTGCATTATGCTGTAAAAAAATGATATGTACTATGTACACAGATAACGGTAAAACTTTTGTGGGAATCGCCAATTCCCGTTCAGAGAGCAACGGCTCGTTATTCTGCCACCTTCAACGTTAGCGTTGTAAGGTAACACGTGCAATGCCTTACCGCCATTTTCATTTCCTACGTATTTCATATCCTTCATGTATTTCATTCAGGGACTAAGGTTGTATGACATAAAATGGTACCTATCTAGGTACCTAGCAAATGCCTAGAAGAACTTGAACATTACAGGTATTATTATACTAGGTAGATACGAGACACTACGGATTAAGACTTTATGATGAGTTCCGGATGTCGTTGATCTACCTAGGTAATATCCAATGCTCCGTTCCATAATGTGGAAGTTATAGATATTAATGAGGAAATCCTTACCAACCATAGGAGATATGTATTGAGGCTATTATTATTCTCTGGGAATATAATTCTTAACAAGGTAGCTAGGTACTTGCTTATATACGTGCTTAATAATTCATGTTGACGATGAAGATTTATATGAGTATACCTCTTTCTGTCTTTTAGCATCAGATTTCTTTTAATAGATTAGACATATCATAATGGATCTGTATATTAAAGCCTTCTCTATCCTATATTGAACATATGTCCCTTTATATGGGTATTATATCTGTACGTATGTACCGTTATATTGACAGCCGAGAGCTTAAATCATTCTTATATGTATGAGTGTACCTCTATTATCTCTACATTCAATGTTTAAATGTATCAATAAAGTAAAGTACAAAGTACCGAGTAATTCTATATTAATATTCAGGTATATGCTTTAAGTTATCTTCCAATCTCAGTGTTTGCACATGTACTATACCTTCTACTAGAAAGGTCAAGGTAAATACGAATTACAAACACTCATTTATTATTCTACCATGGCTAACGTCTTTCTTGATCAATACCTACATCTGAATGTAATAATTCGGTAGGTAGAGAGAGAGGTAAACCATACAACAACTCAGGACTACTTGACGTTGCTAATGTTGCTAACAGCATTACTTGCGTCAATTCCGTCATTAGTATGAGAATCAATACTACCTAAGGTACACATTACACTTATAAGAGGTAGGTATTTAGGCTGTTCTATATTTATCTTATACTATAATAAAAATAAAAGATTATATCCACTTACTATCACACAAACGTTACATCCCATGATTAAAAGATTAAAATAGAGACATGATATTAGATCGGTAATTAGATTAGGTTCCCGAAAAAAAGCTATTGTAAAATATTAAATAAAAATAATACCAGAATCGGAATAATATATATATAAATATCCAACCCTTAAATTATAATTAAATATTCCAATACTTAATTAAATATATAAAATTTAGCTTAAATTTATAACTTATATTAAAGAAAATTATAAAAAATAAAAACTTAAAAACCTTTAGAAAATTATAAATTAAATTAAATCTTTAAATTATTTTAAACCTCTTTATAAAATCCTTATCATAATATAATTTTTTATCATTCTTAAATTTAATTTTTTTTATTTTATAACAACGTATAAACCCTTAAAATTACCTTATACCTTTCCGATTTTTTTAAATTATTACTTATATTTATTTACAAATCAACTTTTAAACTTTATAATCAACTAAAATCATCTTTTAAACAATTTATTTTTTAATAACTTAAAATTATTAATAAATTAAATATACCGTTTAAAATTATTAATAAATTAACTAAATTTTAAAAATATCTTATTATTTAACCCGTTTTTATTTTTTTTAATAATATTCCTTATATATAACTTTAAAAAAAAACCAAATCTAAAAAAAACAATATACTAATTAATAAAAACAAAAATAAAAATTTAAAAAAAAAATCTAAATCTAAAAAAAAAAAGAAAAAATAACATATATAACCTTAATTTTATTAAATTTTTAAATTTTTTCCTTTAAAACTTATTATTTTCGAAAAATTCTTAAAAAAAATATCTATATAATTTACACTCTTTATATAATCTATACCTTCACTTATAAAAGAACCCTCGCCTTAAATTAAATTTATAAATAATCTTTTATTTCTTTTATTACCTACCATAACGGGAAAATATACGGTTTAATAATCCTTATTTTTATATATTAAACTTTAAATTTATTTAATTAATATTAATTTCCATAATATATATTAACATCTATAATATATATTAATTCTGTTCAAAATTTTAATTATTTTGTCTAATTAACATACTCAACCTTTAATTATTTATATCTAATAAACCTAACCTTCCGCTACCTGTATCTAGTATATTATGTTCTTCCATTTATTATTATATTTCGTTATCACATTTATTATTATACATCACTATCGTATTTATTACTATATCTTATTATCGTATTTATTATTATACCTCGCTATCATATTTATTATTATATCTTATTATCACACTTATTATTATACCTCACTATTACACTTATTATTATACCTCATTATCGCATTTATTATTACACCTTGTTATCGCACTTACTATTACACCTCGCTATTATATATTTATTATTATATATATGTTATATATATACCTTAAATTTTATAAATATATTTTATATAATTTTAATATTTTTATTTTTTATTTATAATACAGGTAATATAACTTATTAAATTTCTTTTATTACGCCACTTATATTTTATCTCACCATGATAAATTCTCATAATTGTTGTATATCCTTATAATAATCTAATATATCTATTAAATAATCTACCATATTAAACTTAATATAACACAACATAAACCTTATATAATTCCTCTAGGTAAATATAAAAATATAACATCTTATACTCTTATATTTGTTAGTAAATTATTAATAAAAGAAACAGCAAAAAAGATAAGATATACAAAACAATAAGCTTAAAACGCCTATAAAAAATATTATTATATTATCGAAAAATCGTACCGATTAATTCCCTTCGAAAAGAATATTGTTTAAATTTTTATTTTTATTAACGAATATATTAAATATCGAACTTTATTATAAAACATCTTTTAGAAACCATTTATACCATATCTTTATAATACTTAAATAATAAATAAAACCATACTAAAATTTAGGTATAAAACTTATGTATAGTATTATAATATTAAGTTTATGTAAAAAAAACGCAATATGCGCTTTAAGTTTACCAATAATTATTTAAAAAAATAACCAACTAATAAAGATTAATTAAATCTAAATATATATTAAATTCTATTTAATAATATGGTAATAATTATAAACCTTAATAAATAAAATATTTAAATAATTTTTAATTAATACAATAATATGGTAGATTAGATACATTTTATAAATTAATCTAACAATTAATTAATGGTCTAGGGATATTTCTCTGTTAAAAAATTAAGTTTTATTTATGTTTGAAAAAAAACAGATATATCTAAATATCTAAATATATATAAAAAGTATATCATCCCGGTATTCAATTATTTAATTTTGGAGGTGCCGGGTGGTAAGGTATAGATTGGTTAAATTAATAAAAAAATTAATATTTATTAAGAACAAATGTATTATCAAATATTTTAAAATTTATAATTCCTTCTTAATAGTTTTAATTTAAGCTTTATATAATTTTTATAGGAGTGGGTGAAGAAGATTATAATTAAAGAATATAATTTAAAAAACCTAACTTTGAAAACATATAAAATTATAATGGTAAATATTTAGAAAAAAATTCTTAATAATATCTATAATTAAATACTCAAAAAATATTAATACTTTTTAACATTTATCATTAAATATAAAAAGAAAGTTAATAATAACAACTTTCTTATGTTTATACCGTTTAAAAATAAATAACTTTAATTATTACATATAATAATAATATAATAATATTTATCTAGTTTATCCTAACTCCTAATCATATCCACCACAATATATTATTATACTATTTAAATATTTTTTTAAAGGATTAGAATCCTTATCCATAATATAATCTAATTTATATAACATATTACTGTTATTTGAATTGTTATATGGTCTAATATTACGTTTATTAACCTGGTTAATCCGATAAATAGATTGCTTAATGTTAATACTCTGATTACTCCTATAACTATTAATGCCAACACAGCTTTTATAAATTATTTAAATATTAAATAGTGAATTTATTTATGAAGAATTTATATCGATATAATAAGTGTTATTGGGGGATTTAATATTAATAAATAAATTATTGGGTATCGAATTGGATATAGGGATTTTAAGATTAAAAGGGATTACAACATTACCCGACCCATATATAAGGTTAGTAGTTAATATAAATTACTTTCCAATCTTATTTAATTAACCTTTTAGCAAATTCTATTAATCTAATATTATAAAATTAATATTATTAGGTATTATTATTCTTTCTGCGGAAAACTTAAACTTAGGTAATTCAAAAGAAGGGAGTAACTTAAAGATTATTATATTTACAATTTTTATTGTATATAATTTAATAATAGGTTTTTATTCCTTATTATTATTAATTATCCATTAGAATTTATCGAATTTAATATATTTAAAATTCGGATTAACATATATATTATCAAATAGCTTATATATTTTATCTCGTTTATTCTTATCTACTTTTTAACGGTTTGGTGTTTTTTTATCTTATATAGATTTTGGATTAAATAAATTTTTGGTATATATAAGGTTAATTATTTTAATTGAAAGATTAATATATATTTAACGAATAAATTAATATATTGGTAATTATTTTTAAGAAAATATCTTTTCGATATTAAAAACCTTAATAATATAACCTAATAATAATCTAATCAAATTAATATCAAAACGGGCTAATAAAAATTTAACCAATATGGGTTGGTTGGTATTTAATATTTTGTGAGGGAATTGTGATATTAGGTTATATATGAATATATAAATTAGAGTTAATAAATATTATAATGATAAACGAAGTATTGATTTATAAATAATTTTTTAAATAAGAATTTATGTTTTAAATTGTTAAATATATTAAGATAATATTTGTGTAATTTTTTAAAAATAATAATAGAGTAGTTAAAATCGGGAAATAAAATCTTAATAATAAATCTAACATATTTGACATTCCCAAAAACAATAAAATATTTATATAATTTAAGGTGGATAACTATTTTCATATTAATAAATTTAGTGTTATTAATGTTAGCCACTTTATATAAATATAAAACATATACGAAAAAATATACGGGATTTATAATAACCCAAATAATATTCTTTTAGGTTAATTCTAAAAATAAGTTTGGATATATATCTTTTATAATTATATCTTTTATATCTCTCTTCCTCAGTTTTTTTTTTAAGTGTATTGGAGTAGTTTAAAATAGGTTGGTGATATTATTAAATAATGTTAATTAATGAATATAGTATATACCGGATTCTATTATAAATAATATATATTTATTTAAACTTTTAATAGTTTAACGTTAATTTAAATTATTAACAATTTTATTTATATATTTAGTTGTATAATTAATGGCTTTATTAAAATGTTTATTAGGTCTAGGTGGTTAAAATGTTCTTTTATTACCAAAACCATAAGAATTAAGATTATTATATATTATTATTATTCTTTAATCCTAATAATAAATATTTAGATTTTATATAAAAAATATGATAAAATATAAATGGTTAATTAATTTTTAATTATAATGATTTTCTAAAAGTTAATTTTTAAAGGTAAATTAATAATATAAAAAAATAACATAATATAAGCAAAACCAAAAATATGACTATATTTTGATGGTTTTTATTATATATAATTTTTAATAATAATATTCTTAAAATAATTATGGCATATACAACCGTTTTAATATCTATTATAACTATAATATAAAATTAGTAATTTTTATTTAATAATATAAATTATTCTACCAATTATATAAGAATTTTTTAAATTTATTGATTTTATAATTTTATTATTTTTTCTTTTTAATTTTTTAATTTTTTTAATTTAATATCTTATTTTTATACCATCAAATTTATATATACCTTAATTAATACCTTTATATTATTATATTTATCATATAAAATAAATAATATATTAACACTTTATTACAATTTAAAAATATCTTTTATATAAAGTGGGTTTAAATAATATATATAATTTAAGCTATTGCGACATGCTGATGCGTAATATTGTGATATAATTTCAAATGTTGAAGAAATTGGAGGTTTTACCTAAATATAAAGTCTTTTTAAAGATTATTTAAACGGGTTAAATTTTCTTAAAGAATTTATAAATATGTTAATTAATAATAATAATATATATTTTCTGTTTGATAATGGAAATGGAGAAATTATTATAATAAATTTAGAAATACACGATATACCAAATAATAATATGACCTATGGTTATAATAATAATTAATATTATAATATGGAATCTTTATTTAGTAAGCCTAATAATAAATCATTATCTATTTATAATTTTTTATAAAATTTTTATATTAAATTTATATATATTAATACCGAATAATAATAATTATTAATTTGGATAATATTTAAGACGGGGGTATAATCAATTTGGATAATTGTATTATGTAGGTTAATCCCCTTAATATTATAGGTATTATTAATTATAATAAGACATTCGGCATTAACATATAAAATAACCCATCCTTACTGTTTAATCAACCCGAAGAATTTTTTTAATTTAAATTAAATATAATTATATCTAGAATAATATATAATATACAATTATAAAATATCCATAATACCAATAATCAACATATTATTAACATTTTTAAACTTATTATTATTTATCAAAATAAATTTATAAAAACTTCAAAATTTAAAAAAATATTTATAATATATTTAAATTTATATAATATTAATTAAGATTAATGGGAATCGTTTCGCAAAATATTATTAATATTATAAAACAATTAAAATAATGCTATTTATAATATAATTATACTACCTAAATAACTATTCACATTTATCGATTAATTTTATTTAAAATTATTAATAATATATATATAAAAGATTTAAATTCCTTTTAAAGTAAAAAAAATACCAATAGAAACTTATACTTATTAAACTAAACTTATTATTAAATTAAAGAAATATATTAAAGAATTAAAAAATAAATAAAATAAGAAAATAAAAGATATGGGTAATAAAAAAGGCATTAAAAATAAGGGTAAATATAAATCTTAAATGGCTCGTACTTTTGAACCGAATAAAGAGGAAGACGTTTTAATAGATAAAGATCCTATTATATTAATTAAATTGACATTCCTTAACCCTCTAATTATTATCAAAAATATTATATTATTAGATATTTACGCTAAAGATATATATTATAGCTTTAGGCTTTTTATTAATAACTTATTAGAGTTTTTCCATTTTTGAGTATGGATAAGTTTAGTTCGGATATCTTCCGGAATATATTTATATTTTCTAACGTTAAATACGGCCGTCTTCCCAGGAGATTTTATTTATTATTAATGTTATAACATTAGATATTTTTGTTATATTATTAAGGATAATAACGATAATATTATTCGTCTTTATATCAGATGCATTACCGGTTATAAGTATGATATATGGATTGTCTTGTATATAAATAAAAATAAAAATGCCATAACCCTCCAGATCTAACCAACAATCACTATGTTGGATATGTATAGGGTTAGAGGGGTAGGTAATATAGAATCATTTTTAGAATAGAACAAATTAATTATAGATACCAATATTATCTTTATCCTAAAGGTTAATGTATTTATTAGCCTAGATATTTTTAAAGATTATTAGTTTGGAAAATGTTTTGAAAATCCTAATCTCCCAAAACCAAAACATATCAAATTTGGTTAATATAAAAAAACGTATGTAAAATATAAAAACCCTAACTTTCCACTTATAATAAACAACCAATATTATTTCGTGTATCGTATTATTAATTATAATTTAATAGTAGATGATAATAAATTAAGGCGATTTGGAATATGTATTGATAGGATTATCCCTTTATACCATATTTACCTTATTTATAATAAACTTGAAATTAAATACTACAATCGTAATTTATTCGAGAATATTTAAGATTAATAGAAGGGTAAATTGCTTGTCATTTCCTTACCTATTAAGACTTTTATTAATGGATTTGGCGTATTTAAGAATTTATATTAATTATTACTGGGTTATTATATTACGCTATATTTTTTAAATATTAGAGATTATTTCCGGCCCGGAAATATCATCCCATTAATCTTTAATCCTTATGGCTTTAACTTTAATAACGTTATTAAAGGCCTTAATTCTTTAACCGAATTAAACAAAAATATCTAAATGAATATTAACGGAAAAGATATATTTATATATTATTAGATTATGGTTTTTATTGGAGATATATCATAATAAGCAGAAAACTCTGGGTTTAAAAGTTTATGTGCCATTAAATTCTGTCGAAATTATTATATCGCTGTTGGCCAGAAATCGTTCGTAAACCCTATATCGGATAAATGTTTTGATTGTGTTATATATGGCCGATTCCATTACTAAATAAAACAGATACAATAAATCATAGCTAAATTTAAGGGTAGTAAAAGAGAGGCATATAATAACCAATGGGGTATAGTAAATCTACACCCGGCACTTAAAACTATTGTACTAGCGTTTAACCTTATTCTCACATAACTATTTAACTTATGTCATTCTGAATATAATGGCCTATTTAATTTATTGCATTTCTTCTTCCGCGATGCAATTTTTATACGATAAGCGATTAACGAATATACTTTAGAGTTTAAGGTATTTTAGTTTTTATTTAAAGTACAACACCTATAATTACCTAAACACCATTTATTAAATTATAAGATATCGGCATATGTTATATAAGGATTAAGTATTTTAATATTCTTTAAATAATAGTTATAAGTTAAATATATAAAACCTGGTTTCGTTGAGGCAATTAACAAATATAATAACCCTATCGATGTTATTATTTGGGTATTTTCGCACATAGCAGAAAGTGTAACAATATTTATGGGGTATGATATATTGGATAAATATTATGCTGCCTTAAAGAATGTTGTTAGAATTAGCAAAAAAGGTTTTAATATTTTATGTTATTGCGTGTTAATCGGTGTTATATCTTAAACAAGTTTATAAATAAAATTGTAAGCAGGGTTGTAAGTAAAAAGCCGGTTTGGTAGTATTATATTTAATAACCCATATTTAAATATATTAGGCAATGATATAGAGATTAATAAGGGTATAAAATTTCTATATATAAACAATACATAATGTCCGAATATATATATTATATTCCATTTCTATAAGTTTGTTATTGAATATGTTATAACAATTAATTATAATACTTTAATTGGGGAAAATTTATATTGGTAAGGATATATATTATATTATATCTTGTTATTAAGTTATTAATCATGCTTTATTAACGCTAACACCAAATGGTTTAAATGTAGAATTTATAAAATAAATTATAATAATATTGATAAAATATTTCTTATAAAATTAAACATGTAGTTAACCATTTGACTTATTCTTTAAAACGCCTTTAAATATAATAACCTTAAACTTACCACAAACATATAAAATTTTTATAAAGAATATCCTAATTTACTCCGTCGTATTTTAGCACATACTGATTTAAATGAATTAGATATACTTTAAGAGTAAAGTGAATATATACTTAAAATACCACCATTTTCTAGCGACTCATATATCAATCCATGTGTAATTAATAAAATCCCGATACCAAAAGTTTTTATATATTTATATTATGTTTAAGGTAATAGGCTATTACCCGTCCGGGTAGATCGAATATTTAATACTTTTTTGAATCTTTTAAGATTAACTTATTATATAGATTATAGCTTCTTAGCATAACACCTAATAAGATATAATGCAACGGTTAGAATTAAATGGTCTCGAAAGTTGATATTTAATACCAGCGGGTATATAAATATACCATTTCTATTTATATCTTTTCTTATTAGATGCTAATATTAAGGCATATAATTAGCTAATATATTTTAAATAGTAACCCCCGGTACCATTATATTATTTGATATTTATCTGATTTTAATGAACGGACATACAAATATTAGCATTATTTTAGCTTTTAAAAATGATGCCGTTTTTAATGGAGAATATTATTTTTAAGCCTTAATTATTATTAAGGTTATATCTAATCGATATATAGTATATAATAAGAAACTAATTTTTGTTTGTGTTAATAGGGAAGATAAAGAATATTTTGTTTTTAGTTAAAGTGATTTTATATAGTTCCGAGGCGACGAATTTGGTTGTTTAGACCATATATTCGTTTTTGATGTATGGGATATGGAATATATATTTGTTATTATAATTTTATTGATATATATCGGTTAGATGGATAATATTGTTAATTTGTCTATATTTGAAGATGGCGAAATTGTTATTATTGGGTTAGTTGTAATTAGCCCGATAAAGTTATATATTATTCTAATTAAAGGTTATTATATATTTGTTTATTGGAAAATTAAATGGATGTAACGATTGGTAAGTGTTTAATGCCAATAATACTAACGAAATATATTGATAATTTTTAAAGGAAGAAAATCGCCGGTTAGAATTATAGTATATTAGTAAGTTGTTATGTGGTTTGTTGTTTATACCGATTAATGATATTAAGTTTTTTTTTTTTAATATTGTCGGATTATGTGTTTTTGTTATAAATAGCTATGGGATCTTTTTAATATCTGGTAAGTCCACTAAATGTCTGATAATGTATTGTATTTCTATTAATAATATAGATTTATGTAGGTGATATTAAGCTTTATATTAATAAGGATGGTACGATAATAGTGTTTGGTTTATTCATTAACGATAGTATTAATATCATATAGATTTTTACGGAAATTTAATAGTAAAATGGAGGATTGTATTTTCTGTTGGATTTAGGATATTTCTTTGGTCGGTGGTATTATGGGTATTATAATATAGGTAATAGGAACGAAATTAAGGTCCGTACGTAATTATAACAATGGGTGTTACAATCTAGGTAATAAGAATGAAACCGGGGTTTATGTGTAGTTATAATAATGTAGCGGTATATGATAAGGTAAAGCCTTAATATAATAATATAGCTATATTGTTTATAGCGATAGTGTATAATACGATTGATTAATATAATAATGATTTTTAGCCTATTAATGTTTATTACGAATTATAATACTTATTGTGATTAACAATACTTTATTCTATTATAATCATGAACGTGTTTAAATATTATTAATGTTTGTTAAATATCTAATAATTATTTGAATGGCTAATAAAATTTTTTATTTAATAGTTAATGTTTGTTGAATATTTAATGATTATTAGAATGGCTAGTGATATTTTTTATTTGATAATTAATGTTTGTTAAATAGTTAATGATTATTAAGATGGCAGTGATATTTTCTACCTAATAATTAATGTTTTTTTTTAGTAAGAAACCTTCACAAACGAAAGATAGCTAATTATAAAGGGCTTCTATTAGTAGTTTTAATAAACATTAATTATACTTATCATTTACCCTTATGGTATATAAATTTTTTTTTTTATCAAGAAAATTTTTTTAAAAATCAATCGAATTATAAAAATTTAATAACAAACTTTTTATAATCTTTAAAAAAAATTCCCTATTAAATTAAATAATTTTAACATTTTAAGGTTTATACCTATTATAATAACATTTTAATTTAATAATAACCATATTTTTATCCTTTATTATCCATAAAATTTTAATATTATCATATAAAATTTTTTTAATATTAAAATTATCAATATTAAATTAAATAATCCACTTAAATAAATAACCTTCCTATATATCCAAATATATAAATCCCATTTTATTATTCACACCTTTATATAATTAATTAACAATTCCCATTATAAAAATTAAAATAATCTTTAAAAATAATATAATTTAATTTATACCACTTATAATATAATAATTTAAATATATAAAATAAAAATTTTAACTTTTTAAAAATAAATAACTATATTCCGAGAATAAATAATCAAGGTTAATTATATTTTCTTATAATAAATTTAAATAACCATTACCAAATATACTAATAAATATTATAATTAATAAGTAATAATTAATAAATTTAAAAAAACATCCCAAACTTATAATTAAACCTTTTAATTTCTTTAAGAAAAATTCCAAGTTTATAAATTATTTAAAATTTAAATCAATATTTAAATAATTTAAAAAAAATATTAAATTAATAAACTCTTAATTAAATAATTTATTAAGCCTTAATAATTCAATAATTACACCCGTTAATAATTCAATAATTTATACCAATTTATAAATATAACCTTTATTAAATTTAAAAAATAAATAATATTTTAAAACATTATTAATATTAATTTAATCTTTAATAATTTAAAATAATATATAATTTTATATATTATTTCTTTTAAAGGTTATAATAAAATAATAACCCAAATTATTTAAAATCTTCCGTTTAAACATTCCATTTCTAACACTCAATTTAAAGATATTCTTATTATACTTATAATATTTAAAAAATCCCCAAACAATTAAATCCTTAATAAAAAACCTTTTATAAATAAAAATAATAAATAAAAACCTCCTCTTTTTACCACACCAAATAATCTAAATCTTAAATCTAATCCCAATAATAATAATAATAATTTTAAACCCTTTTATAATTTATTTCAAAGCTTGCCGCCACTTTTAAAACGTAAGTCTCTTCCTTATAATAACAACAACCCTTACAGATATAACATCGAAAATTGCTTTATATATGCTTTATAAAGGTTAATCCATTTAACTCCTATAACAATTAATCTTATTTATTTTAACAAACTATCCACTTATAACGGCACAAATTTAATCAAATTTTTACCTTAATAAATAAAAATAAAAATATATATCGAGATATATGCGATAAATTTTTTTGAAAATATTTAATATATTAATTAGATAAGTTTTTTATTAATAAAAAAAATATAATTTTAATATTAATAACAAAAAAGCCAAGTTAAAAAGATAAGTTTTATAAATATTTAGATAAATTATATATTCACTTTTAAAATAAAATTTAAAAATCCGAATAAATAATATTATAATTACGAAAAGTTAAAGAAATTTAAATATAAAAGCAATATTATATAATTTACCGCCAAATTTTTCAATTTTAACGAAATAATTTAATTAAAAAATTATTTATTCCGGAATTTCGTTTTAAAAACTTTACCGGATAAAATTATCCATCTTATTTATTCGCGTTACGGTAAATTTCCGACAGACGATAAAAAATTTATTACTATCGTTTAAAACGTCGGACGAATTTATGAGGATATAATTATTAATCCGGGTTTTAAAGGAAAAAACGCGCCTATTTTAACATCGGAACATTCGAAATTAAACCTATAAAATTATGGAAAAGAATTAAATTTTAATTTTAGCCGAAATCGATTTTTAAGGGGTTAAAACCGAAAGTACGATATTAAATCCGAAAAAAAATCGAATAATTATTAGAAAAATAACGTCGAAATTTTTAAAGAAATAAATTTAATTAATGTTAATAAATATAAGAAAAATAAAAAAAAATATTAACATTATGGTAAAAATATGTATTATATTTTTACTTATTATACTAAAAGCGATATAGATAATAAAAAAATATTACTATTTCCGGAAAAAGTTTTTTCTATTAAAAAAAAACGTAAAATATATAAAAAATAACTTATTTTTTTATCCGAAAAAAAAGTTAAAATTAATTCTATAATAATATAAATCTTTTAATTAAAGATTATTAAAATTATAAAAAATAACTTAGATTTTTAAATTATTATTTTACAATATCGGTAAAGAAAATTTAATTTTTAAATATTTATTTAATTCCAATCCGGCCCATATTTAACCAATAAAAATTATCCATAAACAATAAAATTAATAAAATATATAAATAATTAACTTAAAACGAAAATAATATAATAATTTTATCCGAAATAATCCAAATTAATAATATTAAACAATAATTTATTAATAATAAAATATTTAACATTAAAAAATATTAATTTAAATTTATTTTAAAAAACCACCCAATTATTCCCATAACTTTATTTTATAATAATAAAAAACTCAAAATTTAAATACTTTTTAATACCGGAACTACTATTTTTATTATATTTTTTTTTAAGATAAAATAATAGAAATTTCCGATAATTAAAAAAAAATAATCGAAACAAATAATAACTTTCGATTTTTTTTAAATAAATAAAAAAAAATATTATTTAAACTCACTTATATTTTAACACTAAAAAGATTATTTTATATACTTTAATTTCAAACTAACGCCTTTAAACAAAAAATATAACGTTATCTTTTTATAATAATAATTTAAATAATATATTTCCATAAGGTTTTTTTTTAAATTATACCGGATATAATTTATATCCAATTATTATCATTATAATTATATAAATAAAATATTTCATACTCCGGTTTTAATAAATATTATTTCGGTATTTATTTAAAATATCATAACGGTTATTTTAATTTAAATACTTATAAAATATTAAAAATACCTTTTTATTATAACTTTAAAAACTGTTTTACAATTTCTAAATTATTAATTTTAAAATTATATTATAAATTTTTAAAAAGGGAAAATATTTCTATAAAAACCTTTTTACATTATAAATGAATAAAAATTAAATGTTTTAAAGCTTTAATTATAAAAGATATTTAAGAATAAACATATTTATAAATTTATTTTATTATATAAAACTCCGATAATATTCGTTAAAAAATCCGACCTTAATAATTTATTGTCACGAGCGTGATGGTGGTTTAAGAAGACCGTGGCAACAGTAACCAATGCCAAAATCTAATAGATTCTATCTAGAGTAGGAAGTTATTCATTCATAATCTAAAAAAAAATCTATTTAAAAACAGTAATAATTACAAACCATAAAATATACTAAAGGTTAAGACTAAACCTTAATAAGTATCTTTTAATTATTAAACTTTAATCTTTAGATTTTTTATTAATTACCCCTTCTTTTTTAAAAAAAAGAAATATTTTCGTTTTTTTATCCTATATTTTTATATTTTTTATAGTTTTTTATCTTATTTTATATATACGTTTAAATTAATTAAAATTTATAACTATTATATATTATCCTTTTTTTATATATTTGTGGGTAATTATATATATATATTTATTTTCGGGATAACATTTACTATTTTACCCCAATCCTCTTCTTTTAAAATCGTTAATATTATCTTTAATTATTTAATTCCTTTTATTTATAATTTTTTTAATAATATTTTATTTTTCTAATTAAATTTTTTAATTAATTTTATTATATTTTATATAAAAATATCCTTTAAATATCATTAATTATATATTAAATTATATTTTTTTTAATATATAAAATATTTTAAAAATTATTTCCTTCCAGCTTTATTAATCTTTTTTTTAATTAATTTTTTTATTTTGTAAAATTTCTATTCCTTATTGTTTCTATTAACCCATATTTAGCCTAATTATAATTTCTTTTTAATAAAAAAATCTTTACCCGGAAATCTTAATATTAAATATATTATAAATATAACTTAATATATTTTTTAATATTTAAAGAAATTTAACTTGTATATTAAGTTATTTATTTTTTTTATAATTATTATAAATTTTATTTTTTAATAAAACCATTTTTTAGAAGATTTTCTAAAGAAATTATATCTTTTATATAACTTTAGGTATATTTTATTGCTTATTTTAAATTTTTTTTATTAATATTTCTTATTATATTTAATTTTATTTATTTCTGTTACAAAATTAATAACCATTTCTGTTTCTTTTTAATATGTTTGCTGTAATATCTTAAAGTTTATTATATTATATAATATCTCGAAAATAAATAATATCATATTTAATTTAAAACTTAAAACGATTTTATTAAGTAATTTTCCTAATATTAAACTTTTCATATTATTAATATTAAATTATAATATCGGTATAATATTTATCTAAAATTTATTGTTTATCAAAATATAATACTATATTATAATTTTAATATCTTAATTCCTTTTTTCGTTTTAATTATTAGTTTATAAATATTATATTATAAAAAAATTTAATATTATTCTTACTTTAAAAAAGATTATTTGTTATAATTTTAATAAGAATTTATTATCTTTATTATTAATTATTTATTGTGATAAATCTTAATCTAATAATATAATTATATCGAAAAATTAGTCTATTTATTCTTTAATGTTATAATTAATATAATCTGGTATAAATAAATATTTTTTAAAAAATTTATATATTATTGTTAATAATGTGTTATATTTTGTGATACCGGATATTTTCTAATATATATTTTTGGTTGGTATTTTTGGTAGGGTGATTATAAAATCTATTGTTATTATGTTATATAGAATTAGTTTGTTTCGAATTAGTTGTAAATTTCTTAAAGGCTTTTTTCTATTTGTATAATTAAGTATATATTTTGGGTAATGGTTAAGATAATTTTATAATTTTTTAGTAATATTGTTAATTGTGAAATTTTCTAATTTTATTATTATTTTTGCTATTCTGAAATGATAATATTTATTATGTATTATTTCGAAAATGTTTTATATGTAATTTTGTAATATTATCAACTTTTCTTTTTTCGTTTTTGCGTTGTGATAAAGTAGGTTATCTTTAAGTTTAAAGTGTATCCCTATTATATTGTTATTTTTTTGTAACTTTTTAATAATAAGCTTATATTTTTTGTTTGTTTTGTATGTGTTTTTAAATTTGTTTATTAAATTATTTCCAAGTATTATTTTTGCCGATAATAAATTATAAGTAAATTTATTTATCAGATTGTTTAGTTTGTTTTTGGTGACGTTATTCTTTTTTTTTTTATCTTTATAAGTATTTATTGTAAGTAATCTGGATAATGTGTTAGGTATTAGATTAAGTCGTTTTAATATATGTTATATGTCCAGTTTATACTGGTTAAAATATATAAAAACCGTTATTAATTATTGATTATATTTTATTATATTTATTATAATTAAATTTTTTTATTTAATTATATCTTTAATTATTTTATGATTTATTAATATGATAATTATTTTTTTATTGGATTATATTTATAAATGTAGGTTTTTATATATTTATATTAAGTAGGAGATTTCGAATTCGGTGGTTTGATATTTGGATTTTATTTTAATAAATATTTTATTTAAAAATTGGATGGGTTGGATTTTATTGGTTAATATATTGATTTTATCCTATTCTCTGTTTATATGGAATATTATTATTTTATATTTTTATTTTTTAAATGTGTTTAGTTTAATGAATATTATTTTATTAAAATTTTAATGTAATAAGTATATTTTTGTATATAGATTATATTAAACCAATTTAAAAGTTTTTATTTCTTCCGGTATAGGTTCGAATTGTTTTTTTAATATTTATTTTTTCTTTATCGTTTTATTTTTTATTGGTAGATTTTTCTTTTTATAACCATCGGTAAATATATTTATTTTTCGTTTTTATAAAGGGAATATCTTTTATTAATATCATAATATATATTTCCGTAACTAAATTATTATATTAATATAAGTTTCTAAATCTACTAATATTTTTGGAATTTCCAGCTTTTGTATTACGGCTATTTGGTTTATTATAATAAAGACTCCAAAATTGTTAACCAATAATTTTAATAATTATATGGCGTTATATCTTAAGAAGGATTTTTTTGGTAAAAATATTATCTTTATTGTTTCGAATAGTTATATAATTATATTTAAATATATTAAATAATCCTTTTCTATATTATTAAAGATTATTATATTATCCATGTATATTTGGTAATAATGTTTATGGTCGATAAATTTTTGGTTTATGAATTGTTAAGTGTATAATAAATTATTCTTGAAATTTATTAATATAATATTTGATATTTTTAATTTTTTAAATAAGATTATAATTATTTTATTTTTATATGGTTTATATAATGGTAATTAATAGAAAAAACTTTTCCTATCGATAATTATTATTTTTTATTTTCTTTTTATATCAATAATAATGTTTTTTTGCGTGGGTAATGGGTAAATGTTAGGAATTATAATATTGTTTAATATTTTTAAGTTTATTATTATTTTTTTTTTTTTATTCCGTTTATAATTTTTTATATTATAAATATTAAATTTTCGAACGGGGTTAATTCCTTTATTTAATCCATCTTTCCCACATTATATATTTCGTTGAAAATTTTGTTAAAAAATCCTCTATTTTATTATTCTAATTTATATAATTGGATTTTAAATTTTCTTTATTATTAATTATTAATTAGATTAATTCTTATTTTTTTTTCTTCGGGTATATTAATAATTTTATAACTTAATTATATATTATATTTTTCGAGAATCTTTTTTACTTTCTATATAAAATTTTTATTAATATTTTATATATATATATCGTTTTTTATTTATACGTTAGGGATATTTTTTAGTTTTATTAAGCCGGGATATATATCTTCGGGAAATATTTTCGGAAGTTTATTATTTTTGTTTTCTAATATCCCGTTTGGATTTAACGATTTAGGTTATTTTTTTTTCGGTTATATTTTAATATTTTTTAGTATATTTTTCGATATTTTATTTATTATAAATGTTTCTATATTTTTTTTTATTATATTGAATTTTCCGAAATAAAAGGTTAATTTATTTATTTTATATTTATTTTTATTATTAAAATTTTTATTATATTTAAGGTTTAATTTCGATGAATTTTAATATAATTATTTAATTTATTAGTAATTAGTATTATTTTATTTATTATACCAATTAATAGTATATTTATAACTCTTTTTACTTCGGATAAAAATAGATATTCTTAAATATTTTTATATTTATCTTTTTTCGATAGATTGGTATAATTTATAAATAAATATCTTAATTTGCTTAATGCTAATCTAATATTTTATTTTGTTTTAATTTGTTAATATATTGGTTTATCGGGTTTATAGAAATTAATTGGGAATTTCGTATTTTTATATAAATATATTATTATTATATTATATCAGAAATTTATAATAATTTTATAAATATTTAACCAATTTGTTCCTAAAAGAAGTTTTAGTTTTAAATTATTATATACCTATATTATTATTTAGATTAAGAATTTGGTTTATTACCTTTATTGTTTTATTGATATTTTTAATCAAAATTAAATAAGATTATATAAAATAATTAACTTTATAATACTTTTTATTATATAATTTTCTTTTTATTTTGTTATTATATAATTTTTATTATATATTATAAACTAAGATTTATTTATTAGTTTTTTTAAGATATTTATATTTCTATATATAGTATATATTTTTTCTTTTTTGTAAAATTTAATTTTAAACGTAATATAAATATATTTATTACACTTTAAATTAAACTTTTTTTTTTACAATTTAATTTCGATGATTTTAATAAAATTATTAACATCCTTTTTATCTATATTATTATTTATACCCATATTTTATTTTAGTTTATTTTAATCTGTTATTACCTTTAATTTATATTTTAGATTTACCGATTATTTTTATTATATTTTTGGTAGAAATTCCTCCTAATTAAATAAATTTAAATTATTATCTTTATCGATTAATTTTTTTTTATCAGGGATGTTTTTAATTAATGGATTTTAGTATCGTTTTTTATTCGGCAGTGGTTATTCGTTCGGTAGTGGCTATATGCTTGGCAGTGGCTGTGTGGATAATGGTGGTTGTGTGGATGGCGGTAGTTATATAAATAACTATGGCTGTGTAGAGATCTATGGCCGTATGGATGGTAGTAATTTTTTGGCCTAAATTTTTTCTAGATTTCGGTATTTTTTCCGTTTTACATACACCATTAATTTATTTCTAGATGTGAATATATGTAAACACCATTTATACTTCGTATTTTTTTTTATAATATTATATATAAAAGAACCGGTAATATAAATTAAATTATATTTAAATTAATTTATTATTAATAAGTTATCTTTTTTATCGCTAGAATATTCGTTAAATAAAAAATAGTTATCATTTTTTAATATATCCATTTTATTTTTTTTATTAATTTTATTTTTAATTATATAGGTTTTGTTATCGAATTTTATTCCGTTACTATTTTATTTTATTTTAATATATTTATTCTATCGATATTTATTACCGGGTTAATATATTATACCCTTTCTAATTCCTTATTATTAGAAACCTCCGTAATAAAATATCTACTATTTTTTATACCTTCTACGTTATAAACCTTTACCTTTAATACGATTTAATGTGTTTTACCAGTATAATCATTATTAATATAAATTATTTATTAAAGTTAAATCCGGATTTTATTTTTTGGTATTATCCTAATAATTTATTATTATTGTGTTAATTGGCAGGGTTAATAAAGTTAGATTTTATGGGAGGGTCGATAATCTTTAATATTTTAAAATATGATTTCGAATAAATATATTATTAATTAAAGATATTATATATAATATAATTATAAGATTTTAAATATTTTTATAAAAATAAATAATAACTTTATATATTTTAATTTTTTTTTCTAAATAAATAAAAAAATCTTTTAAATAAAAACTGGTAAACTTTTTTAATCTAATAATTAATTATTTTAAAGGGGGATAAAATAAATTATATATTTTTGTTATTTGTTAAGCGGATTTTTACCGATCGGTTATTTTATAAAGCTAGATAATTTATGTTATTTAAGATTGGATCGATTTATTAATTGTTATTTTGTTTGGATTATATATTAAAGTTGGGTTTTTTAAAGTTATTAATATATCTACCATAAATATTTTAAAGTGGGAGATTATTATATTAATTATATTATTTAAATTAATGTTAAACTCGATACGTTTCTTAGATAAAAATTCTCCGGTCTACCATTTTTAGATTATATTTTTAAACAACTAAAAGAAATTTCGTTAAATGATTATTTGTCATGCGGGTATAGTAATATATTCTTTAATATTATCTATAAATAAATATATATTTTTCTAATATATAAATTCATTAATTATAATAAAATTACTTTTATTATAACTTTCTTTAAGATTTAAATATAAATATCCCATGTATTTTAATTTCTATTTATAAATGTTAGTTTTAATTTTATTATTATCTAATTAAACGTTTATCGCGTTAATCAAGCTGGATATGAAATCTTTACCGGTTTTTAAATTAATAAAATCGTTAAAACCGCTTAATAAAAATATCGTGTTTTAATTTAAGTGTTCCGATAATCTTAATAATCTTAATTAACTAGTTAAGCTTAATAAGCCACCTATATTATTACTTGATATATTATTTAAATTTTAAAATAAATCCTCCTAAAGTAATTAAATTAATTTTTTTTAAAAAAATTATATTAATTTTCTTTGGGATAATTATATTAATTTTCTTTAAGATAATTATGTTAATTTTTTTTAAGGTAATTATATTAATTCTTCCTAAAAAAAAAAATCTTCCGGTGATAAAATTCTTTAATCGTTTGGAAAATATTAAATTAGAGAAGATTCTACCGAGGATAAAAATATAAAATCGTTTTAGAGGAATTGGAATTGGGAAAAATCTTAGGAATTTTCGTTTATTAAAAGCGGGGGAAAATTATTTAAAAATAATAAAAAATTATTTAATAATAATAAAAACCTTATTAATAATAAGGACCTTATTGGTAATAATAATAGGTTGTAATCTACTCTTTTACCTTTACAATCTATTAAAATTTATTATTTTATATTATTTTAAACTATTATATTTTCCTATTTGATTGATGATTTTATTTATATTAATACATTAAAATTCAACAATCCTAATTATACTAATACATTAAGATTTAACATTAATAAACCAGATTATATTAACATATTAAAATTTAATAATCCCAATTATAATAACATATTAAAATTTAAATAAATTCTTTATTAAGTAATAATTATTCTCAATAATTCTTAAATAAACACACTTTACCTTTTTTCCCTTTCTTATAAAGAAAATATTTTATTAATTTCAAATAATCTATATATCAACAACTCCACTTTTAATTTTAAAAATAAAAAACACTTTTTTAGTAAAAATATCTTGTAGTAATAAAAGATCTAGGATTATATATTTATTGGTAATAATAAATATCTTCTTAATAAAGATATTTCGTAAACTAACAGCAAATACTTTATTTAAAAATCTTCTATAAATAATAAAATTATTATATTAACAGATATTAATATTTATAATTTTTTTTTTAATTATAATAATAATATATTCTCCATAAATATATATATATATATAATATTAGGTATAATTATAAATATTAAATCGGATATAATCGTGGATATAGATATGATATTAGGAGTGGAAATAGGTATTAAATCGGGTATGGTTGTGGATGTGGGTATGATATCGGGAGTAGGGATAAGTATTAAATCGGGTATGGTTATGGATGTGGGTGTAATATCAAAAATAGGGATAAATATTAAATCAGGTATTACTATCGATATATGTACGGTATTAAGGGTAGGGATAAATGCTGTCGACTTATATGGTAAATTCTAATATTATATAATTAATAATAGTAATTATTATAAAAATATATTATATCTTTTAAAGTTTAGTATTCTTGATATATTTGGGTTGGTTTTAAGATTATTTTATTTAAGGATTTCTAATTAATCACGGTATGATTATTCTCTTTTTATTACCTTTTTTTATATTTTTTATATATTTTTAACTAATCTTCTATTAACTTTTTTTAACTTATCTTATTCGATTTTAATTAACATTTATTTGAGAAGATTAATAAAAATTAATCTATTAATTCTCCAACCTTTTAAATAATTCTTTTAGAAACTTAACTTTAATTTAATGGTTTATCTTAAAATTATCAATTATTAAAAAAAAGATAATTTTGTAACTCTAAAGATAGATTTAATTAAATCTTAAATAATAATACATAAATCCCTTTTAAATTTGGATTATAATAAATGGCTATTTTCCGGATCCAATACAAATACTTTTATATTAAAATAATCAGAAATATATTATAAAATTATATTTTCTATGAAGATTAACTATAACTTAATATATAATAGATAATAATATGAAATCTTTAATAATAAAGTTATCGGAAAAAGATAAAAAGATAAGATTTGGAGCGGATTATTTTGAAAGAAGCAAAACTACCAATTATCACAAACATAATAGTGGTTTAAAAAAACCGTGGCGATAATAACCAATACCAAAATCTAATAGATTCTATTTAAAATAAGAAGTTATTTATTTATAATTTAAGAAAGAATTTATCTAAAAACAATAACAGTTATAAACCATGAAATATACTAAAGGCTAAAGCCAAACCTTAATAAACATCCTTTAATTATTAAACTTTAATCTCTAAGTCTCCTATCATTTATTAAAACCAATAATTGATTATTATAACCTAAATAACATAACAAAATTTATATAATACCTTATTCCCTTAATATTAAAACTATAAACCTAATTTAAAACAGTTAAATTCTTTACCAAAATAAATTTAAAAATAGGATTCTATCTTGTCCGGATTAAGCCTAATAATAAATAGAAAACGATATTCCGATATAAATATAACCTTTTCGAATATACGGTAATACCGATAAAATTTATAAATATCCCGATTACCTTTTAAATTATAATAAATAATATTTTCCGGGATTTAATTAATACTAAACTTTTAATATATTTAAACAATCTCTTAATCTATTTAAATAATAAAAAAAAATATAATTATTTTATTAAAAAAATTTTAAAAAAATTTACCTAAAATAATTTAACAATTATTTTTTATAAATGTTGATAAAAGGTTTTAAAAATTAAATTTTTTAAATATATTATTAAAATATAAAATATTTTAATATTATTTAAAAAGATTAAAAATATTAAATTATAAAAAACGTTTAAGATTTTAAAAAAAAATTAAACTTTTATTAAATTTATTAATTTTTATTACTAATTTATTAAAAGATTTTTATTAATAATTAAACCATTAATAAATATTAATAAAAGGAATAAAAAAAATTAAAAATAAAATAATTTTATAAATAAGGTTTTTAATAAATTTAAAATATTATTTATTATTATACCTATCTTTGTTTATTTTAATTTAAATAAACCTATATATATTAAAATAAATATATTAAATTTTGTATTAAAAGCGGTTTTTTTTTAAAAAAATAACGATAAAAGATTTTATTTTGTTGTTTTTTATTTACGAAAATTTATTTTTATTGAAATAAACTATAAAATTTATAATAAAAAATTCTTTATTATAATAAATTATTTCGATTAGTAATACCAATATTTTAAAAGTATTAAATATTATATTAAAATCTACTCTAATTATTAAAATTTAACCTATTTTATTATAATTAAAATATTTAATTAATAATAAATATAATAAATATAAAAACTATTATCTTATTGGTTTATTATTAATTATAGGTTAAATAGGTAAAATAAAAAAGCCAATATTTTATCTAAACTACCATAATATTATCTTGAAAAAAAAAAAATTAAAAATTAACCAATCACTTTAGTTTTATAAAAAAAACATTTTTTATACTTAATTAATCCTTTATTTATATCTTTAATGTTAATTTTACTTACATCTAAAAGGTTTTATAATATAAAAACACCTTAATGGATTAAAAAATTTATTAAATAAATAAAGAAAATAGTTAAGGATGATAAAAATTACAAATAATAAAAAAAAAAATCTAATAAAAATATTATTTTTATTAATAAACTCCTTTATTATAAATAATAATTTTAAGTATTTAATATATTAAAAAAAAAAATTATATAATTAAAATATAATATTAAAATTACCAGATATATAGGAATAAATAAGATTTTAAAATTAATCATTAAAAACTTCTAATAACCAAATATTAATAACACAATTAAAAATTATATTTAAAATTACCTTAAATACCAAAAAAATAAAAATCTCCGGTATATATCTTATAATTTATTATAATTTATAGAATTCTATTATATCCCATAACTTTTAATTATAATAAATTTTATTATTAATTTACTTTTTTTTAATAAATATAATTTTATTTAAATTATAGTAAATTCTTTTACAAAAATGGCTTATTTTATGCCGTTTAAAGTTAAATATAAAAAGAAAGAAAATTTTATTAAAATCTTTATAAAAACCTTTTAAAAATTATACAAAACCTCCCTAAATATTATTTTTAATAAAAATTTTAAATTTATATTATATTTATGGAAAGATTTTTTAAAACTTATTAAAATTAAATCTTATATAAATATAATTTTCTATTTTTAAATTAACGGATAAATGGAATAATTTAATTAAATCCTCAAGGTATATCTTCGAATCTTTATTAATTATAAAATATTTAATTAAAAAAATCTTTTACCAATAATCAAATTTATTTATAATAATATTATTTTTATATCAATTGATATAACTCCGTTCTACACAAATTACAAATATAATCTGGCTATTTAAAACCTTCCGTTTAATATATTTTGTAATTTAAGTAGTAAATTTTATATTTATTAAATAAATTAAATATATAAAAATATAAAAGATTATTTAAAAAAGAATTATTAACATATATAAAATTAAGTTAATAAATATTATATTAAAATATTAATTTATAAAGAAGGTTAATTAGTAATATTAAATGTAAGGAATATTAAAATTAAAAGATTTATAAAAAAATTAAATAAAAAAATATTAAAGCTTTTTAAAATTTAAAAAATAATATTTTTTATTATTATTAAATTAATTTTATTTAAAGATTAAAAAATTTATAATATCTTTTATATTTCTTTTATTAAATCATATTATATTAATATTTAAATTTTATTTAACCTTAATTAAGTTTTATAAAATATAAAATTAATTAAAAGTAAAGATTTTTATATTAAAAAAGTAAAAAATTTTTTAAAAATTTAAAAAAAGGTTAAATATTAAATTAAGTGAATTAAATAATTTATTAAATAATATTAAATTTAAAAACCTTGGAAATATTTTTTTAATGAAAAAATATAAAATAAAGTTAAAATATTTTATTATATATATTTTAATAAATTAATAAATCCTTATATTTTAAATAAAAGTCTGGTATAATTTTGAGATTTTAAGTCCGAAATAGATTTTTAAAGAAAAAAAAGATGGTATTATATGGATATTATATTTTATGGTTAAAAAATTAAAATAAAAGTATGGTATTAAATCGGTAATTAAGTTAAATTCTTAAAAGAAAGTTATTATGAAATATTGGATAAAAATAATACCGGAATTAAAATAATATATATATGGATATTTAATCTTTAAATTATAATTAAATACTCCGGCATTTAATTAAGTGTATAAAGTTTGGTTTAAGTTTGTAATTTATATTAAAGAAAATTGTAAGAAGTAAAGATTTAAAGATCTTTAGAAAATTATAAGTTGAATTAAATCTCTAAATCATTTTAAACCTCTTTATAAAACCCTTATCACATTTATACCATGTAATATTTGCTTGATTTTTCTATAGTAAGATTAGCATGGGGGTATTATCGAGTCCTCTCTCAGTGTCAGTACCAGTTCATCGGAATACTTGTCTCCGAATACTTGTAAAGGTGAAGAAATGGGTTGATCTGAATTTGTAGACCTAGATGTCTTCAGTTGCTACATCGTAGGACCATAGGTACATAGAATACACCCACATCCACAGAATGTTGTTGCATGCCCTTGCAGGATGGGGGTAACATGCAGCCTTATCTCCGGCTCTTTCGATCCCAATTTGAAAGATGCACGTAATGCGAATTGAGCTTTGTTCACATTCTGGCTGATACCATGTATGTATGTACCAAGATAAGATATATCGTCATAACATGAGGTATCCAAGTTCATTGATAGATTGATAAGTTACGTTGTATATAAATATTGAATGGTATTAATCATATAACCATTATATGATATTTATAATGTATATCTGTACGTTAAAGTTCTATTACGTAATTGATCAAATGTTCTAATGGTACATTTGTACATACATAATGATAAGATTGCGCTAAGATATGAATTTCGAGTTAATACTCCGTGCCTATGCCAATGTACGGTATATGCTTGTGCGCGGATATTGTATCTAGTATCACTAGTAGCACCCCTAAGGCGTCCATATGCTGTAGGCATCTACAGGTACAAGCCCAGGTAACGCACAGACCATATACATGTATTCACACCAAAGAGGACGCCTCTCAACGCGTACCTAATGTTCTAATCTTCTTCCAATTCGCCTTTCATTTCTCACCATCCCACGTCTATCACTTCTGTCATTTCCTTCCATCTTTACCATCCACGTCATTCAATACGTGCATTCTTACTATAGATCTTCAAATAAACTAAAGAAACAACAAGCCGCCATTAAATCAGACGTGCGTTGTTAATTGATGAAACTAACTAACCAGGAATCATAGGCTTGAAATAATAGGATATGATCTTGTTATTCAGCCCGTTCCTAGATGGAGGATTGGTTCAAGGCTGCGGGTAGGCCTATCCTATTCGAGGCTTTAGCTGGAGCCTGTGATCGAATCAACGACGATCTTGACACGCGTATGTGTAAACTAACCCACGCATCTTGATTCATTCCAACATATATTACAACGGTTACTAATATACGCGAATAGACATCAAGTCGTATATTGATGAGAATACGCGACTTGCATCCGAGCTCGAAATTCTAAGGGCTAAGATATTCCAGACGGATCAGGTCAAACAAGAAAATATCTCTCTTAAGAGAGAAATCCAGGCTCTTAGGCATCACAATCAATCTTCTCTCGCGCCTGAGTCTAGGAGGTTCATGCAACCTACTGAATCTGATCGCTCTTACATTGACGAATTAAACTTAGCTGAACTCAAGGAAGAACATCTTATACTAGATGGAAACTACACAAAGTTGCATGGGAAATATCTAGAGCTGAAATATGCTCATGCGGAACTGAATCAGCGACTTCGTGATAAGAAGGATTCTTACAACCGATGGGTTGATTATGCAACCCGCGTAAAACAGCAATCCGAAAAACGTAGTCGGATTATTAAAAAGTTAGAGGCCAGATTAGAGGTGGCTCTGTCAACAGCCTTTCCGCGATCTGATGCGAGCCCTGATGCTCCCGCTTTGTCCGAGAGTAATCCCCAAGGAATTGCTTCTAGATACAGTGCTTCTAGTGAACTTGAACCGACGAGATCTAGTCCCGTACCCGGGGAAGTCCCATTACTACATACTCATCATGACATTGCTCGCAATGATCTTGAGCCGATCGCCTCACCTCAACCAACAAAGGCGACCGATCACTCAATCGTCAGCCCAAATGCTTCTACTCTCGACTCGGAGGGTCTCATAAGTACCGAGGATAAATGTACGGATGCATTACCACCTGTACCGCGAGTCATAGCTGCAAGTTCGAGCGGGATCTTAGTGAAACGGGAATCTTCAGATCCACCGGTTATAGTATCGGAGCGCCGTCTACGCAACAGAAAATATAACGCCACTGAACATAGTCAGACTCCGACTCAAGTTAAGACGGAAGATACTGAAGACACCGACCTATTGATCACTCGTGAACGGCGTCATTTTGTGCCACGCGAGAGCGTCGATTTCGACGCTGAAGGGGGCAGCGTGGACACACCAAGGAAGCGTGACAGAGCAAATCCTCGACCTGATGATTCATCCACTATAAGCCTTATTCAATCTATCGAGCCCTGTGTTGAATACAACCAGCCATTTCACCCGAAGGATCAAGGACAAGGTACAATAGGACAGACTAGTTCCGCCAACCGGTTACCACTCGACAGGAGCCTGGAGAGAGCGCATATTGATGAAGATGCTGCAGCACAACCATCTAAGCTCCTTGGAAGCTACTATTCCGTATCGAGGCCCTCAAGTGGCACTACCACACTCTGGAAAGAACCGGAAGCAGATTCTAGAATGAAGCGAAAAGAGCTACCAAATAAATGGGCTGGTCTGGCTAGCCTAGCAGAAGACGGCGAGCGATATGGAACGGAGAGAGCTAACTCAAGGAAGGGCTCAATGTCAGGTCGCCTTCAAGATCTTCTTAATAGTCCTTCGCCAGGTTATGAGACCGCAAAGCTGTCATCAGCTACGCGAACTGGTCATGCAAATACATCAATGACTTTAGATCTCGAAGCTCCACAGAAGCGCAAACTACCGTTCAATAAGGGTGGGGTAGATGCCAGCAATACAGCTCAATATTACCACACTCTAGAGAGACCAAATAAGAGACGGGCAACCATGGACGTCCATTTGGAACATGTGTGCGATGAAAAAGAAGTGGCGGGCGTGGTCGGTAATGCCAGGCCCTTGCGAGAACGCCCTAGATCTGAACTGACTCTCGCCGACTTCAAAGTTAACACCAAATCCAACGAGGGCTACGACTACGTCTTCACAGACGTTGTTCGAAGCAAGGATGGACGGGCAGGCCTGGATGGCTGTGTACAAGAAGGCTGTTGTGGTCAGACATTTCGACTGCAAGCTCGCGCGAAGCGGTCCCAGACTGGATCTGCGGACTTTCAAGCCCTTCTGGAAAGATATTTAGGCGACGACGCCTGGAAACTAGCGACTATGACGAGACAAAAGAAGGAAGATTTATGGGTTGAGGCTAAAATGCGAGAGCTTGCCAATGAGCACGGCAGACACCGCCACAGATTCCACCGTGCGGCATCTCCGGCAGGTTTCTGGCGAGCAGACTTCCCAAGTACTCAAGAAGAGCAACGATACAAAAAGGAAGCGGCACAGGCATCACGTCAAACGGTCGAGGAAAGATATCGGGAAGCTATGCGTCCTGATGGGAAGTGGCGGTTTAGGGACGAATAAGTTGTCGTTGTATTTATCGATAAACTATACACATTCCGAGGAAAGCCTGTTAACACATTGCTGGGTGCTGGTACGAAGCTAGCTCGAAGCTAGCTCATTCATAACGAGAGGTCAACTGTTATTGTGTCAGACATTTATCGCTGTTGCTACGGATTAGCATTGCATGATAAGGTTTGTACGAAAAGAAACACTATGTCGTGTATGTCAAGAAATAAGAGTCGATTAATGGAAGCATATTCCCACAAACGTGAAGTTACTATGAAGCTTCCAACATAAATATGCATTTGATTGACATATACTTGTAGCATCTTGCTTTTGAAGCTGGTCTAGAAAAGTATGAACTTGAAGGCTAAGACATGTCTCCGGGCAACGCTGGTGATAATCTTTAATTATGTCATACATAAACAAAACATGGGCAAACGAATGCAGATACCTTATTGGTCGTATTCAATACATGTACGCAGCCTATTACATACATGTGTACTCCGTACATTAGGTACGATTGCTTATAATACCTACGGAAGAAGCTTGAAGTTTATAACAGTAGAAGTATTGGTTAGGTATACGCTATCCTTAATATTTTTGTGTACCTAGGTACGTAAGAAGTACTTACTTATGCCCTGTACGCATATCCACATTAGATGTAGACTCTATGTAGTGAGTACCTTAGTAGGACACATTAATGTGGCTTATAAGTTATGAGTGGATACCTTATGTAAGGATAAGTAGTGAATGTGGCTTGACAAGCCGTTGACGGGGCTAGCTCTAGTGTAGAACTTTAATCTCTCTCTTCCTCTCTCTTTTGAAGGGTCCGAAAACTTCAGAGGAAAAAAAAAAGTTCAACCAAAATTTATTAGCTCTCGATTGAACTCGTCCCGGCCCAACTTCATCTTCTCTGTCATATCACCTTCCATACATCTTTTATACTCCCATATTCTCGACACTAACCCTTCTATCTCCCACAACTCATTTGTTCACTTATTCATTCATAACGTACCTTGAGATTGTTTTTTTTCTTATCCACTTTCTCTTCTCAGGCTCCTATGAGGCAGCGCCCCCCGTTTCTGTTGGCTCTCGGTCGTGGAAGTGGATCGGAGCTGATACAGTAGCAGCATCAATAACATTAAGTGACTACTTCGTCACGATTCAACCATACATAGTATACCCACACACAAAATCTTACCGCATTCAAAGCGCTACTGTCAGAATATCTACTCGATACCTATCGCCCTCTCGTCGCCTTCGCATTGACAGAATTGCGCTCCTACGACTTTACGACTCGCGTGCTGGCGACAATCTCGGTCGCCGAAGCAGTGGATAGCCACTGCTTCATCACTCTCAACCCCAGGCCGGCAAGATGAACGGTAGTCATCTGCCGGCTGGGCAGCCTATGCCAGGAGGTATTGGAGGACCAGCAGTTGTGGTGAGAGGGCAAGTCGATATGGGACCAGGTTCAGGACCTACTGGACGGCGACGGCCCCAGTATTCAACCCATCACCAATACCACCATCAACAACAACAACAACAACAGCAGCAGCAGCAGCAGCAGCATCAACATCACGTCAATCCCATGTATCACAACAGTTACATGACTCCCTATCCTCAGGGCTACTATCATCAGGTTCCGCACCATTATCAGAATGGAGCCATGGCCAATCCATCATACATGCAGTATAGCCCGTATCCTCAGCGATCGCCACCATCAACCTACCAACAATACCCTCCCATCGTGTCGTCTACTATGCAACCAGTTCCCCAGCCTTACTCTCGCCCGCCCCCTCAACAACCACATCAAGTTCAACAACATCACCATCACCATCAACAACAACAACAACAACAGCAGCAACAACAACCGTCGCCACCACAACAGCAGCAGCAGCAGCAGCAGCAACAGCAACAGCAGCAACAGCAACAGCAGCAACAGCAACAGCAACAACGGCAACAACCTTCACCGGCCCTTTCCACACCTCCTCCACCCTATACTGCAGTGGCCCAGCTCCCGCCCGTGCCTGTGCCTGAGACGCCTTCCTCTACGCACTCCTCGCAAGTCCTTCCGGCTCCGTTAACTCCTCCTACACCCCACAACCATGAAGTCACTTCTTCTACTCCGGATATTGAATTGCGGTCGACTCAGTCGCCGTTCAGGCCTCCCGTAAGTTAAAGAGTTTTGTAGTAGTTTAACACGCAGGAACTAACGTGTACCTATTCTAGTTACCCTGGCTTTCGCGGCCTGACCTGCCATTCCCTACTAAGTCGACTCGATTTCGGAGACGAAGACGGGCTCAATTTCCTGATGCTGAGTCAGTTGAGTTGCCTTCGAATCCAACGAAAGGGGTTGACTCAGGTGTGGTGTCACACGACGAGGCTTCGGGTGCCGATACCTCGTTGCCTGGGTCTAGTGCCGTCCAGTCTACTACTGTCGTCTCGGCCAACGCCGACGCCAACTCGTTAGCAGATTCTAAAATCCCAGTGGCACAAGATATGTCTTCGGAAACCCAGCAGCCAAATTCTTCTATCCCCCATTCCGCTCAAGCAACTCAATATACTACCGCATCTATCCCTCCTAAACACGTCAAAACTGCTTCTCGCGCTGCTATACCTGCAGTTCCAATCCTTCCTGTAATTCCCAAACCAGGCCCCAAAGAATTAAACGTTCCTAGTATTGCGACCAAGGCACTGGAAGAGAAGCAGTCCGAGCAGCAGACAACCGAAAACCCTGCTGGTGTTACAGAAGTCTCGGAACCCGAAGTAAAACCAGAACCTGCTCCTGCTCCTGCTCCTATTAAGACCGGCCCAAAACTTTGGACTGGATTGTTTGCGCGATCAGACACTGTTGCCTCTCCTTCGGCTAGTGGTACTGGCGCTGGAACCACAGGCGCTGGGAGTACAGCTACTGGTAGTGTTTCTGATAGTGCGGCTGCGGGTAACGGGGTTAGTGTAGGCAGTTTCACGAAATCGAACACCAACTCTCTGGCTGAAGCCCTGCGGGCTTACAATGTCAACGGCGGTCAGAAAATTTCCTTTCTAGAGCCTAGGGGTCTAATCAACCCTGGGAACATGTGCTATATGAATTCGGTGAGTTGTTACAATCTCCCATGTGGAACGCGTTAGGCTAATCCTATGTCCAGGTTTTACAAGTCCTCATTTTCTGCATTCCATTCTACGACTTTTTGGACCAGGTTGGCAAGAAGGCGGCGCATAGTTTTAAAAGCGAAACCCCCTTAATTGATGCCATGTGAGTATTTTTGGACACCATTGGCATCAAATATCTTTACCGAGTCTAATACTGTTCTCTCTAGGATTATGTTCATGCGCGAATACAAAGTGATTGATTCCGCGGTATCCGCTGAACAGCTTCGACGGAGGCTTAAGAGCGAGGAACTCGAACAATACGGCGAACCCTTCGCACCTGAGTTCGTTTATGATTCTATAAAGAAGCTTCCTCGGTTCGCCAGCATGCGAGTAGGTGTCCTTCGCAGATTTCCCCCCGAAACTATCTAACAAGACTCTGTAGCGCGGGCACCAGCAAGATGCCGAAGAGTTCCTCGGCTTTCTTCTAGAGGCTCTACACGATGAATGCTCACACGTGATGCGTCATATTCCCGATTCATTAACCACTACTACTGCGAATTCGTCAGCCGCCACTCCTTCGGCGACATCCCCTACAAGCACGCCGGATATCAATGATTGGCTCGAGGTGGGGCGGCGCCAACGTGCTGCTATTACTCGATCCTCTGGACACCCAATCACATCATCTCCCATAACCAAGGTGTTTGGTGGACAACTGAGATCAGAATTGAGAGTACAAGGTCTCAAAGATTCTGTGACTCTGGAGCCATTTCAGCCCCTACAATTAGACATCGGCTCTCCCCAAGTGCATAACATCGTCGATGCATTGAAGGGGCTGACGAGGCCTGAGACGCTACATGGTGACTTTGGCTCACCAAGGGGAAAGGATACGCCAGCCATCAAACAAGTTTTTATCGAGTCTCTACCATCCGTTCTTATTCTTCATCTAAAGCGCTTCCAGTTCGATACCGAAGGTACTGGAACTGTGAAAATCTGGAAGAAGGTTGGATACCCTCTCGAGCTCGAACTTCCTAAAGAGATATTCTCGCGACAAAAGAGAAATGCTCTCACCGCCGAGGGCGCGGGATTTCCTCGATATAAACTGATCGCCGCCGTCTACCACCATGGCAAAAATGCCAGCGGCGGGCATTACACTGTTGATCTCAGGCGTCAAGACGGCCGCGAATGGATTCGGATGGACGACACGGTAATTCGACGAGTCAGAAGCGAAGATGTGGCTGAAGGAGGCGTGGAGGAAGATGGCGCCAAGACATCGGTTCGGCCTGATAAGAAAGATAATTTCGCAGGTGGTTCCGGCAACAGATTCGAAGGATTTGGTGACGACGAAGTTGGTGATGATGAGGGATGGAACAAGGTTAGCGCTCCGGTGAATGGAGCCAAGAAATGGAGCTCCGTTGTTAACGGAGCTTCAAACGTCCAAGCAAAAGGAAAGCAAATGAAGGACAACATCAAGGACAACAAGGTTGCCTATTTGCTGTTCTATCAGAAGGTCTGAAACCGTGTTGAATATATGGGGGAGCGTGATGGCGCTGGGGTTGTGCCAAGTCTATATTCGGGGAAGAGGTTGGTGCGCTTGCTACCGACAGACGTCGGTATAACGTGTCATGGATATTTCACGATGGTCTGTATGGTGAGGGTATTCGAGGATGGAAAAAAGGGAGGGGAGGGGGGCGCACGGGTAGCTGTCTGTTCGCAAGTTCTCGGTGGCTTGTCCCGAATAAGACTTAACCAAGCTACTGATCTAGTTAGTATTTGCATATGGGGGGATGCCTTTTACTGAAGATTTTAGGGATTATGTCTCTTATTTTTTTGAGAGCCATTGTTATCCTTCTAATCTTCGGCCTTGTCTCACCTTCGATTTGTCGCTACTTCATCGCAGGTAACGGAGCCGGAGGTCTACTCGTACCCCCCCATTTTGTAAAATAAAAGTGATTCATGAATTTAGACATCATGCATGTACTGCGATTTTTTGGTGGATGCATTAACCTACCTAAGGTACCGGTTTCTAAGTGTTCTAGATAATGTAATATTATAACATGCTCGACTCAATACCTATGTCGTCTCTAGTATCGTTGAATGGGCAGTTTGATCTTGATGATGAGTATTAGGAGAGGTAGGTTATGATCTGTCTGTATGATGCTTACTCTTTGAACTCACCCGTAATGTTAAGACTTTTCGAGCACTATTTGACATTGTTAGATGCTCGTAATAGGTAGATGGCATAGTGTTACGAGGGTAGAAGGATTGTATGATGTGCCTGTTTATCTACGTCTAGGTGCCGAAGGAGGTTGAATCAAGTGTGTGAAGAGACTTGGGGAGTACGAGGAGTTGACGTAAGTCTAATATGAAGTCCATCAAAGGTCACGACTTTAGGAATCTGTACCATACCTAGGTACCTAGGGGTAGGTAGGTTATTTCCTTCAAGAAGGTAGGTAAAATGTATGTACCTACCGGTAGTATAAAATAACCACTCTTGTAGATAGAGTGAATAGGGTATTTAATCTCGGCCTAATCCGCCCATTAAGTATCATTCACTAACCCAGATCTTCCTTGCTATTTTACACCTGCTGAACTTGGCAATTATCATGCTATTGAATATTACGTTGGACTGTGACAGTTTATTTAGACTACATTAGTTACACACACCGTACCGATAAAGAAAGTAGGTCTGGTAATCACAAGGGAGGGAGCTATATTTTGACATAGAACATTGTGAATACAGATAGCTGTCAGTGTGAAAAGCTCTTGCAATCCAACCTTGTCATTGATCTTGCGTCACATAGCCAGCGCTTGGTTTGAACGTGAATGTTACATGTAAGATGGCGTATTGAGGGACAACACCATTAAGCCCGTAGACTGTGCGGGCATGATTCACTCATCTACGAAAATCGAGGTGTATCATTCACCGCGCCTGCCTTGTGTGTACGGCGCTATACTGAATGATCTACCGAGAGGTCAGTATTTATATCCATGCCATGCTCCGCGAGTTCCTTTCCTTTCCGGCAAAGCTACCCACATACATAGAAACTTGTCTATCTCGACTCATCCGAAACTACCAAAGACTACACTTCATACTGATAGAATCGACATGGATAACAAGGGAGCGAATGGAAAGAGGGAGAAGGGTCGTGGCGAGCGACATGTCAGGTTCGACCTCCCAGAGAGCCCGGAGCGACGACACCGCTCCAAGCCTCGACAAAGAACCAGATCCTCCAGCCAAGAACAGCCGCGACCGACGAATCCGTTCTTTCCTCGAGGCCCATTCGAGGCCTTCTCGACAGCGGGAGAACAGCTGCAGCCGAGAATGCCCATGGCGAGCATATCGCCCGTTCTGCCGGCGACTGTCCACACCGGATTCGTAACGGGGCCCCCAGGCCTGACGATGTGGACGGAGGACAACATCCGGGACTGCATGGCGGACGAGCTGCGCATCGCGACGCGCGCCATCGAGGTCGTCGTGGCGGAGGAGTTCGAGCTGCCGCGCCACGTGTGGCCGCGGGTCTCCCTCCGGCTCTCGCCCGCGGACGTCGACACGCGCGGCCAGTGGTACAGCGGGCAGGGCCAGATATGGCGGGCCACGGGCGGCCCCGTGTGGGCGCCCACTGTGGAGGTCGCGCTCCCCGACGCGCCGCGGCAGTGCCACATCGCCAGCGCGGACGGCCCCGCGGACCAGCGCCTGCGCTGCGCCGCGCTGCGGGTCCTCGAAGTGCTACGGCACGGGCCTGGTGTCGCGCTTAGCACCGCCAACGGAATCTTCCACTGCCTATTTGAGTTCCGCGAGAGTGATGGAAGAGCGGTAAGTCGATTTTTTTTTTTTTTTTTCGTTCGAGCTCCTGATCACCTTTTCTTTTTGGCCCTTCGGCCGTTTTTTGGGGGAGCGAGGACTTCGTAGGCGAGTTGTATGAGACCGTTATAAGAGGCTAGAAGGATGGTAGAAGGGACAAGGAATAACAACTGATATGTGTCGTTTTTCTAGTGCCACATCTTCTCGAACCACACATATATCTATCTGCTGCTGCCGCCCAACAGTCGGCGGGGCCTGATGTACGAACGCCACGAGAAGGGCGACCCGGAGGCTCGGATGTGGCTAGACGCTTTCGCGGCTAAGTGGCGCATCAATTTGAGATTAAGGGAGTGAATTAGGTCTGCTTGGTGATGAGCGTCGTTCGTGGGCTAAGGACTACCTACTTAGGTAACTTAGACAATGCCACGTCAACTTAGGTAGATATACCGAATACAAGGTACCTACTTTGTCATTAAACACATACGCACATGCTATGGCTCTTTCTGAAGAGCTACGTATATATGAGGGTACGCTGTGTATATCGGCTAACGTACTCAGTAAATGGTCGTTATAACTTATGGGCTTGTGGACATGTATACTAAATCGTCGATGTTTTTAATCCATCAAGGGGATACGGATTACTCGTCGTAAGGGCATCTTCATGATAAAAAGAATAGACTTGTGTCAGAGACAGGTAGTCTTCCACTTACCTACCTCCTTAGGTAACTGCGATATCACCGCATGGAATTTCCTCCTTTTTCATTTTCGTAAGAGGTATCTGTCCCCTAATCCTATTCGTGAGTTCTTGGGCACACACTACGAAATGTAAATTAAGGAGGTACTCAACAAAACATTGAAGACGAAGGAGTACCGATGAAATCTATGAATGCTGAGTTTATATGTATGCACCTCCCCTTTTCTAATTTCCAAATATGCATAATACCTCATCGGTCTGCCGAAGGGAGGTACACGGTAGATAACGAGTCGATAGTGTGAGAAACCAATAGCGCTCATAGGAATCGAACCTATACTCAACTATAAACCAATCATCCAGGTACGGTGTGGTATTTCGTATAAATACAGCGAGAACTAACAAGTTTCGGGAATAGTAGAACGGACACTCCAACACCACGTGGTATCAAATGGGCTAAAAGAGGGCAGCTATTCCCTTCTCTTAGTAGAAAAAAAAAGAAAAAGAAAAAGAGAAGAGAAGAAAAGAAAAGTAAGCGGCCACCGGCTCTCAGAGCATCAACCCCTCGACACCCTGTTCTCCGGTATGGAACACGGCCTGGGCATCGCCGGGGCCTCCCACTTCGTCCATCCCCTGAGGCCCGCGCTCGCCCTCCTATCTTCCAACGCGCTGTCCCTGTTCCGCTCCCTCTCCACGTTCTCTCTCGCGGTCTCCCAGAAGTCCCACGTATACGGCATCTCCTCCGTCAGGGGCGAGGGCACGAAGTCCAGCCTCTCGCTGCGCCACAGGCTCCGGGACGACGAGGACAGCGAGGAGACGACGGAGACGCCCCGGCCCAACGGCGTCGACGGCACGGCCGGCATGCCGGAAGCCGCGGCCTCGGGGGCCTCCTCCTCTTCCTCCTCCTCCTCCTCTTCCCTGCGCTCCACCACCCCGACCCTCGCCTGCCCCTCCCCCACCGCCGCCGCCATCGCCGCCTCCTCCTCCCTCCCTACCGCCATCTCCTTGTCCTCGTCCGACCGCCGCCCCGTCTCCCCGAGCTTCGCGTACGCGGCGACGCGCTCGTGGTACGCGCGGATCTGCTCCTGGCGCTCGCGCTCCTCCTCCTCGCGCGCGCGCCGGTACCGCCCCGCGATCCACAGCGGGATGAAGACGCCCGTGGCGGCCGCCAGCGCGCGGCCCACGGCGCGCGCGTAGCTACCCTGTTTATCACTCCCGCTGCTACCGCCACCACCGCCACCACCACCGTCGCTATCCCTGCCGGCGTAGTCGCCGATCTTCTCCTCCCCGCGCCGCTGCATCCGTCGCTGCTGCTGCTGCTGCTGCTGTTGCCGCCGGCGCCGCCGCCGCCTGCGCTCGTCGTGCTTCTTCCGCCGCTCCATGGCGCAGAAGATGGGGAGGGAGGTGAAGAAGACGAGCCCGACGAGGGCGGCGACGACGATGACGACGACGGCCCACGTCTGGAGCCCCGCGGCGCCGTGGCCGTGGCCGTCGCCTCCTCCTCCTGCTGCTGCTGCTCCGCCTTTCGGCGGCGCGGCCGCGGCCGCGGCGGAAGCCGGCGCGAGCGTCGCGCTGGATGTGCTCGCCGACGATGCGGACGTCGTGTACGGGCTCGCGCCGATGTACGGCGGGTAGCTCGAGGGCGGGTAGCTCGTGGGGCTGGCCGTCATGATGGTGCTGGCGGCTTGGCCGCCGCCGTCGGCGTCGGCGTCGCCGCTGCTGCTGCTGCTGCTGTCACGCTGCGCGTCGAAGTCCATCCCGCTCGGGTCCGTGTCCGGCGATCTGTCTTCTAACGGGCTGTCGCTGCCCGGCGTCTGGCCTCTGCCTGGCCCTCCCGTATCAGGTATTGGAGAGGACGGTGATACTACTGGAGCGACGCCCATTTCGCTTACGCATAACCGGAGTCTTACGCAGCTTGTTGACGACGTCCCCCCCTTTTTTTGGTCTTCTTCTCGGTTTCACTTTTTTTTTCTTTATTTCCCCCCTCTTCTTGTATTATTTTCCTTCTCTCCCGTTATCTTCCCCTCTGGATGCTAAAGTTCGCTAGATTTCCCCGTCGCGGGCGTCCCCGATTCACTTAGGTACGTAGATCGCGTAGGAGACCTGGGGCTTTCGTGTGACCGAGCTACGCAGGTACGCGGCTTGGAAAGGAAAGGGCAAGCAAGAGGGGGGAGGGAGGGACGGGCAATGACGGGCTTGAGCTTATTAACATTGGCAGAGACGAGAGCTTGCAGATTTCCTATCTAGCGCCGGCCCGTCTGTCTGTCTATCTGTCTGTCTGTTTGCTTGTTTGTTCCCGCCCGTCTATTTCTGGCTGCTGCGGCACGGTCGTGTAGCGCCATGTGCGTGTGTGCCAACACGTCGAGTCTCAGGTGAGGCGCAGTCGGTGACTACGTTGACGTTAATCCTGCACAACATACACGTTAGAAGCTGTCACGTAATAATTCCTCTCCCCTCCTTAGGTAGCTGCGGCAGCTAGCGAGCTAGCGAGCAACTAATATCTGTAGAATGAGAAGCTATTCAGCGGGAGCTGAATGTAGACCTCGGGACTTCTATAGCCCTACCATTATCCGTACCTGAGTATCAGGTCCAATACGATATCCCCCTCCTCTTCACATCTATAGACGAACTTACTCGCCGGCGCGCATCAGCCTCAAATGAAGTAATACGTCATGGCAAGGGGGGATTGTTTACGTGGTCGAGCCGACGTGCTATTTTGATCCGAACGGCACTACGTAGGCACAGGGAGTCATGGGGTCATCGTCCATATCTCGAGATGATCTAACATTGAGGGATTTTTTTTTCAACGATGCCTCCCCCCACATCGTCGCGTATATAAGCTAAGGAATCCTAGGAACTGATCGTCGGGACTCCTCAGCAAGATGACCACCGCAGTCTCGCTCGCTACCAATGTACTGGGACGTCTTCGCGTACCGCGTCTTGGGTAGGGCGATGAATCTAGCCGAAGCCTCGATGTTCTTGGTCTCTGGTAAATTAGATGTGAGGAGCTCGCGTGCTCGCTTCCACTATGAAGTAATAGTATCTTTTCCATGGTCTGATATAGCTTCTATTTTCTGGCATTGGCTGTCCAACTTGTAGTGGATAACTGGAAGATGTACGAGGCACGGATTCCTTTCAATGAATTTTGCATAACGATATCTTATAAATTGTCTTCTCGGTGAAAATTGAGTATCAATTTGTGATGAAAAGGTAGGTAATTGAGTGCTTTCACGTGTTATTCCAGCAAGGTTCAGACTTCGTCTACATGGTGTTTTATTGAGTAACAACATGGTTATAATGTATGTGGCTGGTGATATAAAGAGATTTTTTATCTCAGAGTACCATCATCAGTTCATAACTATTGATATCCTGAAGATGATAGTAGGTAAGTTCATACCCCTGTACAAGTTGCTAACTTCTAGCTCTACTAGTGTGGTATTTTTAGATGGATGGGATATTTATATTTACCATATTTTAGCGGCGGCGGCGGCACAAAATTATTTCTTCGAAAAGATCAAGGTATAGAAAACAGCATACAGTTGACAACTGCTTCGCTCACAACAACTCGATTCTCAACATGATGTCTTCAATGTCATAAAAAGAGTGAAGTTCGAATTGGAATGAAGAAGAAGTGCACCGGCGACCTTGGCTGACAGCAAATAGATTGGCCAAGTCTTTCCGAATACCTGGGGCATAAGCTGCAATCCGTACATGTAAAAAGCTTAGCAGCAAGACAAGAGATTATGAGACAAGGGTAAGATTTTTGATAGATTACCTTTCCATAGGCGTTGGCAAGGGAATCTGCCATTGACATAACCTAGGACGTTTAAGATGGTAGTCTGAGGCTTAGACACCCATGACCCCTGGCTCGTTATAAGCACGATATACCGGTTTGGATGTATGCTCCCTTTTTACAGTAAAAGTGCCTCAACAATGCATACAAAATGCTACTCATTACCTCATACTTACCGGTCTTCAGTATCCTCACTACTACTAGGTATTTAGCCCATCACCTCAGGAAAATCCTGACGAGAAAATCATCGAGGCGCTTGGCAGGTATCCTCTGCCAAGAATAGGTTCTAGATGCGGCTCGTGGATAAATTTTCAAACGTTAGGAGACGAGGGTGAAAGGGTCAAGGAAGGAATGGAATAACTCAGGTTCACGGAATAACGGCCGGCCGAAGATCAGGAGGAAAATCTCTTCCAGAGAAGTAGCTGATGTGACTCGGTCAGCAACGATATCATATCATGTCATATTATCATGAAGGTGTCCCACATATCATCATCCACCTACTTTGACTATTGGCTGCCTTGCATGTAAGTGGTATAGCGTTATGCTAGGAGATATAATCTACTAAATTTGTCATGATAACCGTGTCTAATTTTTATCAGGAAATCGAATCAAAGCGTGGAATCGATTTAAATATATTCTATCCATGGGGTACCAATTACTGTGTATATCAAGTCCAGGAGTAATAAAAAAAAGAAAATACCAGACGAGTGAACGATGTAACCATGATATTATGGTATAATTTTGTTAGTCTGTAAACAAATATCACGTGATCGTATCCATCTTAATACCTGTCAGAAACAGATGTAGGTAGTCAGGTGACCTATAGCGTAAGCCGTCCATTCAACTAGGAGGTAGTTATATAATTATTAACGTCATACGTACTAAGTTAAATTTATATGCACTTATACGGGTAATTATTTTCGTAACAGGTATATGTCTCGGAAGGGAATGAATACTGCAACTTGTAAGTCACGACATTATCTGTAATATTGGATGCAGCGTCCTTTTATAAGAGATACCTGACTAAGAGGTACCTATCTAACTTGGCAAGTAGGCACTTGGGTGTCTAAACAATGAATATCTGCTAAAGGAACGGAGAACATAGCCCCAACTTTCAACTCGTATCGAGGACCAAATTCACCCGACATCTAATATATATGCGTAACCACGGACTTTCTTAGGAAATGGCGCTGCCGGCGAGCGCTAACATACACTTATCCGCACTTTCGAACTGACGTAGGCTCAGGTCCTCTCGCCGCCCATCTAGTCTACCAGCCTGGCCATGTGTACACCGTCCCAGAGAGGGCACATAAACGACTCTAGGCGGGGATGCTCGGCGGCTGTTTTGTTATATTCACGGATAGCAGTGAAGGCGCTAGCTTGGATCGACTGGGGGTCGTCGAAGGCCTCGACATACCACGGGTTTTCCTTGCTAGAATCCGCAACTGCACCGCGGCGGAGTGCGTTATCCGCGATGATGATACCACCGGGTCGCAAGAGGCGGTTTTTGGCACCCGGAGCAGACATCTCTAGAACCTTGCGCATGTAGTTGGGGTAGCCAGTTTTGTCCGCATCGATAAATACAATATCATAGGGCTCGCTCGGATTTGCGAGTTTAGGAAGACTACCAATTACCGGTAGTGGTCGGTTAGCTCCTCGCTGCGGAGGTCAAGCTGGAGAAGGATATTTACTTACGTTTCGGCCGCATCACCGACATGAACTTCGATGTTTTCGTATCCATACTCCTTCCAAGCCTTCTTTGCATCCTCCGCATACCCCTTGTCGTACTCAAGCCCGGTGACTTTTCCATCGGGCCCGACCGCATGACTCCAGACCACTATACAACAAGTGAGTCAGTTAACCAATCTGAAATATGAGAATTCAAGTCTAGGCAGTTTTGAAAGAAAACTGTATATGAGCTAGACAATGAAGTCTAACTCCCGAAATAGGCTAAAGAGCCGGAAGATGTGGTAGGGGTTACATACTGGCCGAGTACCCAGCAAAAACACCGAGCTCGAGTACTGAGATACGTTAGCAAACCGAATCCGACTCCGAGATGAGATAGATCCAGATGGGCGGGATAGATTGGAGGTAGGGAGCAATTTCAAAAAGGGAAATGCAGAGCAACTTTACCTCTTTTTGCACCAATGGATCGAGTAAAAAAGACCAGCGCCTGGGCCTCGAAATTGGAGATCATATAGTTCGAGTTGACATGCTCACAAACCTTGGCATGGTACTCCTGAAGATGCTGAGGGATCTTGAGCGAGACCGACTCGGAGTATTTTGTCACACGTTCACCGAGCGTCTCGGTAACGTATAAGATTGGGCTTCCTTCCTTCATGGTGCCTAAAGGGTTTGTGATATTGACCTTGAGCTTTGGTGTTTTTTTAAGAAAGCTAAGCTACTTTCTTGGAAGAAGGACAAGATTGGAGAAGAAGAGGAGGTGGTGGTAGTAGTAGTAGAGTAAAGACTATGAAAATACGACCTTATACTTCCTATACTTGGTATATAAGAGGTATGTATAGGTACAGAGGAGGTAGTCTGTGGAATAAAGAAGGGGAAAAAAGCCTTGTGGTCGTGGAAGTTGTGAGACTTTTATATCTGATTTGAAGAAGGGGAAATAAAAGAAATGGGAGAAATGTCAGAAATAGGAGAAGAAGGAGAAGAAGAAGAAGAAGAAGAAGAAAGTTCAAAGTCAAAAATCGAAATCATCGCGGAAACAGAAACGGCGACGAAAACCCGAAACATGAACATGGGTCAACTATCATGAAGAAGGAAAGAAGTACGCAGACATATGGGCTTAGACTTACATGCTACCTACCCTTAGCCGAACGGGATTATGCAACTACATAATTTACTGTAGGTAAGAGGTAGACATTTGAGCAAACTTTCAAGCTTACCACTTGTACTTAAGCCTCGACCGATCGTTGACGCTATACGTCACCCCACAGGTTAATACATACATATTATCAATGGCATTTAAGACTTCCCATTGTATTATTATGTGTCTATGTACATCCTAGTACTTATTTCTAGTATAGTATACTTCCATGTTATGAAGCCGAGTAGCTACGCTACGCTACTACTTACTTACATGATTAAAGGTATACCGTATAATAGAGTTGATGGAACCGGTTAACCGATTGTAAAATACTCGTCCGACTACGGAGATCCCTGAAGAGTAAGGTTCAATTTACCTAAGAATTCTCGCAATTCTCGCACGAAGTTACCTTGAGACTCTAGCTCAACCTCGAAAGCTCCCGTCTTTAGTAGATAATGCTTAGTATGCATACCTACCACCTTGTAGATGGTTCTAACCCCGATTCCGGAGCCGAATGTTACCTTACAAAGGTACTTACTACTTTACCTCATCTCATTGATGTCTTTTAATCAATCAATGTTAAGGATGTAACTACGGATATACGTACAAGATTTCTACATTACATCAACGCTTTCACTTACAAATATTATGCACCTACATACACATACACGGCTTACATACATCAACTCCGAACCGACTCATGAGAGAAGTCGGATCAGATAAGATCGGAGCACTTGACTAATCAAGTACCCGCTAATACTACGGTAGATTGAATTAGTGGTAGGGTACCTACAAGGTACCTATAGGTAACTAAGTTAGCTTAGTATCTCCGAATCCGAAGAATTCTGGAACCTGGAGAACGGTAGGGTAGTAACATAAGTAGGGTAGTTAATAAGCCGGATATCTGTTATCTGATTTGTCAAATACACGATCCGATTCCGATTTACATGGGGTAGCATCCTTTTTCTTTCCTTCTTCTTCTTTTTTTATTATTATTCATTCCCAATCGAATTATTACCACCTACACCTTAACCCTTTTATTGTTTCCCACATTACCTCAGACCCAAGCAAACCTGACATACATGATGATATATGACTGTTTCTTAAAAAAAAAAAGATCATCACCTGCACCTACGAACAAACGGATGATAAGAATGAACTATATAGGTACCGGTACCGTCGTCGCATATCCATGTACGCGGCCAAACACGATACCGAAGCCCCAGGACCGGTTAACCAGTCGTAAATACGAGCAGGGCTCGTAACCTGCGAGTTTATGCGTATTCTCTCTGGAGGAAAAAAAAGGGGAGAGAAATGGAAAAAAATTATTTGTTCGACGTTTATCGGAAATAGTTCGTGACTAGTGTCGCCCTCCCTCCCTCTCCTTCCCCCCCCCCCTCTTTCCCACAAAGTACAGGTTACCACAGCTCACACGTTGAGTCTTTTTTTTCCCTCTTCCCGCTTTAGGGCAAGTGCTCGTTGCAATCTTCGCTCACCCTGCCCGTTGCCGTCACTGAACTCCGTAACACGCGTCTAACCGGAACAGACCTGACCTCAACTACCCCCAGACGTATTAGATTCGGCAGTACTAAAGAGACAATGGTACCTGAGGAAAGGGAGGGAGGAGGGGACGGAGGAAAAGTAGAGAGGCAGCGAAGGAAGGAAGGGGGGGACAGGGGGGAGCAAGGATAGTCGTCGTAAGAAGGGACGTATGCTAAGATCGATGGGGGGAGGAGGGAACCACTTCTTACCGGCTGCGTCATGCGACGGGGATTTTATGCCAACAGCACGATGGAGACCCCCAGAGCAATGATCAGCCCAGCCATAGCGGCGGGCTCTTCAACGGCCGCCTTGCCCTGGAACAGCTGGCTGAGACTGAGGGTGGGCGTGTCCTCGGCCGCCTCGTCCTCGTCGAGCTGCGGCTCGTCCTCGGCCCGCGGCGCTTCTATCGAGAGCTCAGCGGCCGCGTCCGCGTCCGCGTCCGCCTGCTCGTCCTCGCTCTCGGAGCGGGCCTGGGACTTCTTGGTCGCGTGCCCCGGCGTGCCGAGGAGGAGGAGGGGGTAAGGGACGGGCATGGGCGCGCGCGGCAGGAGCGGCGAGGTGCAGTTCTTCCACTTGGTCGTCTGGTTCTTGTGCAGGGGCGTGACAGTGGCCCCGGCCGTGCCGCCGAGGGCCGCCAGAATGATGCCGAAGACGACTGGAGCCTTCATCTTCGCCGACGGAAGCTCGGTAATCCTTGTACGGACAAGATGTCGCTACGCCGTAGTCTATATTCCAAGGTAGCCCGAAGCCGAGAGCCGAGAGCTGGTCGGAGTATTAGAGGATAGGTATATATATATATTACAAAAAAGGGTGTATACGAGAGAACACAAACGAGAGCACGACTGTGATTATGAAAAATGTAACCCAGGGGTAACCTCCCTTCAACCACATATTTATACCCTCTCTCTCTCTCTCCCCTTTTCTCTCTCTCTATATATATACACATCTTCATCCTATCTCCCCCCCTCGTAAACAGACAGACTCCCAAGCCCCAGGGCGTCATAGCGGGACAACGTAGACGAGCCGCTAAACCGTCTTAGCATTCATCCGTCGAGGCTGTCTCTACCTATCTACTAACCTTCTTACTTACCTACCTTCTTACCTCCCTACTTACAAGATACATACCCTAATCTATACGATAGAACAAACTTACTTCTCCCTCCCTCCCCTCTTCTCCATTATTAGACCCGCCGCACAGAGGACTACATAGCGAACGGTAGGGGGGGAGGGGGGGAGAAAGAAAGAGGAGGACACTCGTAAAGTAAGATCGCCTAGGTAGAGTAGGTACCTAATATAAGGCGACAGCGCAAAGACGATAGACAAATACAAATCTCGAACACTAAAAAAAAAAAAAAAAAAAAAAAAAATAAAACCCGAACGACGTTTGACCGATATTCTGGGATAAGATTCCGTCTCGCGCCCGGGCGTTCGCCTCGCGTACCACCAAGGGCGCTTAACGTTCGCGGGCCCGAGACCTGTCTGCTAAGGAGATTCTAACGTATCCAACCTAACTTAACTTAAGCCACTTTGACTGTCGTAGTGCGATACGATGCGATGCGATGCGATGCTATGTCATGCCATGCCATGCTCATACGATACGAGATGAGGACTTCTACAACACTGGACTGAGGTAACTTAGATTATACGACAGCTATCGTAATATCAAAGCTTTGCATTCCTATCGCTAAGGCATTAACATCGCTAGCCATGACAAAGTCATGGTCATTATCAATGAGGGTGGTTTTTTGGAGCTGATAATCGTTCTCATAGAACTCGGCTAGGCAAGGGATATCGGAACGACAGAGCGGTAACGGATAGTCCTGAGAGGACACTTTTAGCTGACTGGCCGACTAGCTTCTCGTGGTCGAACATTTTGCCTTGCTACCATCTCCTGCTGCCTGCTTGTTTGTATCGCTCCCCCTTCGAAAATTCCTAGCCTCTCAGCGAAACCCATGCGAACATGCAAAACACCATCATCTAGCTCAAGCTTTTTTCCCCCTCTTACTCCTCAGGTACGCCGGAAAACAGTCCTACTCTCATGCGGTGACTCTGCAATAAAATATGGTTAGTAAGTTAAGTCGTTAGAAAGCTGGGTATTTAATTTCGGGGACGTACGAAGGGTAGTTTCGGTATGACGACTCCGAGCACAGCTAGAAAGTTGATGGTGAAGTACGTGAGGTCGTAATGAGTATAATGCGTACTTAGGAGGAAGAGCACGATAGGGACGCTGAGCAGGAATTTCTTGGCCGGTGTGTACTGTGCCCCGTCGTCGATTTGTTCCCACATATTTAAGTTATCGTAGGCGCCGCTGTTGAAGTCGAAGGGCACGCCACGCACGTAATGGAACATGATATAGGAGCCGAACATGTAAGAGATATTTGTCAGGGTCCAGGAAGTTTCCTGTGAGACGCCGGGAATCACATCCCACAGAACCTTGAGAGCAACGATCAGGACAATGTGGATGGTCCACGCCCCTATTCACATTATCATATTAGCTCTTCTTTCGTGCGCTCAGCTCGTGATGGAACTGGGGTCTATGTATTAGGCGCTTGAGGAGCAACCCTCGTTAACCCCTATATATCATCATATCTTGACATACCTTTAGCGTTGACCCAGTTCGCATTGAGATTTGGCAAGGCGGACTGGTCACTCAATTGCTCTATAGGCTCCTGGGGTTCCTGATATATCTGAAGGATACTGCTCGACCTCCGCCTCCTAGTCGACTTAGAATCACCCATATCGAGATATGTACCACCCCGTCTTGGTGGATTTGTACCGACGTCGTAGGAGACGGTGCGGGGAATGAGGATTGGGGAAGACACTTTGGCGGTATTGGAAGGAGAAGGGGAAGGCGATGTCGACTTTGATCTGGCGTTTTCGGACGCGGTCGTCATTCACGCAGCTCGAATCGAACAAGTCTTGTCTCTGGTGCGACGTACCGAGAGATCGTAAGCTTGCGGACTGGTTGTAAACTATTGGTACTGCTCGTTACGATAACCGAAGAGAAGCTGAAGCTATAAGGGGAGTTTTCTGGCCGATCGAGAAGTAAAGGCAAAGCAAACGAGAGAGTGGAATCCCGAGTAGTCTAAGGGGGTATCGCGAGATATAAAAAAAAGATGCAGAATGCAGCAGATGCCGAGGAGTACTTTTAGTAAAAGGGAGGGAGGGGGGAAATAGCTAGATATGCTACGTTAGGAGAGGAGTCGTAAAGGACATGAGGATGAGGATTCTTCTTTTGATGCGAAGGAGCGGCAAGACTTTCTAATACAGCACTCTTTTTATTGAGAAGAAGAAAGACAAGGAAAAAAAAAAAAAAAGCTGGGAAAATAATTGAATTGACGATGAATACAATTAATTGAAACGTATTATGAATAAAGTTGAGAAAACGACGACGACGAAGTGTAAGAAGAATGTTAGATGTTAAGAAGTAGGGTAGAATTGTGTGTGAGTAACTGTACACTACTACGATGTAAGTGTAGGTGAGAAGTTAGGAAAGTTGAAGACGAGAATGGTTATGGAAGGTGATGATCAAAGACTTTTTTCTTTTTTTTTCTTTTCTTTTTTTTTTGGAGTTAAAGAAGAAGAATATTGAACTTTTTGAAAGGTAGTCAGTCAATAACAAGGAATGGAAAGTTCAAGGACAGGTTTACTTACATAGTACTAGGTACATATATGCATATATTGACCTATCAGGAGGTACTTGAAGTAGGTGACTACATGTACTTACATTTATGGTATGTAGCATTTGACGTATAGTGAGGTAATATGAGGTAGTATGTATACTAGGTACCTATACTATGTACTTTTAGATTGATTTTCTCAATAACAAGTACTTAATTAAGTACGTACATAGGAGAACATTATACATACATTAGGTAGTATAGTTAGTACATGAGGTAGAACTTGAGGCGACAGGGCGAACAAGGCGAACAAGGTAATAGGGCAATAGGGCAATGCAAAGGGGGGTCTAGTGTATCTTCTAAATTGCTACATAATTGCATGTAACGGGTACCTCCTTATTTCTCGCCTGCACTGCCCTTAACCTCGTGGCTCCCTAGTAGGTACGGATAAGAGATTTCGGGGACTAATATGTCATTTCCAAGGTTGTGTTGAACTTTTCCTTATTGAATTAAGCTTAGAAGCAGGTACATGGGTATCTGCATCCGTTACGAAGTATGTATTCGATAATCCCTACTGTTCTTACTAGGTACGTACGAGCTACATTAGCATACAATACTTATTAGGTAGGTACTAAGATCTTTACTAGAACATATGTACATATATGTATGTACCTAGATATTCAAGGATGTATTGATGTGAGGATGCACCTGCCCAGCATCGAACGAGAGCTATTGCTACAATTCAATGTTGTTACTATCACTGCGTAGGTACTTACATGTATGATGATATAGGGACGACTAGCAACGGCATCTCACGACGTCACGTGATTTCCCATGTCGTAGTCCAATCGCGAATTTCTTTTCCAAGGTTCCCAAGCACTCGGACCGGAACTGCACTAAACCGATCATGATAAAGGGGTAGCTTAACCTGTTATTTTCATAACATGGGTTATTTATTATTAGTAGAGAATATAATCATATGACTTCTTGAGATATAGTTATGTAAGATATGTTTTCCAGCATATATGTATAATAAGAGTTTAGGTTTTAAAGTTTGTTTACAGAAGCACTTAAGAATTTCCTTCTGTCATACATAAGAGTGTTTATCAACATGTATGTATTATGTAGGTGTATGCAATCGTTACAGCAGAATATGCGGATAGCAGGATGTAAGAAAATATTCGAAGAGCCGCAATGCAATGTCGGGTACGTACCACTTTAGCTTATATAATATAAGGTACCGGGTAAACATTACCTATTATCAAAGTCCGCCGATACATCATTAACACTTCGAAACTTCAACAATTCATGGAATTCATTTCTGTCAAGCAAAAGAACGTACGCGCACCTTATTTCTTACGATCGTCATTTGCATTTCGTTTTATTAATCACGTCTTTTATTTATGTCGACAGTTCGCCTTTTACATCGCATCACAGATATATAAGGTGTCTATACATATATATTGTGATGGGCAACACTGCCGGGGCATCTGCCCCCAACATCGACCAAGGTGAATCTAAATTCCCCGATAATTCAGGGAGTTCGAAGAGGCCACGCGATTATGGAGAGCAGTTAAAGGGCTTGCCATCGTCTGACGACGAGCAGGCTCAGAATGTCTCCAGGTTATCTTCCTCTAAAAAATTGAAGATGCATAGTTATAGCAACAATGATGGCAACTCAGACCTGGATGACGGCGAGATAATCGAGTTCAGTCCTAGTCCTGGACCCAGTAGATCTGCGCAACAACCTTCTATCGCTCAATCTACGACAAAATATGATGTTTCTATTACTCAACGTTCTGATGGCAAGATCAACGATACTGCTGTCGTCAACCCGACAAACCATGATGAATCTCGAGCATTTTTTATTGACAAGACCGGGAGCACAGCTATCCAACATTCAGGTTGGAATCAAGGTATCCCTCAGCCAACTGAGTCCTCTCTAGTTCCTCGTAAAGATATAGGAGGAACACCGGACAACGACGAGTTGCAACAGCAACGTAAATATTTTCCAGGTGCTGAAGACCCATCTCGGTACTGCCTATCTTGTTCTGGAAGCGGGCATAGTGCTAGCGAGTGCCCACAGCGTATCTGTAAATTTTGTGGGAGCCAAGAACACATTTCCTTTGGCTGTCCGACAAACCAGAGGTGCGTAAATTGCCGCCAGCTAGGGCACTCTGGTGCGACCTGTCAGGAAAAGCTTGCTCTCGCATTCGACGAGCAGGACGGCTGCGTATTCTGTGGTGTCGGACATACAGAAGACCAGTGTTCTGAAATATGGAGAAGTTTCACTCTAGTAGGCGAGTCTTATAAAAAGGTCAAAGATATTCCGGCCTTCTGTTATACCTGCGGCGCCGAGGGTCACTATGGGCCAGAGTGTGGGTTACCAGACAAAGGAGGTCAGGTGTTGGGAGCAACGACATGGTCACAGACAAACCGTCTCCTCTACGTAGACCAAAACAGCGAAGATACCGCTATTGCCTGGGTCAAACCAACTCCTTCTCAAGGGTTTCACATCCATAGGAAAGCTAGGGGGTCGGTTCATACTCACTTCGTTTCAAGCGACGAGTCGGACGAAGATCTCGTTCACGCACCTGTCCAAAGACCCCCTCCTCGAGGCGATATTAGAATATCAAGCAATATCGGCTCTATTGGACCGGATAATAGTCGTGGAAGGCCGTATCGCAACAATGAATTCAGTCCGCCTTCGCCTTCTTCCGCTCGTTTGATACACGTGCCTTGGAAACGGCCACTGCCTCCTGGACCACCGCCTCCTGGACCACCGCCGCCCCGGCCTGGGAATGGGTTCCGAGGATCGTTGCCATCCGCGCCCTCGTCCCTGCCTCCACGCCCGCAGACATTTAATCAGACGGTTCACGCAAGCACTTCGAACAATAACAGGGGTGGCCGAGGTGGAGGTGGCCGAGGAGGTGGCCGAGGAGGTGGCCGAGGCGGTCGAGGTGGTGGGCGCGGAGGTGGGCGTGGAAGGGGTCGAGGAAGAGGGAACTGAGTTGATAGTAAATGGATTCACGCCTACATGGAGAGAGGATCACGCCTTGGGTTGGTAGTGTATGGAATAGATGAATCGAGCCTCGCCGGCTACTGTACTAAACTAGCTGTCTTATATACCAGTGCATAAGGCACGTGCACAATACGAACGAACATGTTCGTAATTCGTACAGAAAAAATGGTAACCATACAAGTATTTATACCAAATACCAAATACCCTAGAGTTTATTCACTACACTGCTCGTCTTTATAACGTACCCTCTATTCCCCCCAACACCCGCTCTCCGTCTTCAAAAATGGCAGTGCCATTGCCGGCTCGCATAAAGCACGTTCTAGGTACGATATCACATGAATACCATCACAGTAATATTTCCCTCACATCGCACATTCAGTACCTACCGCATCGACGAGTGGGTTAGGATATTACGTTTGCCGTCAATCAAAATAACCAAGTATGTACGGAGTACATACGGAGGAGACGACAGACCGCTCAAGCAGCACGTTCGCTACAGGGGAGGCGGGCATCTCGCGCGGCCTCGGTAGCGAAGGGGCCGGGATGTTGCGAAGCACGGTCTTCCACCAACTTTCGATCGTCTATGGTTTTTGTTTTTCTTTTCCTGGCGGGGGGTATTAGGTATTCGTAGTACCTAGTTAATCTCGAACGGTCTTTTTTTCCAAGTCTACCTCCGTGTATAGGTAATTTCGTTTTCTTTTTCCCTTTCCTTCCCTATCAGTTAGGGGACCTTCGAAGCTGACGGACCGCTCTGGCAGGGGTGAAAATTTATCGTAAGGAGGAGGGACCATGTTCGCTGCGGATTTTCATATAATAATGATACCAACACCATACGCGCGCATTCTCTGTTATGGGAGGCCTACACGTACATGCCTAGATCCTAGGGGGGTTTCCCAACTGCTCCTTTCATGTGCGCAAGCATGTGCCGCGGCTCACCAAGTCAACCGCGGCATCCTGCTCCATCGGATCGCGTCCCTGGACCGTACGTACACAGGTAAAAGGGGCTTCCGACAGTCAAGAATGTGGTAGCTATCGCATGCGTTGCACCGACACCTACCACCCTTGTTAGACGTCAACATCCGGACAGCCTCATCGACGACGCGACAATCTCCAATCTCCAATGCCAACCTAACTCGTCTTGAGGTGTCTGCCGTAAGCGATCGACGTATGAAAGAGACCTCTCATTCACAATGGCCAAACACCAAGGTAAAAAACAATAGGGACAATCAATCCTCCCTTGTCCTCTGTATCTGAACACCATCGAGATATGCTTTGTACGCGTTCTTCCAAGACGTAGCGCGCCCGCCGCCGTAGAGCCCGACAAAAGTCTCGCCCATCGCGGCAACAACAAGACAGTTCGCCAACGCGGATACTTGAAGCGTCCTCGTCATCGGCCGTTACGCTACCTATATATAGCGTCCCGCATCCGTCCACGCACACGCAAACCACGCTCTCACACTATTACCTACCTACCTACCTACCTACCTACCTACCCTACCAGGTACGACCACCCACGTAGATTTTCCAACGGCAGTCAAGAAACGTAGCGTTCTAGAGCAATTCGAGAAGAAGAGGAAACCCGCCAAGATGTCAGCATATGAAAGCACACCGCCGCCGACAGACGGCCAGCACGGTGATTCGCCGCTGAGCTCGCACCCCGTCGGCAAGGGAGAGGGGCAGGCATGGAGGGAGGGCCCGCGGCTGATGAACGTGTATCTCGCGGAGCAGGTAGACCGCGACGGCGTCGTGAACGGCCGCGTCGTCCCGAGGGATCGGCCCACCCTGACGAACCCGCACCTAGGAGCAGCCGCCGCCGCCGCCGCCGCCGCCGCGGACCCGGGGAACGATTCAGCAGGCTCTCCCGGAGAGGATCGATCGATGTAGATTTCTTCGCGCTTGGGAGGGACGGTCGCCAGGTATTGGCTTGGTCGTTTCCGTAGCGCAGGGAAGAGAGCGACAAAGAGAGAAAGAGTCGCGGTCGACATAGACAATGTCGGGATCTCGTTCCTTCTACCGCAGACTTACGTGTATACCTACCTCGTAGTTATACCCATGGCTGTCATTATATACGTATCTAAACTATAGATTAGAAACCCGATCCTATTCGTAAACAGTTACGAGGATGGAAAGGAGAATGTCATCTTATTTCGTACATATCGCGCTTCGTAATAACAATAAAAAAAATAATAATAAAAACTCTTTAGTTTCCGTTCAAGTCTATGGGGTGACGGGACCGACGATCAGACACGTTGGAGGAATATAAAATAAAATAGTACAAAACTAAACCACGCAGCTAACGTATCCCAAACCGACGTTAACTCGCGCAGCGCAGCAGCACCTAGCATAGCACAACACAACACAACACAACACAACACAACAGACGCCATGGGCGCTATCGATGGCGATCTAGCTTCCTAGCTAGCTCCTCGTCCGGGGAGGGAGAGCGCGCGTTCTATGACATGACCTAGGTACCTACCTAGTAAACCTACCCCTACCTAACTACACCTCGCGAATCCCAACGCAAAAGATAGCCGAAAAGAGCAGTGATCCAAGACCTAACTAATAAGAAAAGAAGCAGAAAAGGGGGGGGAGAAAGAACCAACCGGCAGGAGATAGACGGCTTACGTACGTACGTACGACCAACCACGTCCGCCCGATCCGGTCAAGAGTGAGAGAGAGAGAACTTTCATTTCTCATCTATCGTCCGCGAGCCTGCAGAGACGCGGCGCGGGGGGGAGGGAGAGGAGGAGGTGACTTGCATCACCTGCCCCATTCCAATCCCTCGCACTTCTCCACTCTCCCACCCTCCCACCACCCCCCGGCATCGTGGTCCTTCGTTCGGCTACTAGGTAGGTAGGTAATTTTAATTTTAGCAGATGAACTGGTATTCGACGTCGACGAACTCTTCACGATGGACGGGGTGGGTGGGGGGTGGGTGAGCACGAATGTAGTGTGCGCAAGAAAGCAGATACGTACAGGTAAACCGACCAACGAAGCCGTGATATATACCTCCTAGGGGTTTAATAGATATTACATTATACATCGTCCAAAACAAGATTCCGAAAAAAAGAGAAAGAAAAAAGTCCCTACGTTCCTTTTGTAGATAAATGATCGATCATATTCTTCAACGTATGGTCCGATACCGACTCGAGCGAGCGACCGAAATATGCCTAACTCTACTTCGAGAATGTTTACTCTGTTGGGCAAGCGAGGCGACTGGATGAAACGTTTGGCTGGGGCGTGGAATAAAGTGTCGAGCTACGCCGTGTTCTAGAAATCTGGTCAGAGACCGAACGCTGCAAATCGTCCTTATAAGGTCCTATGTATAGACATGGTTTCCTATAATAGGGATAGGTTAAAATGCTAGACGGTAGCTAACCGATCGACTAGCCCAACTAGTAACCTCGCTATCGGAAACTTATTTGAGATGGATTATATATAGCAGATAGTTAAGAGACGGCACAAAAGAGACTAGAATAGAAGTACGTCTCAGTTCTGAGTGCCAAGTAACATTAGGTATACAAAAGATCATTTACATCGATTGCCTATACGAGCTATTGGTTGGAATCCCTAGTACTCAAGTCGTATATGGGGAGGTGCTTATGGACACCCTTGTGACGTACCATTTAGGTCTCTGGTAACCGAGACCAAGGATACCAGGTTGATGGATCCACCAGAGGCAAGTGAAGCTATATATATAGAGGCTTTGATGTCCTTAAGTATCTGAAAGAGACATATGCTGTAGGTCATCTACTAGTGTTCAGCTCCTAAGCCCAATAAACTCACCACTCTGTACATAAGCCATACGTCGAGACGACTTTTATCGACTTCCTGATACCTACCTACCTTCAACCATGTATAACGAGTCTTGGGGAGCAGCAGCTCCCGAATTTCACTCGGACCAGACGGATAACATTGCGAATCCGTCAAACGGCGTCAGTCTTCATGTGACGGTACATGTTGCGCCCGAAAACGTCGAAAAGTTCTTAGCTGCATTCAAGAAAGTATTTGACGTCGTGGCTGCCGAACCCGAGTGTCTGTTTTTCGAAGTATACAAATCGTTGGAAGATCCTGGCAAGATTAGCTGGGTAGAAAACTGGACAAAGGATGTGCAATGGCTGTTAGAGGTAAGCTTGAGACTCGGTTCTGCTTCGACTTCGAAACGTTGGGTTATAATCAGATCTAACCATCCCAAAAGCACCAACTCACTAAGCCGTATTATAAAGAGTATTTCGAGTATACCGAGCCCATGTTTATTAAACCGCGAGAGGCTCGTGTCTTAGAAAAGTTGGGATATGAATTTTCGGTGATAAAGAAGACTTAGGTTCTTCCATGATACCAACTTGTAAACTGTTAACAACTCGACCGATGTATATTTTTCGCTTGGCCACAATATGTTTGGAGTATGACGGCATGTCCGACAACTAAAGAATTCTTGTATAAATATAACGACGTAAAGAACGAATGACCAAGTTACTTCATATCCTCCGTCGACGATCTAAAATCGTGAAGAAACGTGTGTAAGTAAAGCCCACGAAACGAGCTCCCAAACGATAGCGCAAAAGCATTGTCGCCGGTCCCGCCTCGGCTGCAACACGCCGTCCCAAGCGATGGCGTAGAAGCACTGTCGCTGGCGAGTCTTTGATCGACGGTCTCGGGTGACAGCGTATCCAAACACAGATGGGGTATCATACGCAAACGCCAAAATCAAATCCCTCTAGAAAATAACATGAAATGAAAAAACCTCCTAGTGTGCCACTTTCTCTTAAGATGGACAAATGACGATAGCGCTCCGGCATTGTCGCCTTGTCCGTCTTTTATCCAGATACGCCATCTTCAGCAATGGCGCAACGGCACTTTCACCAACTGGAGTCAGAAGCCTCCGTACAATGCGCGTATTGAATCTCCAATAAGCGTGGTCAGCACGATAGAGTTGTAGTAGAATCAGATGGCATCGAAACGAAGAAGAGAGTTGCAGGTTGAGCTGCTTGGATCCCGCAAGCCGACGTGTAACTTTTACATGGCGTTCACCACTGAGCTGTTGAAGATAGTAGTGGAGCATACCTGGCCCATGATTCTTAACGGGAAGCGAAAACATATGAACTATGTTCTCTTGCTCCACCACATGCGACCGAAGCCGCGCTGCTGAAGCTCACGACGTGCTGCGCCATCCTGGAAGCCATCTGAACCACCGGCCATTGAGCTCCTACTGCTGCTGATCTTCTGGCTAGGCTTGTTGCCGACAATTCTCAGGGCGAAGAACATGACAATACTGCTTAAAATGCTAACGCATAGAATGCCAATCATAACTAAGTTGCTTCGCCGGTATTGATAAGGTCCAGGAGCAGCATCCGCCGGCCAACCGGTATACAACGCGTATGTCGTCGTAATGCTGCCAAGGTTTCCTAGACCAGAGACGAGCGCTGAAGCAGCAGCGACACCGACCTCACCATGACGCCGTTGGAATATCTCATTGGTCCAAGTCATACAGATAGGTACTGTTGGTCCCAGACCAAATCCTACCATGAGGAGCCCACCGTACCTCGCCCATGGGTTCCGTGTAGGAGCGAATGTGACGGTGAGGAGGCCGGCAATTTGTATGCACACAGCACACGAAAAGAACAGGGGTCGCCAGCGGTGGAACCGATCCGAAATCGGGGTAACGAGGAGGATCGCAATCAAATCCATCTAGCGACGTCAGATGCTGCCGAGTAAGTGTTTAAGAGATAACAAACTTACGATCCAGATGGGGGCAAAGAGGAGGCTTAATTGCACCCCAGTAAATGACGGATTAATACCACGGATGATGACTGTGCCATATAGCTGCGTACCGATTCCAACTCCTACAACACCGAAATACATGAGAGTCAAAGGCCACAGCCTCCAGTCGATGAAGACATATCCCAAGTCTTTGACTGACCAAGGCCTTGTGTGATAAACTCGTTTGAGGTCTTCGTAATGGACAAGAGCATCTTCGCCAGTCAGAGCTTCCGGGGTGGGTGGAAGCCATTTCATAAAACCAGAACGTTCCCTCTGCTGTCCCGGCGGCAATGGGCGCTCTGGTAGCCACCATAGCAAAGTCCCACCAAGAACAACGGCAAGGAGTCCATAAATGAGGAACATCCACTGAAAGCCGACGAGTCCTCCAACGCCGTCCATAAGCTGAAATCCCGCGGATACTAAACCGACCACGGCAGCGGAGACCTGTGCGGCGGTGAAATACTGCCCGATCCGCTTGCCCGTTCGAGACGGTGGATAGAAAAGGGTCAAATAATAAGACATACCGGGCCACATTCCAGCAATGACCACACCAAGCAAGAAACGTAATAGTCTTGTTATAAGTGTCAGGGAATAATACTAATAATAATAATCGAGTCAAGTACAAGGTAAGAAACGAGGAAACTCACTTCAAGCTCCAAGCAGCCTGAACGGCAGCGAAACAAGCCCCTATTACACCTACAGCAAAGACGATCCTAGCCATCCAAACCCGGGGACTTAGCTTGCTCATTATGAGGTTCGAGGGGCAGTCGAAAATGACATAAGACACGTAGAAGAGAGCCAGAGCGGTGGAAACGTCATTTGAAGAGAGCTTAAGCATCGTCATCAAGTCATGACCAACGTCTTCATTCATCGTCTGCGCCAAGCCGATGTTTGAACGGATGGCAGAGCAGAGGAAGTATAAGATCCAGAATGCTATGTTTATGTTTTCTCAGCATAAGCACTGGTAGTCGATGATGATTTGAGCGATCTTACCAGGGATGATGCGAAGATCTAGTTTCTTATAAACCTCCTCTACTCTCTCGATATCATATTCCGTTTGAACAGGAATAGGACGAGTCCCTTCCGTCTTGTTTGTTATTTCATGGTCCGTATTGACCTCTACGGTGATCTTATCCCCCGCCGTTGTCATACCGTCAGCCATACTTCGACTATGAAGCAATGGAAGTGCGTGCTACCAGTCTTTTCTAGCCACGAATACGAAGTATCCTGGTGGTGTTGATATCTGTCTGATGTACAGATTGTAGAATTAAAAGATTGTTTCAGGTTAGGTTAATATATATATATATAATGTTGTTATACCTAGAGGAGTGGAAGAGGTGAAAGATGACAATGAGAGAAAAAGATGAAAAAAAGATGAAAAAGATGAAATGATAAAAACAGAAATAATATGCAATTACAAAATGAACAGGAAATTCTGTTGAGTTGAATATAACCAATAAGGAAGCTGCGTTAAGAAATAGTCAGCGGGGTTCCAAACCCTCCCTTACCTACCTTCTAAACTATAAGCAGGTAGCTCAGACTCTATTTTAGCGACGTGTTTTGTATTGAAGGTTAACTCTGATCTTAATCTTACCTAATCACGGCTTTAGTTGTGAGTTATTTAAATATATTCCTATATTCATATATTCGATAAACACCATTGACAAAGACTTGGTATGTTTTCTATATCCTTGCAAGTATGACGTTTAAAGACTTATTAGTGTCAACATGGATTTCGAAGTGGCTTTGATAATAAATTTGCATAATAGTATTTAAAGGAGCAGCAATTCCAAGGGCCAAGACTCTCAACTTACTGGGTTTATGACTTGTAAAATAATTCTACTAACTAGGTAACTATACTCATAACTACCTAGTAATAATAAATACACTGCTTATTCTGGGCAGATACCCTCCTGTATATAATCAAAGTAACCTTACAATGCCGTGTAACAATGTAAATGATAGAGCATCGTGAGAATGAGATTAATTAACCCCTGTTCAATAGCAAAGACTCTGTATATAACCACTCACCTTCTCTTCCTCTCCATGGTCAAGTGTAACTTCATCGTCATAGCAAGGATACGGCGTCTACATGCGCTAACCCATATTGAAAGCTCCCACCCGGATAGAAGTTTATCAGACTACCTTGTTGACTTGATCGAGATCAAAATATGAGGCAAATCGTAGCACGTGTATGAGAAACAATTAGATGGTAAATAAATTACTATAGCCCTTATTTAACTCTAATGATATCTTCCTTTGAACAAGTTAATTTGCATAATATTCTATAACATAACTCTTTTTTTCAACCAGTTAATGGTGGAACACGCAAGCCACAATTACACTTCTTAATTACATAACCCATTCCTTCGTTGACGTGTACGTGGGTACCTTTCAGCCATACATTTCAAGCCTATCAATCTCTCGTGGTCAACCGCGGAATTCTGCCAACAACCTTTCCTGTCTTGTCTATATCTCTGTCCTATTGAAGCCCTCCTCCCCTCCCCTCGGCCAGCTATCAGATACTATCGTTACATATCTCGATAGGACTGTTGGTCCCATTACGGTACGGTACCCGTGCCAGGTATCTAGGTAGGTTAGAAGGTATTCAACTGAAAGCCTCAACTCCCACACATACGTGCGCTATCATGTGTAGAATATACCGAGAACACCACGTATTATGCGGCCACGTACGGAATAGAAGAGTTGACTTGCTGTGCGATCTTAAAGGAGGAATACTCTGTCCCTTGGTAACCGAAGGCCCGGTGCAAAACGTAGACGCCATATGTGGGGTCTGCGCCAGACGGGAAGACCAGATCGAGAGGTTATTCCCCGGCCGAGAGGAATCGGTGAGTGATCTAGAAATCTTACTCGAAGAAATAAGACAGATGTTACGACGCTGATACGGCGGTCGGGAAGGGGCTTCACAGGCGGCACAGACCCGTAATAACCAGTTAGATGTGCACATGCTTCTTTGCCCTCTCCAGTCAGGACTCCGGATGCGTGTGTCCTGCGGTTAGGCTAAGGCTGTTTTGGCGATCGTCTTACCAACACCATCGTTAAGCCGCTACTGACCTCGGTATCTGATAAGACTAAAATCAGGATCGGACCAGGGATTATTGCCACGATCTCACGATCACGTAAGGCGTTTGCCTGTATTATATAGTTCTTCTGACCGGCCGCGGGAAGTTCCCGCTCAAGCCACTTCATTCAGTCCTGTTCATATACAGGACTAATCTTAACATTTGACTAAAAGCTGTGTTTCCGAAAATACTCTTTTTCTCGGAATTAACATGGTCATTGACTCTTCTGGATCGCATGACACATGTTAAGATGGGCTCCCACGTCGAGGCGACGGAGATTATGTTGAACGGGTAATACTGGAGCCTCGCGTTCTCCTCCAACTAGTTACCATACAATTCCTTGCTCGCCCGTTAAACCATACTCGAGTTGCTAGGAGCGTATGAAATCTTCTAATCTCCCATAAACTCTTTTAACTCAACTTTCCTAAAGTCAGTAAGTCTTCTCAATACACAGAACAGGTTCCAAGAAACAATCGGTAAACATGAAACTACGATCTGTCGCCCATGGGACGCTATAATACTATTCCCTATACAAATCCACACGACGGGTCGATCACGTAACGAAGAGAAATGGATGGCGTGAGCTAAGGTCGACCCATCGGCTTTAAACCTCCCTAGTCATCTCATCGACACAGGCCGTAGCCTGCAATAAAAAAAACAAAACATTTCTTTTTTTTTTTCGTATATCTCATGATTTCTATAGTTTCCGGCTCAATTCCTCTAAAAACAGTCGCTCCTCCGGCAGCAGGTACAAACCGTCGGGAAAAATCACGCGTTTCCGTTTGATCACCACCGCGACGTCCTCCGCGAGGAACTTCCCTTCCTCCAGGTGCGCCGGCGACGCGATCTTGAGCTGCGACCCGTCGTCGCTGACGCTGCCGCTGCCGCTCTCCTCGCATCGTGGTGGCGGTCCTTGGTGGTGGTGGTGATGGTGGCAGTGTTGCTTCTTCCAACGACGACCGACCTCCTTCGGGGTCCACCAGTAGAGCGGGTACCGGCGCTGGATGTTGTTGAGGAGCAGGGCCATGCACTGCATGAGGACGGAGCCGAGGAGGACGACGGGGAGGAGGAACCAGCCGAGCTTCGCCACGTCCTCGTCCACCACGGCGAGCAGGGCCGTGGCGCCGCCCGGTGGGTACACGGTGCCCGTCAGGGCCATGAACGCCACCGCGCAGGCGCAGCTGAGCGGGCCGGCGACCCACGTCAGCTGCCGCGACACGGCGCCCAGGGCGAACAGCTTTCTGACGGTGACGCCGATGACGGACGAGAAGAACTGGCCGAGAACGGCGTTGCGGGGCTGCGCGAGGGGCGAATCGACAGCGTAGAACTCGAGGACGGCGGCGGCGCCCTTGTTTCGGGGGAAAAAAAAGAAGAGATCTTGTTAGCCAAAAAAAAAAAGAAAAAGAAAAGAGATGAAGATTAATAAGAATTATAAAGATGAAAAATGATCCTTCGCTTTAAAAGAAAAAACAAGGAAAGACGAAAAGGGAGAAGGAGGAAACTTGTCGTTGCGAGCGAGGAATTTATTCAAAAGCGGGCAAAAAAAAAGAGAGATAGAAAAGGAAATGAATAAATCTCAGAAGGTTGGTAGGCTGCAAACTCACAAAACTACCAATAATAACAGGAACGCCGTGTTCTCTAAAAGAAGGAATGACGCGGTTGACGGCGTCGACGATGGTAAGGGCACTGAAAATTCCGACAAAGGCCCAGAAGATCATGGCTACGTTGCCAAGCGGGCGCTGGGGCTCCGACCTATTACCTAGGAAGCGGGCGATGGGATACGGGATGTCCTTCCATGGAGCGGGCGGTAACCAGGGGTTGAGATAATCGTCTATTTCGAAATTCCATGTTGACGGATGGAAGGGCATCTGTATCCCGGGAGGACTAGACGAGTCCTTTTTGGGGAGCAGAGCTTGATATCGTGAAGGATTAAATTTGGTGGAGGCTAAATTTTTCTTCTTTTTTTTTCCCCCTCGGGTTTCTTTTTTTCTCCCTTATTTCCTTGGATCGGCTTCGGCAAGATGTGACGATATGTTTTTTTTTATGACTCTCAAGGACGAACCGCCAACACGGCGCAGGGGCGCGCTGGCGGCAAGACAGGGGACGAAGACGTATCTTTGGGATTACTTTTTTTTTCTTAAAGAAAAGAAAAGAAAAGAAAAAGAATTAGATTAATAAAAATAAAAATAAAAATACCCAGGTAAATAAAAATCTTCTCTTCTCGTTCGTGGCCAAGTAGCATTGGCGCGTTTGAATTTCACCTTTATTTCTTCCTCATTCTAAAGACGCGATAACCAATTGGTTAGTTACTATATTGTATTTGGCGTCATATTTAGTAAGAGAAATTCCCTTCCCCCTCCAAATTAGAATTCATAGTCAGTTCCCTTATTTCCCTTCTTTTTTTTTTTTTTTTCCCCCTTTTCCTCCCTTCTTCAAATCACCTATCAGCTACCCAACTACCACCTGCCACCTGCCACCTGCCACCAAAAGAAGCTCTCATACTCGAAAATCCCGTCCCCCGAGTGCCGAATAAGTGGGTCTGTGTCCGGATACGCCATCTCCGCGGAGCCTAGACTCAGATCCCCATCCCCCTTTCTATATAGGGGAAACTGTTTTAGCGTCCCGTGAAAAATGACGGAAGTCAGCACTAGTCTAGTCGATCCCCGGAGGCAGTCACGGCGATTATCTGATTTTTTCGGATCCGAGAAATTAAAGGCAAAGACTCGAATACGGTTTTTAATTGCGGAAAATTCGTTGAAGAATATGCTTATCTATCCGCCAAGAAGGATCCTCGAGTTGATACTACGCTGTAAGGGGGGGCTAAGACATACGAATGCCCGATCTGAGTCGTACATGTATGTATGCATTTGAGAGAGATGGACAGTGATCTGTCCGGGATATGCAAATCTAGCATCCGCGTATACCTACCGTAGTGTAGAATATTACCATGGCAGTTGGTAACCTATCAAAATGTCACTTATATCAATAAACCGTGGTATCAATTCTTCGGAATCCGAGATCTGGATGTATTGCCTAATGTTCTCCCGGACGTCACGTAGCTAGGTTGCTGTCGTACATCCTCGCCCAATCATCTCTTCCTTATGACAGGTTACCTATGTACAGAATATCCTACGATCGTAGATCGTTTGTTTTCCATGGAGTGCAGCAGCTTCCAGACGTCTTGTCTTGCCAGATGCTTCGTCTGTTGTTTCTTAATTTCTTATTTAGAATCGTACGGAGCAAAACGGTGCTTGGTTTGTCTGGGGCGTCTGGGGGGTTCGTAACCCATCCAAGTGTTTGGTCCGGTGCCATATGCTGTATAGGGACTGGGCGGCGGAGGCGTGGGCTTTTTCTCACGCGCCAGGTATTGGGAAAAAAGATTCATACCGCCCACAAGATTTGATGATTCTTTGAAGATTTCAAGAATAATCTTAACTTCGGCACCCACGGTATCATCGATTTTGTCATCGAACTTTTCCCAATCGAAAGGCATCGTTTTTGGCTTATTGGTGGTATACGCTCGAGTAGGAGTAGGCAGGCCTAACTTTGTGGCCAGGGCTTGTCGAGTATAGTCGCCTGATGTTCAAGAATAGGAAGTTGTCAGTTTGGGCTCTGTCATTTACTCTAGAACAATCATACCTGGAAAATAATCTGAAAGTTGGCTGTCTACCTGGATTTAAGTATCGGTTCAACCTGAACTTGTACAATTTTTGGACACTTTGGATTAGTACCCGTGATTTGGCGATGAATTTTTGATGATAGTCGTCGAGAATAATCGTCGAGAATAATCGTCGAGAATAATCGTCAAGAATAATCGTCAAGAATAATCGTCAGAATAATCGTCAAGAATAATCGTCGAGAATAATCGTCGAGAAATTCCTAGAGTTATTTGGTAAGTTGTGAAGAACTTGCGCAAGCTTGACGAATTCTTCGAAGACGCGAAATGACTGTTGCTTAATTACTTAGTTCTTTCATATGCACCAGTTAAGTCCTAGTGAATTTAACTGTTTCATATATCTTAGATTCGGAAAGAGCGAGATATATAAAATACGTAGGTACCCTTTACCATTCACTTTGTATCGTACATGAGCAGCATTGTTGCCTAGTCAACTTTCTCATTATTATCTAGGTAAATATCTCTCTTTTACTCCTTATCAAGTTCACAACTATTTATCTGGATGCTTATTGTGTGGTGTTCATCTTGGTAGGTACCTTACAGTATGTAAGTTAGCATTGATATCTACTGCCATGAACATATTGACAGATATTATTAGTTAAATTTGCTACTTGCCCATCTATGGTTTACTCAAAAACCTCATGTATCCCGTTATCACGAACGTGAAAGAAAGTTAGTCTACTTAACTCTAAGCTTGTCGTTTTCATACATTAATGATAATATATATTCTCCCATCGGCAACAGCTACGATGGGCCTCTCCTCAGTGTGCTTAAAGATGATAACAATTATTTCAAATCGTTTTAAGAGTGGATTCTCGGTGGCTTCCTCCTCTGAATAGACTTAACTACCACTAGTGTTGGAATTAACAAGTAGGTAGTTAGAGTAATATGTAAATATTAGATGTTGTAGTTTGTTAAGCGGTTGTAATGGGTTTCTTAGTTTTTAAGGATAAAATATCCACCAGTGTGAAGGACATCTTATCTTAAGCGAGATGTTAGTTGCCTCAGGTACACGTAGAAATACTTCTAATACATCATATGCTGTGGATGAGCCCTAGAAGATAAAACTTTACGTTTGATTCCCTTAGGCATAAACAATGTTAACAGTATATAACAATCAGTTATATTATCATTTCTACTGTATTGTATTGTACATCTATCAACAATAGAAAATACATATAACTATAATAAAACAAGCAGTGAGTCCAATACTACGAAGATTGTCAACCTTCTAAAAATCTCATGAACTACTATATTAAGGAAGCTTGAATTAAAGGTACGTGGACTAACTAGGGGTACTGGCATTCTGACACACGGTGTAAATTAGGAGGTACCTAATATCTTCGATTCATGTCATACCGCTGTGAGCCTACCTAAGGTACCTAGATAGTTACGAGCCTTCTAACGCTTCTAACCTCATGTCAAGTTAGAGCCTAAGGTTGCTACGATGCTTTCAACAGCACCGCCGGTTTTGGTATTCCAGGTAATAAACCATGTCGTAAAAGTGGTTTGGCTAGGTACCTCCTAGGTACATAAAGATACATGAAAAGTTACATATATTCATCACCAAGACATCAAAATAGGGTGAATTTACCAGCTATATTTTTGATCTCGGTAGGTTACCTAGTGTTCTCGTATTCGTCCCTCTAGCTATGGATTTACCCGACGGCGTGGGAAATAATAGGTAGCTTACGAGAGGTTATGACCGGACTTTTACCTCATCCTAATTTGATGTTCGGGGAGCAGGAGCACCCATGAACGTATTCTGAGCTCCGGGATGCGTATAGGGGCTGGGCTTCAAAGTAGAGTTTATATATTGAGATGTATCTGAATAGCCCATTGGCGAAAGGTCTCCCATGGTCGTAGTTAAAAGTTGAGGGTCGATAGTGCTAGTAGAAGCATCGCTGAAAGAGGTTGCTTGGGTGTTCATAGAGGGCTGGCTGGTGGTAGAGGAAGGCATGGCTTTAGATATATTGATTTTCTAAAGATCGTTGTATGCCGGAGAGCTCTGCGTTGAGGAAAAGTACAAGTTTCGTCGGAGTAGCTCATTTCTGACCATATTTAAATATATTTCTTTCCTCCTCGTACAACATGGGTCGTGTCTAATTATTATATGACTCGTCAAAGGTAGTAATTTCTGTTCGAACATGATTCCCCATGGCGTGGATGGTGAATTAGAAACGGAGGAGACTCATTTACAGGGCTTGACACACTCCAGAAGGTGTACACCAAAGATTAAAATATAATGACTGGAGTATAGACGAAGCGTTACCGGAGTCTGGTTAGCCGCACGTACTTCCATCGTCTAATAATATGGCATAGGTAGCTTTTCCATTTCACGATACGAAGTCAAATTAGAAAGAATGGCATTTGGAGACAATTAGGCCATGTTACGTGTCACTTGGTGAATATACTCGACTATATGATCTTAAGCTTTATAAGGACCATGTAATTACTAACAAGATAGGCCATGCAGATGGATAGTGACTAGATTTTCATACGAAGAGCCCTAACCTAATTCACCCATCTAGGTCATGATAGGTACGAGGACACTATTTATTCACTCTACCTCCCTCCCACGGGTACACATTGACAAGATTTGCCTTGAACCTTGGACAGGCCATGACTGCCATATTGACCTTAACATATCTGCAAGCTAAAAAGGCCTTGATTTCTGCCCTCGAATCAGGTTTAAAGGCCAACTTTGGTCTAAAAAAAGAATACTACCTTATAAAGGGTATCTTTGTCGTAACTACCTACCGCCAAAGTTATGCATTTACTATGGTCTTAGGTAGATAGTAATGTCGAAAAATCGCTACGGCAAGAGAAACCTGGTCAACAACGTCTATTTCACATATCTACCAATGGTCCATGTTCTATTAGCAGGTAGTCGCGAAAACCTCGAAATCTCTCCTAGCAAACCAACTGCTAATATCGTCATCTGGCCAAGCATATTTTCACGCAAGATCTTCAATGCGAGTCCTAGGCACTTCATATCATAATTATCCACGGACTGAAGCACAAGATAGCGGCATAGACCCAGCTGTGGTGACGATGGTGTGCTTTGTGGCTGTCAGTCGTGAAACTATTAGATTTAAAGTAGATAAGCCCTTAAGTCTGAACTGACTTGAAGATCTATCCCATTTCATTTGTATGTCTCGCATATTACAACCAGAATATATATCATCCTAGCAGAGTTGTATAAAGTCTTCGGGCTTCGGTTCTCACCGATAGACCATTTTTGACCGCCCTTAAGATGTTATTGGATCTGTCGTAAACAAAGAACATCCGTAGATCCGCGATATACCCCAAAATGAGGTCCTCACTCAATGTCATGTGTGATGAGAAAAAATAACTTAACTGAAAGGATAAGAGGTAAAATACACTAGCTAACAATAAGAGTCTTTCATAGTATAATTCCGAGTTAAAAGTTATTATGTATAGGTAGGCAACGGTGGGAATGTGGATCTTTAGTTGTAGAGATTAAATCATAGTACAGATGTACATGGCTTTCCTCTCCTTTTTTTAACCTAGGTACGGTAAGTCGATAGGCGATGAGATCCAATCCGCTTTTAGTCTTTGGTTCCTCCAAAGTCCATCACTTCGTCTATCCATTAACCTATCACTCTATAATCACTTGTACTCTCCTGCAATGCAATCATTCTTGAAGAGGGGGAGATTATCATTTATATTTCTACAACATGACTCATGCAGCATATTCTCGAGGTGTGGTACCCAATAGAATCGTATTAAGGCGTCGAAAGCTACGTCGTCCGTGATATAAAGATCAACGCCAAATACCTTGCCCATTGTTATAAAAGCCTATTGATAACCTCCCCCTCTCACCGGTCAAGTTTTCCTTGGGAGCTATCTTTCATACACTCATATCTTAACGGAATCGTCGGCGTTAGTAAAAATTAAACACGACCAGGAAGATGAAGCTTATAAGCCTATGTTCTTTTTTAGCGTCAGCGCTATCATGCTGCGCTGCTACCTCGTTACGACTCAATGTAACCGCGATCTCAGCTCGGGATGGCGCCTCAACCCTTGAATGCTGGCGGATGGCTCAACCGTTTAGTTCCTATTCTGAGTCAGACCCCGGAATCCGTCTATCAACACTCAGCAACGTCGCAAACATATCCTATACTATCGTTCCGCCTAAGTTCTACCAGGACGTGCATAACGCGCCGAAGATACAGTCAGTCTACCTCTACTATACCGTAATATATATATATATATATATATATAAGAGAAGTTCGTTGCTTTTTTTTCTAACTCGGTACGAATGCACAGGTGGATTGTTTTCATCACTGGGTTAGCGTATATCACCCTACCCGATGGTGATACTACCAGCGTCTTCATCCCAGGAGGCGAATTCGGTCTCGCCTTCGCTGCTGACACAGCTGCCGTCAGTCGCAAAGGCCATTATACGCACTATCCCGGCCTCACCCACACCATCGTGCTGCAAATTCCAACCCTGGATGGTAAAGTACCGGAACATGACGTTCTACATATGGGACCATGTACCACATACGAGATCAACGGGGTCCGAGAGGCGGTGCTTGCCGGAGCAGGCTCTTCTAATCCGGAAGTCGAAGACTTGTACCACGCTTCCATCTCGAACGAGGCCCCATTCGTGAAATTCCAGGGCGAATAGCTGAAACTTGAACGCAGAAGGAAGATGTTTCACGGCATCATGATGATTGCTCTTTTATGAAATTCAACATAAGCTACGTGTGGATGAGGAGGCGCCTGGTGATGTCAAGAAGAACAATGCTTGGAACTCCCTAGAAACAGGTAATGCCTAAGGTACCAAATAGATGATAAACATGGAGGCTTTCTACGTGTGTCAAGAAGTTTTTCATAGAAATATAGTCACTTTGAAACCTACAAGTTCCTTTATAGGGTATTATCCAATGATCGATGTACGGCGCAATTGTTAACTGCAACACATGCGGATAAGCTTGGAGACGTCTTCAAAGTATACTTCTTAGTATACCCTTTGAAATGGCGGTAAAATTATTCAGCCAGGCCCTAAGTAACCTGGGAATCGTGGCCCTCGTTCTCGTCGACAATCCTTCAGCACTAAATTTGATATGTCCGCGAGAGCGCCTGGCATCAGCACAGTACTGATCTAAGATCAGAAAAAACAACGCGATATCCTCCTGTTCCGAGTCGCGTGTATCGGCTCCTGTATAATATCTATAACGGAGGATATTCCAAGATACTAAGTCTCCGAGAAGTTAGGTACCTTCTAGTTGCTGGAGCAGCGTACGAAGTTTTTTTTTTTTTTTTCGCTCACGATCCACTGTTTGCCGTCTTGGTATGGTCCGCAGAGACGCCTCGTTCTGCAAGATTCGTGGTTCATCTCAAGCCATCGGCTAACAGATACGGGAACTACCTCTTTATGAGCTTAATTTTTATGTTGGTAGCTTATCTGATTCCTTACCCTAGCATTATATGAGTAGTGTAGGTAGTGAAAACGCCAAGTGCCTTATTCCGCACTTGAAGAGCTATCCCTCTAGGTAGCTCAGCTTGACGATGTCTTCGCTGAAACTTCAGTTACTAGAAAAAGAGATCAATTTCTACGGGTCTTGTATCTGTAAAGTAAGTGTCTACCTTGATCTAAGCATTTAGATTACATCTAGGTAGATAATATCTACTACCTAAGTCGAATACCGCTACTGCATCGACATGTGTGCAATGCACACAAGCGTCCAGCCGCAGCAGCTAGTACCTACTTGGGGGTTGAGGAGGTGATGGAAGTACTTCTTCATCCACACATGTCTGTACCCGTCCATCAGTCAATGCCGGTACCCAGTCTCCAAGGACCAGTGAGCGCGGTCGTACGTACAGCTCTTGACGCCCGTACCACCAAATAACTCAACACTTACCTCGATCGACTAGGCAAGCGTGTAAACCGATACAAGCTCCAAAAGTACCACCACAAGGACCCGGTGCAAGGCGATACCACGTTTGGGGGTCCCGGGCGCATCTCCTTTATTTAGCAGAGGCGGCATTACACCATCATACCTTACGCCATCGTACCTGTAGCACTGCACCAGGCTTCGTACGCCCTAGCCACGAGAATCTAAGACCACCAGTCGAGCCTAGGTGGCAGACGTTTTATTTTATTTTTTCCCATGGGGGAATATGATAATATGGCTACGTGCAGGAAAGAGAGAGAGAAAAAAAACGGCGGCAACTCCGCCACGAGGAATCGTGCATCGGAATGAGTGCCTGGAGATTATCTCCTGTCTCGAACCGAAGGCGCATGGAAGATGCATGGAAGGAGTACCGTAAGCCCGGGGCTATGTGTGAGTGTGTATGTAGGTGGTATAGCTCTACCTACCTAGCTGATTGGGGGTTTGCTCTCTCTCATTCCTGCCCCCAAGGTAGACGGTACATACGTACGCTTGGGCTAACTGTAAGACACACCTCAGTAAGCAGGTAGGGTAACAAGTAGGTAGGTAAGTACGTAGCTAATCGTATCGTTTCGAGAGGGGCGGGATTGAGACACGTATGTAGGCGGCGGAGATATCTGACTGCGCTGGGCTGGGGCCCCGAGGGTGGGAACGATAGACGTATATCTGAGGCCGTTACCCACCGGCATGCTGCATCCGGAGGGGAGGTTAGGATTGCCTGCGGCGGGGCGGAGGAGTGGCTGTCGTAGGCTCCGCCCGGTGACATGTCTTCATATGATACCTATCTCTTACATACATAGGTGCTTTAAGTGCACACCGTCGAGACCTTGGGGCGGACGGCTACCAGGCGGCCACGTTCATAGGTAAACTTTCCTTTTTACCGAGGCGGGATGAAGATGGATCCGTGGAATGTGGACCGGCAAGTAAGAGTGAACTAGTTAACTCAGGTAGGTATGTAGCTGAGCAAAGGCTAGTCTTGTTGGATGCCTACATAGGAGCTGAGCCGATGCTTACCTGGTCTTTTCGACCGATGTGATGCAGATGTACCAGGTAATGTGATATGGGTACGTAGGTGGGTGAGCGTCGCTGATGCGGCTCATCATGTAGGTCCCGGCTTTCCCAACTGGGTAGGTCTAGCGCCATGATGAATTGTACAGTACCGTCAAAGTACCGTTAAAAAACGTCCCTCTCAGCTATATCTCTGCTTTCTTATTCCGTGTAGTACATTGTCTTAACTTGGAAAGCTTTATATACGCTTACATCACGCTTAAGAGGAACTTGTTTTTCCTACGGAGGTCTGGACGGTACCTAACCAGGCGCAATGTGTGGAGCTTTTGAGAGCAACGACACGTCGTTGGGTTGGATACCGACTCCCTAGGGAGGAGGGGCAGTGGACATTTCACGAGAGCACGGAGAAATTCTGTCAATATAAATCTGACGTGGCCACTTAATATCAACCGGTCTGCATAATTTGCGCTCGCTATGGTTACACGATGCTGTCGGCCTTGGTCAACGCTTCATGTAGGATAGATTGTTTTTGATGCTAGAGTGGAGTAGAGTAGAAGGATCTTTACTACGTAGTAAGTAGGTAGGTAGGTATGCTACTTCGGTAGGAATCAAGCATCGATGGGTTTGCTTTTTCTATATTTAAGGAGTCAGAGGAGGTGTTGGATGGGTGTAGGTGGGCGTAGGTAGGTACGTCTCCGAACGGCCGGGATCGGTAAGGAGTCCGCGGATGTAGATCACCGTCGGGTGTTGGATCTGTCCTGCCCGGGCCAGCTCGCCCCTCGCATCAAGGATGAGAGATGTACATAACATTTACCGTCTCTGACCCTTCAGAGATATGGCGTCCAACACTTTAAGATAGAACGGGTTGAGACATCCCCTAAATTCACGTGCAAGACTGTTTCTGAGATCGTTCCACCGTGATCGACGTAAGGAAAGACTGATATGTACACTCACATAGTACAAGTTGTCGACGTAGGCTTTTTTAGACTGGGTTAGTTCTTAAACTCATGACATCTGTTAGGCGTATTGTACTACGCTGTCTACGGTGCTTGTTTGGTAGAATGCAGTAAGCATCCACCGACGATTGTGGCAAAGTGCAGGATGGTGGCTTGGGGAGGATTGTCAGTGATACGCTAGGTGGTAGAACGGTCACCCTCCATCTGAGGATGGGGATGATGAACGACCTAACTTCAGAGCCGGATCGTTTCATCATATACCACATACCTAAGTAGATATACATGGGAATAAGGCAGGTGAAGAAGAAAAAGAAAAAGAAGCGTTATTCGGGACGCTCGGTGCTCTCGTGCATACCTAGGTATCTCTTTTGGTAAACACAAGGCTTGGCACAGACCGACAATCTTATTAGTTCTCTTTCTCCAATGTGAGCTCCTGAGGTACGTCGACTCCCGTGGATCTGGGTCGATATGATATTCGTCCTCAAATGTTTAAATAAACATCAACTCCCTTTCCAGAAGCACCTGATAGACCCTTCATAAACTGATATCCTATTACCTTTGCTACTTGAGAAGGCACTTTTGAGCGCGTGAATATTCCGAAAGGAAAAGTCTTGCATCGACAATGTTTTAATACTATTCGAGCATGTTGATGTAAATCCTATGCCCCATCTATCATCCACTATACGTCAGATGGGTTGCAATTCAATGTAATAAGCCCCGGGGCTATATTGAAAGACATGCTCCAAGACCCGAGTTAGCGTTAGAATCCTTCGTCTTATTGACTTAAGCGACCCCAGTTGCGTGGCGCTCTCGATGAGTAGTGTGTAGGTATATTCGATTCTATCTCCGCATCTGTACAACGTAGTAGGCCTCAGTACTGCTCTCAAGACATGTAAAAAGTATCTCGCTTTTTTTTATCTTGTTATCTTGTTAGAAGGGATCTGGACTGGGAAGGGCAAGGGGTTATATCGTCTGATGGTTTAGCCCCCAATGTAGAAGTCATCCCACCGCTAAGCGACATTCCATGAAGCAGTTATATGCACAGAATAAATATATGACTAGGTCTTTGACGATAAGTAAGTTGATGTAGATTTGATCGATGCTTTTCAGCTTCGTCAAGGACGAAAACAAGTTATTAATTGGAATCAGAGTACCATAGCTCGTCCTAAAGAGTTAACAAATCACTAGGCCTGTCACTTCTCGCGTGCCATCACAACACTATTTCGGAATCGCTAACCGGATTTGAAAGAAGGTAGGTATGATTCCTCCACTTTCCACGAGATCATAGCCTGGAACCTAGAACCCGTGGACTGTGTGTTCCCGGTGTGTTCCTGAGCAATAGCGTATGGAATCACGCACGTTTCTATTCAGCCCCTGCTCTCAGACGTGAGTTCGTGCAAGAGTTAGCCTCAAAAGATCCCAATAGAACCTTTTTCTCGTTGATGAATTGTAACCCCTTTTCTTTAGAGGGGATAACTAACTGATAAGAAGCTGATAATATATATATATATATTCACAAACATAAAATATAATAAAATAAAATAAAAGCACCGTGTTTTGTGGACGTGTTACGTACCGCATGTTCGCACGTTTGCAGGATAAAATCTCCGAGATTTCGAATTTGAAACATTGTATACCGGTATTAATCGTACTTATCATTTTCTAAGAACTTTACCAAGGTACTTGGCTAATTGCATTATTTATGATATATAATATTTACGAATGGTGTAAAATAAAGAGTACGTTGTAAGAAAGAAAAGAAGGAAGAAAAAAAGAAGAATATGAAGCTGTAAGTACTCGATCTAATATGTTGAATATGGAAACAAAAGGGGGTTGGGTCCTAACTTCTAAGATACTACGTAGTTGGAAGTACTTCGTACATGCATGTAAAAGATATAGACCCTAGTTCAGGGGGTGCATTCTTTTCTCATATTAGAATTTCTTATTTCCTTCAAACTTTCCCCCCGGAGCTGCATCTAATAAACGTACGTACATACACCTCCACCTCCACGGTTCTTACCTGATTTACCTGAAGTACTACGTATCCACTCCTTACCGGGGGGGACACGCAGATACAGGGGCCAAGCTTTTTAACATCCCGGTCTAGCTTGATAATTTTAGTTGACTTGAGTGTACGGATACCAAGCAACTACTACATAGTAGCAGCGTCATTGCGTTTTTTTTTTTTTTTTTTTTTTTTGGATGGGGCAATGTGCTACGAATATCAATGATATTACGGGTATGAATTGCGAGCTTATGTGGGTGTATACTCCGTACTGCGTAGCGTTTATTTAAATATCTAGGCAGGTAAAGATGTGGTGTATTGGTGTAAGTATATTCAAATGTTTAGGGTAGGACGTAGGAATGTTCAACATTGAAGTATCATAACATGAAGTAAAGGTACCTACATGTAGGGTTGTATCCGTATATCTCGACATGCATAACAGGATGCACCTTGTCATCTGTTACAACTTTCTTGCCATACCTCTTATAACATTCAGTAAAGTATAATGTAGTGCATACATCATGTACATTCCGTACTTCAATGTATCGATGCACGTACGACCGACATACATCATGTAACTTAGAATGTAGGTACATGTATATATACCTGGTATACGGATATAGTAGGTACGTCTTGTGATAAGACTATATACATTGATGTATGTAGAAATGGCAACGGCGAAACGTTTGACGTTATGTACTTGAACTTACTTATTACACGTGTATGTAATTCCTTCCGCTCGCCTGTGCCGGCAAACTAAAAGTAGAACATTGACTTGAACCTGTAACAACTTTGATTTACTCTTCTATCTTTTTTCCCCCCTACCTGTTCTTCTCCTTCTCTCCTCCTCTCTCTTCTCCTTCTCTCTTCATACCTCATTCTCATCCTCTCTTCCACTCTCGTCCGCGTTCGCCTTTACGCTTGGACGATAATCATGATTTCGTGATTTTGGATATCTTTTTATTCTCCTATTAGATACCACGATATCTAAGCTTCCTCTGTTGCTTATTTTCGATTGGAGAATTCTAAGACTTTTTGGTTAGCGGTGGCGCTTTTATTCTTTTCTTTTTATTCCTCTCTTTTCCTTTCTCTTGCTTCTCCCTGGATTAAAGGATTAAATAATATACGGTACGTTAATCCGTTCTACATCTTTATATGGTGGTTTATAGGTTTTGCTTTTCCTACTTGGTATATGATATAATGTCTTCATCGAAAGCTTGTGCGTTTACCAGATCGTGATATTTCGATGGGGCTATGGATATACGCAATGACCGATCTGCTTCTTTTACTTCCTTACGCAGCATTCGGTCGACAGGGGACTAGCAAGTCAATCTACGAAAGCTTCGTTTTCATATCATTTGAAGGATAGGGGAAAAACATTGGAAAAAAAAAAGAGAGAATAACAACAGTCTGCCCTTATAATGCTTCTTTTTTTTTTTCACACTTATGAGCCATCATTTCTATGCCTAGTGGTCATTTCATTCATTCGTTCGCTTTGAATCCATTTCAGTTCAATTCGATTCTATCTAATGCAATCTAATCCAAATTCAATCCAATCCAAATCGATCTAATTCTCACTTACACACGTCCCTCCTATCGTGTCATATATGTACATAATCACAATTTCATCACCCTACCCAAATGCAAATCATATCACCAAGTTCCAAGTTTTACTCCCTCCTCTTCTTTCACTGTCCATGCTCATGTCCGTGTCTATGCGTTTGTGTATGTGTATGTCTTGCCTACGGCTTATCGAGTAAGACATCTCGTCGCAATGCTTGAGTCATGAAGCAAACATCAAATCTTGAACCAGAAAAAGATCCCATTTGTACATATTTATCCTACACCATATTTTCTTCATCTTACAAAATAAGGAATACCTTTCAGGCTTCCCCAGTCTCCCCAGTCTCCCCACGGAATGTTTCATTTACAAACTTGTCCTCCGCTTAATTCTGCTCTAATTCTCTAAATGATCTTCGTGATCTTCATACTCTCTCTTCACTCGTCAATCCTTTCGGCGCAATTTTCCTAAATATATCCACTTGCCTTATCTTTTCCTTTGAATCGACTATATTAATTAATCTTCTATACTTATTAGGCTCTATACCTCGCAGCTCATATAATTCGATACCTGAGTAATTTTGGTACCGCGCCTCCAGTCCGTTCGCTGTTCCCTGCAGACTCGTTGGTCTGCAGTCCTTCGCTTCACCCTGTCGTCTCATCTTGACCAGGGCGACCTTCCGGGGTCTGCCGTTACAACAGATTTTCCCATTGAGGGCTTTACCACCCGCGACTCCGCCATGTCGAGCTCTTCTTCAATCGCCATCGCGAATACCTCGCGACCAGTTCGTTCAAGAACCCAGAGCATCTCGAGCGACCGACCTTCCGCTATTGGCCACAGCCTCATGTCGCCTCCCCTCTCCGTTTCGCCCAGCGCGGTCTTCATTGCCGCGTCTGCGGCCTCGCAGATTGTCACCAATGACCACGACAGCCATTCTGAGGCGTGGTATGATCAGATGGGCATTGAGCCCTCGGAGGAAACTGCTCTAGTCACGGAGGGCGCCCTTCAGCTCGCCAATAACTTTGTCGATCAGCTCTTATTTAATATCATCTCGTCCGCTAAATCTACCGCATTATCAGCTCTACGACCGGCCATTAGCGAAGTCTTAAAGCCGAAGCTTGCCAAAGATGCCGTCAACAACGCAGATGAAGAACTTCGAGAATACGTAGGCGGCGGCGAAATCGAGGACTTGACACAACCCGTAGATGCTGCACCCTCCGGCGATTGGGATCTCGAGTTAGTATGGAAAAGGGCGAGATTGCGCTGCATGGTCTACTCTTCCCTTGGCGACATGGAAGAGGAGGATGAAGACTACTATATGGAGCAGGAGCATCTCAGGGGAGAGTCTGAGGATATTCTGCTGGAGACTGTGTCTCCGGCAGTGTCTATTTTCTTGACATCCATCTTAGAATTTATGGGCGAACAGGTTCTTGTCGTTGCTGGTCAGGCCGCGTTCAATCGACTGCGCGTCAAGTATGAAAGGGAGTTAAGAGAAAGAACCCGATCGCCTGGCGGAGTTTTCGATCGCATTGTGGTCGAAGAGTTAGACATGGAGCGCGTTGCTTTAGATCGAACCCTCGGCCGACTCTGGCGTGGTTGGAAGAAGCGGATTCGGTCGCCATCAGAACCCAACTATTCTCGTCCTTTCTCGCGCAGTTCTACGGGCGCTTCTGTATTATCTTCCCAACGCCGTGGAAGTGCCGCTGCGGACTATGCTTCATCACTTCGAGGGCCCAGAGATTCAGACCCCGCGCTTGAGGTACAAGAAGAGCAAAATGGCGAAATAACCGAGGTGGCAAAAGCAAAGTCTAAGCCAGAAACGATACACCCGACCGATGTACCTCTACCAGACAGCGATGTCGAGGTTACGTACAGCGACGAAGAAGGGGAGGATAAGAGAAATGACACCATCCGACCTAAAAGCTTAATGATCGTCCCCTCGTCTTCAAAGACAAGGTTGACATCTCTCGGAGCTTCGTTAAAGAATACTTCGGTTCGACGCGTGCAATCTCTTCCTCCTCGGAGATGTCCCCGGTATCCTTCTCCACTGCCCACGAGTCGTAAAGCCAATTCTCAAGTGAACAAAGACTCCAACATAGAAGAGAAGGGCTTGACAAGTGGGACGGTGCCGGGCTTGACAATTAACAGTGTATCTGCAAAGGAAGGGATAGATGCTAGTGGTAGTGCCAGGATAGGTTCTAAGTCGACCCAGAGCGTATCTGGTGAGGCACCAGAGCAAAAGCCTATCCGAAACGGCTCATCTCTGAAGATCAAAGGTACTGCGTCTAATGGTAACACTTCACGAGCCGAGTCAGAAGATGAAATCGACGAATTCGCTGAAGAACCTGAAATTCTAACGTCGTCGCGGATATCCATTGGAGGAAGAAGTTCACCTGCTACCTCAGATTCTGGCAGACCTGCTCCCCTTGTACAGGTGAGGTCTAATAGTCTTCGGTCGGTGCGGGTAATCGAAGTACAAAGCCCGCGCAGTCCAACAACCGGTTCGCGAACAAGCTCTATGGAGTTCCCCGACCCTTCCTCGGTTACTCGCAGGATATCAACTCCTCCCATAACGGAAGAGGATTACTCGAAGACCCCGCGTATCAAGAGAAATGCTGTTATCCTTCAACCTTTACACGATGATTCTCACGATAACACTGTTGTCGGTCAACCTACTCGTAACCCTAGTCCCTTAAGGAGTGTTCATCCGCAGCCGTCGTCCCAATTATCAGTACCTGCGGCTAAAACTTCGATTCCTGATGGACCTGAGTTGGAGGGGCCTCCAGAAGAGAGATCAACAACTCCCTTGAGACCATCGAGGAGCCCGCCGATGCCAACGCTGCCCGAGAGGAGCGCAACCCGACCGACCTATGGGCGGTCGAATTCGAATGGTGCCTCATCGGAAAAGTCTGCGCGGCGCGACTCACCCGAATCACAAAGGGTCCGTCCGGTACCAAGCGAGTCCCCTTCTTCTACATCAACCAAATTCAAAGCAGTACACACCTCTGAAGAGGGCAGTTTCCAGAGATCTGAAGATAAGGTTCGCGATTTTGAGCAGCTAATCCACAGTCAAGAGACTCTGCAGTATACTCTGACACCAGAGAATATGCGTGATATCGATGTAAGTTCATCGCCTCCTCCATATCACAAACAAGTTTTAACAGAAGTAGTCACTCTCATCTCAACAGACCGGGAGCCCCAAGTCTTCTCATAGATTCCAAAGGAGCGAGGATACTCGAGTGACCGAACGCTCACGATCGTCTTCCATAAAGAGGACCCCATCGATAACGAAGCAAACGAGCCTAGGTTCTCACCCTCCTACAGACCTACCTATGAATGGGATCATGTCTGGAGCTATTCCGAGTATGCCTATCTCGGTTGCGCCAAAGGGCCGATCAGGCGCTGCACCGCAAGCAAGAGAGGCGCGGATCCCTCGAGAATCGCTGCAGGATTTTGCCGCTTTCATTCGGTCTACGGGGCCGCCGGGCGAGCACAATACTCAGCAAACTCGACCACACGCAGATCTAGCGGCGACGGCCCGACCCTATGCAGGTTCTCCCTACAAAGGAAGGAGTGCAAGCATCGACAGTCGACGGACCAATCTAAGCAACCGATCTCACCTTACAGCTAGGGATGCTACCGTGAATACAGCCAGTGAAAACTCGGATCTAATTGATTTTATCCGACGAGGACCCCCGAGTAGTAACGAGAAAACCCCTCGGATTCCTCGTCACGTTGCCCCATTCCGGACCACCATGGATTCGGACCAAATGCAGATGACTGGGGCCGTGGGTGGTAAGGCAATCGATGCGGTCATTCCAAACATTGGTAGCATCGAGGCTTCTGCAAACAATATGGAGGTATCAGCACCCTCGTCAATGAATTCGCAGAGTGCTCTTTTGAGCAAGGCGGCAGCAGCGAGTAAGATACAGCAACACTCTGGAAACGATTTTGACGATGACGATATGATGCCGAAGAGGACGCGACGACGAGTCCGTGATCCTTACGCCATCGACTTTAGTGACGAAGACGAGGATGATCTAGATATGCTTCCAAAGCCGAAGCCAAAACAGGAAGAAAGCTTGATCGATTTTCTCAACAGCTACCCGCCTCCCCCAGAACCTGAGCCGGAGCCTGTGACCATCCCCAAGAAGAAATCTAGTGCACCCAACCTAATAGCTCGTCTAAGGTCGGGTGGAAGTTCGCTCAGTAGATCGTCCTCAGCCTCAAACCCTAGAGGTTTGAATATTGGCGACACGAGATCTCTTAGTAGCCGAACTGGTAATAGCAATAGCAAAGGATACACGCCCATCGTCATCCCAGGAGCCATAGATCAATACGGGAGCGATATTAAGCCGCCACCGACTGCTCCTGCCAGTTCGGCAGGTCGCGTTCCGATGAAAAAATACCAACCGCGAGAAGCAGCGTCTTCTGTTCGGACTGCCACGTCGGATCTGGCCAGCTTTCTACGTGATTCCGAACCACCACCACAGCCAGTGATGCGCCCTCCTTCCCCCGAGAACAAGATTAACGGATTTTCTCGAATATTCGACCGTCGCAAGAAGTCGACGGCATATTAGTCAAATTCTACCTTTTGCTTCAACCTTCTATGTACAAATTTTTTTCAATTACTTTTCAATATCGAGGACTCAAAAATCTAGACCGAGGATGCGCAAGAGCAAGCTACAGAACTAAATTCCCCGGCAGCTAGAATATCATCTAGTTCAGCCATGAAGATCCTACGTGTATGCTTCATTGATGGTAGACAGTTTCTCCCTTCCTGTAGCTATTATCTTGGTTCTGCGTTCAATCAGTCGACTAGAGAGAGGCGAGTCAGTCAATACCACCCATCAACTTGCTTGGTTGCGTTTGCCAGCGGCGGCCACATATGGGGAATGTAATGCGAGGGCAAAATATGAGCAGTCGTGGCCAAGATGTTCTTGTCATGTTACCTTTGTAGTTAGGGATTAATATACTACGCCATGATGACCAAAAAAAAAAGGTTACTACGCCGAGTTGAACGGATCTTTCTAATATAGCTCAGGCTAGAATGTATTGCAGCTCAAATACAAATATGTGATTACCTGCAATAGTGACTTATTTTCGTGGACATATCAACTGCAACTTGGTGACTTGGAGCGTAGTAATAGTATACCTACCTACCTACCTACCTACCAACCTCCTACCACTATAACCGAGGAGAGTAAAAAGAAACGAGTATTTTTTCTCCTCAAGAGAAAGGAAAGTTTTAAGGAAAAAGGGGGAGGGGAGGAGGGGGAATATCTTGATCTATCTTGATGATTACCTAATTAATTGATTGATTGATTGATTTGACTACGGTAGCTAGGTAATTATAGCAGCGCGTTACGTACATGGTAAATTAACTACCTACCTACTCCAGTTGCGTCAGGTTACATTTTGGTTACCTCATACCTGCGCGTATGGTAAACTTTTGCGTACTTTTTTTTTTGTTTCTTTCCAGTCAGCCCTGTGTGTGTGTGTGTGTGTATGTGTGTGTGTGTGTATCTCCATCCATATCTGTGTCTCTGAGTCTGAATCTGAATGTGTATGTGGATTTTGCACATGATAGCTACCCGTCATTATCATCGTCGTCGTTGCTGCTGTTGTTGTCTCACTAGTAATCGTCTGACCTCATTATCGTCCAGTCATCTGTGGTATCATTGCAAAGGTAGGTGGATAGAGAACCGAGTATGTCGATGGAAGTACGTGTTGGTATTTTTTTCCTTTTTTTCCGGGGGGGAGGGTTGGGTAGAGCGACGCATTGCAGGTAAGTCTGCGTGTTGGAACCGAGTCTGGTATACCCGGAGTGGTTTGCCAGACGGGAATACCTACCGGTAGTAGACGCCAGGTAGGTATTATTCCGCAGATGACCCCCGTTTTGCATACACCGCATACCTAGGTACCTGCCTATCCTTACTTCGAATCTAGCGGCGATTCTCTGTAGGTATGGTGTAGGTATGAACGTGTACCTATGCGTAACCCGTGAAAGGAGAAAAAGAAAGGAAGCAAAAGTAAAAAAAAAAAAAAACATCCGAAGTTTTAGTGAAGAATAGAATAGAGATGCAATGAGATGAGATGAAACCCCGGCTCTCGACTATCATATCCGTAACGCGTTTGTTTTCCCTTCCTTTGTCTCCTTTTTGGATATCTTCCTGAATATCTCGTATGAAACCTCCGTGCTCCGCAGAAACTTGTTTTTTCTTTTGCTTTTTTGCTTTACTTTTCTGTTTGTTTCTTCCCGGGCAATTTGTAATGCGAGCCCGCAGCAATTCCACTCGTGATCCCTTCCTGGACCCTATGTCATGTATAGGGCGGCGACCTGCCTGTTCATACCCAGGCGATCTCGTTATCCCAGGAGAATGCGCGAAAGCCACGCACGTAGGCCGCCTCTCTTCTTGATTCTGTACTCTGAGTGCTCGGCTCTCTTCACTTCCGGACCGTAGTATCCGTGATCGGCGGCTGTGGAAGGCATCGAGAAGTAGCGTCTATCATGCTCTTCCTTCATCGCGTAAGCGTGGGCTCTCTTGCTACTTGTCCCGCGAGTCATGGTCGGGGCGGTGGAAGAGGAGGGACAGTTGGCGTTGGTGATACTAGTTCGGTATCCGATATTGGAGTCAGAGGCTGCTGTGATAGAGGCAGCGAAAGCGCGAGAGCGAGAGCGGGTACGGACATAAGATCCTGTAAAACTGGGTGACGACGCGTGGGTGTACTTGTCCTCGGTTTGGAGGCTGTTGCTGTCGTCGTCGTCGTCGCCGTCGTCGCCGCTGTCGTCGTCGCTAAGACTTCGGTGGGAGCGAGGCTGTGGGACAAAGGGACTGGATGATGGGTTTAGGTGCGGGTGTGCCATAACATCCGGGGTAGTGTCGAACACGTGCTGAGATGGGCCAGATGGCGCCTTCACTGGCGTGTTGCCATTATGGTAGTAGTTATGATGGTGGTGGTGGTGTGCATGGTAATGGTGATGATGGATGCAGGAGGGGAGACACTTCGGGCCCTCACCATCCTTGACATCGAAATAAGTAGCCGATGGCTTAGTAGCGCCATGACAGTCTGTATGCTTTGGTTCCTCGGATTTATCGATTCGCTCTGTTGCGATAGTGGGTGAGGCGGGGGGTGTAGCTTCTTGAATAATGAGACGAGGATGCATGGGACGGTAGCTGTTCACGGGAAGAGGAATGCGAGAATACTTTCTATGGCCGCGCGGAACGCCGTTCGACGCTACGAAAGTAACTCCGGGAGACTCCATTCTTCCACGATCCTCATCTGCAGATAGGGATTTATTGGGATACATCAATCGGGAATGGTGACTTCCCTTCTCTTCTCCTGAGTAGGTGCTCGCGGCCTTGTTGGAGAGATTTTGGGGATTATCAGACCCAGAAGTCGAAGATAGATTAAGAGATGGACTCATCGAGGCACTCAAATAAGTTTAAACCACGCACGTTGTTGAAAGGATGGGAACGACTTGATATGAATGTGCGTTGGGTAATTTTATGACAAATTAAGATTGTGGGAAGTCAAGATGGCATTGATAGGCATGAGTTGAAGTGCGCAATTTTGCAGGTAAAGTAGGTAGGTATGTAAGGTAGGGTAATGTACCAGTATGAGTAGGATGGAGGAGGTATGTAAAGTCTAGCTTGCTAGCTTAGAAGGTAAGAAGAGACTTTGCATTTATGGCAATCTCAGGAGCAGGACATACATGTATCCGATGCCAATGTACCTTATTAGTCCTTTAGGAGTACATCTGCTGCTTTCCAATACTTAATACCTCCACCGTGTGAGCAATAGGAAGCTGGAGGGCTAGAATTAACTCACCTACCTTGACAGAAGGTATGTACGCCTTCCCTTTTCTACCACACTGTAACTTGCGTATCGTCCTAGTGCTTGGTAGTATCATATCCTAGTCGTCATACCAGGTAGGTATCTTGGGTCAAGGTCTTTCTCTCTTGTCACTTGGTAGGCGCAGTTGTGCTCGCTACTTTTTCTACTTTTTCTCTTCTGTGACCTAGTTTCGTGTAAGCTTTGGTTCCAGTATTGGGTAGAGCATCATTGCTCTTGCCTACCTGATCATGAGAGCGGCCGAAGGACTTGGCCCACAACCTAGCAGCGGCAGTCTCGACATCCTCGCGTGCCTCAGCCCAGTCCTTATTCTGTACCCAGTGGACAGCACCCTCTATCTCAGAATTCCAGCGGTCCTTAGCTCTCTCTCGAAAATTGGCCCTCTCAGCTGCCGCGAGCTCAGCCCTGGTAGGTGGGAGTACAGGTGGCAGCGGATCGATGATGCTCGATATAAGTCGAGTCTGTTGGCGCAGGACCGCAGCCTGGTGCTCTCTATGTCTCTGGTGGGCTAAGACAGTAAGATAAGCTACCGAGAGAGTGAGAGTAACCCCTCCAGTCTGTACATAAGTTAGTATGATTCTGTCTCCAGGAAAAGAAAAGAAAAGAAAAGAACGGATTCAAACGAGGAAAGGAACGCACGAAGCCCGTAGTGAAGCCCATGTTGAACAAATCGATGTACGCGTAGAGGCGTATAGGCACAGATACGCAGATGATATGAGAAGCCAATTATAAATATTGAAAGGAGAATAAGTAAATTGAGTGTTAAGCTATGTACGAGTTGTGTATGAGTTGTGGACGTCGAAAGTGGGAATGATGGACGTTCAGAATATAAAATGTTGTTAAAGACGAAATAAAATAAGAACGAATTAAGAATGACGAAAGCGCGCTAGGATGTTGGTACACTCACTAAGTACATATTCCCTACTGGTGTACTTTATACCTACATATACGGATATTTGCAAAATGTTAAATTGAAATAACATTATCCACTACAAAGGCAAGTACACAGTATGCACGTGAAACAACATTGAAGGTAGGTACTTGAGGAATGTACCTATATGTATGTAACTAAATACCTTATGTATGTATGCAATTATGTAAGTAAGTAACTATGTACATTTTTTTATCATCGATTTAATTGAAGCTTCAAAACTCCCAATTTCAACCACTATCACCACTACTACACAATTCCTCCTCCTCCTCCTTTCCGCAGCCGCAGCTCCAACGACCACGAAGACAACCCGACCGAGAGCTGAAGGATGGCGGGAGGTCTGGTAAAATACCGGCATCTGAGTCGGAAATCCTCTCACCGGCAAGCCCTGCTGCGCAACTTGGTCACGGCCCTGATCCAGCACGAGAGCGTCCGCACGACCTGGCCCAAGGCCAAGGAGACCCAGCGCCTGGCCGAGAAGCTCATCACCCTCGCGAAGCGGAACAACGAGACCAGCAAGCGGAAGGCCACGGGGATATTATACGTTTGTCTTCCCCTTACCTCTCTTCCCTTCCCTTTGCTTCTTCACCCTCCTTGGAAATACCTAAGAACACCCCCACCAAAGAGAGAAAGCTAACAGACATATAAAAAAAAAAAGACCCCTTACAACCTCCTCCCCAAGCTCTTCGGCGAGCTGCGCAAGCGCTACGCCGAGCGCCCCGGCGGGTACACGCGGGTGCTGCGCACGGAGCCCAAGTCGCGCTACGACCAGGGCGACTCGGCCGTCCTCGAGCTCGTCGACGGGCCGCGGGACCTGCGCTTCGCCGTGACCGCCGCCGCCGTCGCCCGCGACGAGCGCCTCGGCCAGCCCTCCACCCACATCACGCTGCAGAACCGCGCCAAGGTCACCCGCTACCGCCCCGGCGGCGCCGGCGCCTTCGACGAGATGGTCCGGAAGGTCGCCGCCCTCGGCCTGGGCGGACACGGGCACGGGCACGGGCACAAGGCCACGGGCGGGGATAGCGTCGGCGAGTCGAAGGGGGCCGAGAATGGACCATGATGAAGAGAAAAAAAGAGGCAAAAGAAAGAAAAAAAAAGATGATGAGCTAGACTAGACGGACGTTCTGCTTACTTGTACATACCATACCATACCATATATACGCACACTTACATCCGTCCTAAAGACGACGACGCGGGGAAGGAAAAGCCCCGTCCTATAAACTCTGACATCTCAAGATCTACGTAACCTATCTCGCGGACCTCTCTAATCGCGAGACATATACATACGCCTACTACCATCTACCGTCTCGCGGCTACCTAAAACATAGCAGCAGCCAAGGGCTGTCATTGCAGGAAGGTATGCATCGTTGCTACAGCAGAAGTAAAGAGAAATGAAAATTAAATACCTAAAGAAGAATAATTCCATCTACTGCACTATCTCACTGTCTACGAAAGGGTTGTTCGATATCTACCTCCTCTCCTATAACTAAGCCGTCATATACATGTAATATGGTATCCCCCCCCTTTACACGAAATCAAACGTATCCCCCGCTCCCTCACCATCCGCCCGACCCTCTTGGAGCCGACGATGCGCTCGAGCCGGAGGAGGTCGTAGCGGGAGAAGAGGACCCTGACGAGGAGGCCCCTGCCGGTGCCAGTCCCGAGCTCGCGCTCGCGCTCGCTCGCGCCGAGGTAGCCGGCGACGACGTCGCGGTAGAAGGCGGGGTTGTCGGGGAGGCCGTAGAAGAGGACGCGGCGGACGCCGCGCAGGAGGGCGTACCGGCGGAAGTGGTGGGCGCGCTCGGTGTAGAGGAGGACGGCGTGCCGGCCCGTCGCGAAGTGCGATCGCGCCCGCGACGCCTCCGGCACCGACGCGTACTCCGACACCCCCGCGAACGCGAGGCCCGCGCACGCCGCCGACGTCGACAGGTAGTTGCGCACGCGCACGAAGTCGAGGTACGACGGCACGAACACGAGCGTGCCCCCTTGCTCCGCTTGGCCCTTCTCGCCACGGCGCCTCGTGAGCGTCGGTACGATGGCCGTCGTGAAGTACTCGAACCGCGCGTCGGGCTCTGCCGCGGCCGAGGACGCCTCGAAGCGCGAGAACGTCTGCTTGGCCCTCACGCCGAGCTCCTCGATGGCGCCGACGTAAGTCTCGGGCTGGACGCGCACGCGGCCGGCCCAGTTGGTGCCGTGGCGGCGGTGCAGCTCCGCCAGCTCGGGCGTGTTGAAGGCCGACAGGACGATGGTCTGGCGGAAGTGCTGGGCCTGCCTGTCTAGGTACCACTCGCGCACGCGGCCGAAGTCGCAGTCGTGGGCTTCGCGCGGCTGGCGGTTGAGGTGCTCGAAGACGAACTCGACGTGCTCCCAGTTCTGCATGAGCAGGGCATCGGCTTGGTCGACGACGACGATCTCGATGGAGCTGAGGAAGTCGAAGTCCACATTCTTCTGTTTCTTGTCCTCCTCGGACCCGATCGCCATGCGCAAGCCCAGGGGAGAGGCTATTAGAATGTCCGAATTGTAGAACTGCGCGAAATATTTGATGGTCTTCCTCGTGAACTTGATGCCGATGCGGAACATGTCGTCGTCGTTGCCCTCGAAGAGCTCCCGAAAGTCCTTGGGACGATCTGCTGAGAACTTGTCTTCCTTCTCAAGGTACGAGTCGTCGAAGCGCTTCCTATTCTCCTGTTGCTCTGGCTCGCATAGGGAGCAAATAGTGTCTACTACCTTTACGGCTGAATTTCGAGTTGGCAGTAACATTAGAACTTTAGGTCGTGTAAATCCTTGATCTCTCGGTTCAAAATCACTATTCTCGCCCTCCTTTGCGAGTTTGGCATTGTTCTTAATAACCCGATCCCGAGTCCTAGAACATGATTAGCTTATTACACTTCTATGATTCGAAAAATTATTGGTTGAGATCATATATCATACTTGAAAACGTGGTTTACGCTGTGGAGACATGCCATCCGCCGTAAGTTTTCGGCGTTCTTCGTTGTTCGTGCGCAGAATAGTAGATCATTATAAGCGAAAGTCAAGGGATAGAGAATTTGCTCCAACTTGTCGAACGTTGGGCGTTTTCGACCGATCGTTTCGACAAGTCGGTGCTTCAGCTTCAGGCTTGATGGTCCGGGAATAGGGGATGCAAGAGGTGCCGATCCGGCCAGGTCTTTACCAGGAAGATTCCTTATTAACCTCCAACCGTCCTGCTCAGAATGTGATTGCGTGTACTCATTCTTTTGAATCGCTCTCAGACATCGTTGTAATTCGTCCTGGTTCGGATTGACGAAGTGAGTCTCGAACGGATCAGACGAGTCCGTGATGTCGTCTTCGTCGTCCTCATCCTCTACAACTTCATCGTCTGGACCATCCTCCGTTTCTTCCACAAGGTCGATATCCCGTTCCTCGTCATCTGCGGGCGAAGAAACTTCCTGTTGCTGAAACTTCGCATCTGACTTGACTTCTTCTTCTAGCTGGTTATCAAGTTTTCTCCTTTTAGCACGAGGAGCTGAAGAATCATTGGAAAGACTCTGCATTAATGTAAAGTAAGCCCGTGTAGTAGTCTGGTCTTCTCCCTCGTCTGATTCAGAGGGGTCATTCTCCGATATATTATCTGAGGAAGCCTGTTCTTCCTCGGACACATCATCCTCTCCATCTCTGGAATAAATATTAGCAAGTAAGTATTTTAATATGATATTTTCCGGGGATAAACTCACTCGATATCTGCGATTCTGGCGTTGTCGAATCTAGGGGCTCGAAAGGTCCTCGTCTTGCCATGAGTCTTACCACCTCTTCCTCTAGTCGGACCTCCCCGACGACTACCACCCCTGAATTTACCTGGCATATTATGAGTTTTACCAGTGACGAGAGAGAATGATTAGAAGGTAAAGAATGATTAAAAGGTAAAGAGGAGATAGATGAAATATGTATTTATTAAGAAGATGTACATAAGCGCCTAGGTACGTAATGGGGTATTCAGTACATCTTATTTAAAGTGTTATAAGAAATTCAAAGATTTAAAAAAAAAAAAAAAAAGTCAGCCTCGTATAATTTCTTATGCGTATTCGTACCTAGTGGATCTAAACCTAGATAATGGTATCCATAATAACCCCACCAACAAAACCTCTAGTCAAACCAGATTCTTCATCGTTATCGATAGTTGAATCCCCAAATTATCAACTATCAGCCTTGCGCACAACCGATCGAACCCCACTACAAGTTTTTTTTTTGAGTGCGAAAATTGGGAATTTTTACAACGTCGCAAGAACAAAAAGGAAAGATAAAAAGAAAAAAAAAAGAAACCCTTGTCGATTCAACGGAGAGAAAAGGTAGCGTAGCGTAATAAGGCTCCTTTCCTCCATAAACCTATCAACTAACCCTCTCGACAAATCATTCAATTTATTCTTTTATTCTCATCTAACAATATAAGATATCGCAATCATGGCTGTCGATTCGAATCATTTTCTTCATTTATCGCGTCCTTTGGCGCCGACATCGATGAATTTTCATAACAACATCACCCCTCTCTCTGTCAATATCCAACCTCAAGTACGTGTCATGTCCTAGCAGATTTATCTTATATCTATATGTCTATATCTATATAGATATATGTCTATATGTCTATATAGATATATAGATATATATAAAGAGATAAAGAGATATAAAAATATTAACATTACATCACAATAAAGGCTATCCTCTCCATCCTCGATCATGCTACCCGTCGCGATATTCGTCCCGAACCTGCTGCTAACTCCTCACGTGTTATCGGCGCGTTGGTCGGCACCCGATCCGAAGACGGCAGCGAAGCTAACGTATCCTCGTCCTTCGCTATTCCTCATACCGAAAACGAAGACCAGGTAGAAGTCGACGTCGAGTATCAGAAGAATATGTTATCCCTACATCTCCGCGCTCACCCTCGAGAAGTCCTCCTCGGTTGGTATACGACCGCCCACCATCTTAATAGCTTCAGCGCCCTTATCCAAAACTTCTTTGCCAGTCCCGAAACCGGCACATTTCCTCATCCAGCCATTCATATCACCGTTGCCGGTCCTCCTGGTGGTTCAATCAGCACTTGTGCTTATATATCTACCCCTATAGCCGTCAACGCTGAGCGTGCTGCCGAGTCTTGTCTCTTTATCCAGATTCCTCATCGCCTTGCCTATAACGATGCCGAGCGATCTGCCATGGACCTGATCTCTAGTGCCCGCGACTTAGAGGCCCGTGCGGCTCCTGTCATCTCCGACGTCGAGTCCCTAACTCGCAGCCTCGAGCACACTCTAGACCTGTTGGACCGCGCCTCCGAGTACGTCAGCGGCGTCATCGACGAGGAGAACGATCCTAACAATGCCCTCGGCCGACACCTAATGTCCACCCTGTCCTTGATCCCCAAGGTCGACGCGCCCAGTGTCGAATCCGACTTTAACAACCACATCCAGGACGTCCTCATGGTCAGTTATCTAGCCAACAGCATCCGTACTCAGATCGACCTTAGCCAGCGCCTGGCCACAGCCACCCTGGCTACCGATGATTTCAAGGCCGACGGTCGTGACGGAGATAAGGATGGCAAGGATGGCCGTAGCGACAACAGGGGTCAACGTGGTAACAAGAGAGGCGGACGCGGTGGTCGCGGCGGCGGAGGTGGCGGACACCGGGAGCCGCGTGAGAATGGCGAGTGAATCGGTGCTTCCTTTGAGTTCGGGAAGCCAGTTGTTCGATACGTAGGGAGGGCGTGATACCAGCATCATGAGATACGAGACATGGCTACGTACTCTCAAAAATAAGAGGGGTATAAAGGGGCAGGGGAACCTAGCATGGCCAGGCACGGATGATTCATTTATTGATCAAGGAAAAGGAGGGGAGGGGGGAAGAGAGAGATGCAGCCTACCCTACACAGGCAACTGGACATCTCTTCCTCCTACCCATACAACCATTGCTTCTCGCCGTGATGTATTATCCAGCGTATATTTTCAGCAAAAAATGGGGGAGGTCTTAAGCCTAGGGCAATGGAAAACTTGGTCGGTAGGCGGGCAACTTGCGATGCGCAGATAGAAAAGGGAAGGGGAGGGGGAGGAAGGGGGGACAACAAGGCGTGAACAAGGGTGAATCCAGGGCGAGGCAAGCTGAGAACTACCCCGTACGTAGACGTTGGCGTCGGATTAGTCTACATATCTGCTGCTATAGGGAGTTAGGCCTATTGTCCGAAGCATTTATTTTCCAATTGAGTACGAGTACCTAGTAGTCGTTCGTGATGACTGGGTAGTCCTATTATGCCCGGAATAAATAGGGAGGAGGAATAGTTATTCGTGGTATGGAAAATATACCTGCCTTCACCTCCTACTTACGAGTACCTAACTTTCAAGTGAAGTTTTCCAGTCATAGATTATAATTACATCTCCTATTTACCTACCTAGCTCCTCCCTACCATTGCCCAATGTGAGGTCTACAAGATACGAGGTTCATACCTACCTACCTAGGTATCTAACAAGGTAAGAAACAGCTTTTGCAAGTTCAATGTAAAAGACACAATCCAATACAATACAATACAATACAATACAAACATTATACAAATACATCAAATTATAACTTCGTCCTCGCTGCACTATGAGGTAGTACCTACCTAGGTACCCACCTACATGTAACTTAACGCGCACTTAACGTACATACATACCTCATACATACATTGACCTCACACATACATACCCATCTCATACCAGTCACATTATAGGTTAGGTACCTACATGTACTACAAGGTATGTACCTAAGTTTGAAGATGTAGCCACAGGTAAGCATACATACATACATACATGTACCTACCTACATACCTACATACCTACATACCTACCTACATACGTACATGATATAAGATGATGTAGGTAGAAGATGAGGTAGTAAAAGATGCACATGAGCGAATATCCCTAGTAGGTAGATACCCTCTTGATGTCTCAAATACATGTATTGATAGAAGGTATGTAGTAAAAGTACCTACCTAACTTACCTCATACTTCCCCTGAGCCCCCCCCCTTTAGCAATACCATTGACTTACTACTACTACATACACCTTCTACCCCCTAGGTATGCACGCCAGAGTCACTAGGACTAATCTACTACTACTACTACTACTGCTACTACTCCCTCCTATCCTGCCTGCTTCACTTTGCTCGTTTACTCGTTGATGGACGAGTCTAGTGCCATAGTATAGAATAGCATAGCATGTCATATCATGTCACACCGTACCATATAATGGCAATGCTATACTATAACTTAAAGTCACATAAAACAACTTCATACGTAAAAGAGGCTTCCCTCCTTTGCCGCTCTTTGATGTAATACGATCATGCGGATGTCTATATCGGTCTCTTCATAGTCCCCCCTTGAAGACGGGGAGGGGAGCACTGAACAGGTTTAATGGGACGAGAGAGATTTTTTTTTAAAAAAAATAAACATCATTCCTTCAAATATGTCAACTAAAGAGCTCTCTTTCTGTGCGCCAGAAACGCCAGCCAATGATACCTGTTTACAACGAGTAGCCCCGCCAATTTTTGCGCCGGTGTCATCGCGTCTTTGTAGGTTCCCTTTATCCATCCGCCTTACGTGTCAATGTCCTCCCCCGAAAAGAATAAACACCACTAATGCTTGCTAACTTTTCATGCACGTATTGCCCAAGCGCGAACACCATCTCGTCTAGATTCCAGTTGGCGGCTTCTGCGGCAGGGTGGCAGGGTTGCCGTACGTCGGCAGGTGGCTGAACGTCTGACCCGGTCCGGCCGGAGGCATGCTCGGTTTGCTAGGTACCTGGGCCGGCACCTGGGGCAGGTGGGCCGAAGGATGTTGAGGGATATGTTGGGGCGCGTGATACGCCGGTAGGGAGTTGTTAGATCCCTGTCGACTCATTCCGTAACCAGGTCCGTTTACATAGGGCTGGGGTGGCGGCGGAGCGGGGGAGGTGCTGTATCCGCTATAAGCCAGGTGAGGCGAACCAAGTTGAGGACTACCATGGCCACCCATGTTATACGCGGGTAACGGAGGCTGAGGTTGGATCATGCCATTGCCAGGCACAAACGACTGAGTCTTGGGATTGAACGCATGGCGATTATAGCTGCCCGGAATAGGGTGCTGGCTTTTGGGGTCATGCGGGTTGGCATTTGCCGGGAGTTGTCCGAATGCGTAAGGGATCCCCAGCGGTCCCGGACTCCCCTGAGGTTGAGGTTGAGTGGCACGGCTCTGATACGACGTAGATGGCGGCGTCTGGTTGTAAGTAGGTTGCCAAGACGGCGGCGAAGGGGTTTGGACGGGACCACCGTAGGTACCCATGGAACCATTGGATGGAGTGTACCGCGCCGGAGCAGGCTGCGCTTGAGGGGGAGGGGGAGGGGGAGGAGGAGGAGGAGCAGGGTACTTGAAAAAGGTGGAGGTCAGCTGCGTGTCGTGAAATTTATCGGGGTCACTTACCACCGGTATGTTACTGTACTGAGAATATGTACTGCCTGGCATCATCGCGGGATATGGTTGCGCAGAAGGTGTATACCCCTGGGAGATCGGACCTTGATAAGGCTGCTGGACTGGGTTGTTGAATTGTGGGTGTCCAATAGGTATGTAGTGAGGCGTCCAGTTAGGCTGGTGCGGATGGTAATATGGTTGGTACTGCGAACGGGAGTCGAAGCTCTCTGAATCGTCTCTGCGCTGCTTGCCTATCTTGCCTCGCTTCCCTAGGTTTGACTTGTCTTTCGCTGATACAGAGCTTGCTCGAGAGATACCATTTGCGTCGTCATCTAAGATTGTCAGAAACATGAGAATATTGGTGAATTCGTAGGGACAAGTAGCATACCTGGGGCCAACTCTCCAGCCTTGTCTGAGCTCCCAAAGATCCTCTCCCGTGCCTTGTTGTACGCCTCTTCACGTTCCTCTCTAGTAAGCCTAGTACATGGTTAGTAAAATAGACGTAGCTAGAGTTCGTAACACTTACTTCTCCTTTGTCGGAGCTGACTTTTCTTTGCCATCACTTCCTACTTCAGAAGTTGCCTTGGATGGGCTGGTACTAGCCTGTCCCGATCCACCGTCCTCGCCACGCCGCATGATCTTCTTTGGTAGAAGCTGCGGAGGTGTGGTGTTGGCATTGCTACTGGTGTTAGTTCCTACGATACTGGCTAAAGAAGGCGGCACCCGACAAAACGGAGTTCGGAATATGCGAACGGAACCCTGAACCACTTCAAAAGAATGTGTCATATGATAATAGTCAGCAAGTTTATGGGTCAACATTCTGCAAAACGAATTGTTTGGCGGAAGATCCATATAGGGCTCCCTGTAGAACAAACGTTATTAGCTTCCGAAGAACATCCTACAATATGAAATGATTGAACTTGTACTCACTTGGAAGACTGGACAAAATTTATCACCTCCTGTTCTAGCCGTAGTAGGAAAATCCGGTCCTTCGGAGATTGCATAGCTTCAAGAAGCTTCTCGTCCGGATTCTGGCCGTACATGGATGTAAAGGCATCGGAAGACCCATTCACGATCCCCAAAGCTTGAGGCGGCTCCGGCGGGGGTTGCTGAATAGAGACACCACTCTGAGGGGTGGCAATACCCTGAGCTGGTGATTCGGATACCATCTGGACGATTCGTCTCTCGGGCATGTCGCCGATTCGGAGACGGTGAATACGAGCCACTTCGGATCCTATTCTGGAGTTGGCGAGCAAAGAACCTTTTACGGAAAAAGCCTCGTCGTCCTCTGCAGAAGCCTTTACGCTGGCGCTATCATCTGGGCGTAGAGACTCCTTCTCATCGAGTGCGAACGTAGTACCCGAAGTGATACTTTTCCCATCAAGACTAGGTGCCTTGGTGTCCATTTCCGAATTAGAATCCGCCCTTTGCGATGTGTCGTCTGATACGGATGTAGCATTATCCGTCTTGTTCTGCGGTTCGCCCACGGAGGAGGAAGAGCCATTTACAACGAGACTCGGCGTACGTGAGTTACTAGCGGCGGAAACCGAGATATGTGCCTCTTTACTATTTTGCGCAAGCTTGGTGCTATTAACCGTCTCACCGCTTGGCGGAGTAGCCACCACCTCCGTTTCCTTACAAGTTGAAGGAGACTTAGCAGTAGCCGTTGGACTACTCAGAGAAGGTGCCGTGGAATTCTTAGTCGTCGCCACCGGGCTCGAAGTAGCGGTAGAAGGCTGTACGCGATGTTCCATAGCCGGTACAGCAACTCGGGGAGTTGAGGCAATGGAAACGTGCTCTTTCGGTTTAGATGCAACGACCTATTGGACTTGTTAGCAAGATACCGACAATGCTAATGAAGAAGAGGGGGAAATGGAAATGGAAAGGGAATGCGCAGGGATAGAATCTCTTCACCAAGAGCCCCGAGTTTCATGGGCATACCTTTGCGAAGGTCAATTTCTTAGGGCCGGCAGTGGCCGGCGGTGCAGTCGCCATGATTTTTGAAGGTCGCGTATAAAGAATAATGCGGTAAAATAGCGATAGGACGTTTTGACTCGTTCCCGATAACGACAGAAAAAAAGGTGATGATCTCGCAAATCTCCCGCCAGTAATCCCGAACGAATAAAAAGGGAGTTAAACGATCGAGGTATCCGATAGCTTCGGGGTAGAATGGCCGAAAATCAGGAAAGAAAACGAACAAAAGCAGCCCTCGGGGAAGACAAAATACGGCTAATCATTGTCGTGATCTTGGGTATCTCGAAAACGTAACGGCGAGGCTCTTAAGTTCGAAAAATCGTGCTGTATTTGAGGAAGTCGAGTTGTGGGTTCGAAACTGCTAACAATTGATAGTATTGTAAGAGGTGATGAATAATAATGGTGGTGCTTGGTGCTTGGTGCTAGCAGCCGAAGTAATGACCAAGACTAGAAGAAATAGGGCTGCCGTCAGCATGAGGAGGAAGAGATCGGGGCGGGACGGGATGCGGAATAGGCAGGGAAGAACCAGGGATAGATGGTAGACTGACAGACTAAGACGGGCTACAGTCAGTAAAAGAAAAAAAAGCACTTATTTAGATTGGATATAACCGTATAGCGTATGGAGGAGGAGGAGGAGGGGGGGGGGGAAGGAAATTGTAAGAAATTTGGGATTGGTTGAGGTTGGTAGGAATGGTCGAATGGCAATAGAAGATGAAGATGAAGAAGTTGGGTTGCACGAACAATAGTAAAAAGGGTCAAAGTGATATGCTCTTTAAGAGGGAATGGAAATACTTACACTAAGATATATTATTTTTTATGATGTATATTTTGAATATAGACTGTGACTCGCAATAGGCAGAGTCAAGTGCCAGTCGGTCGCAAAAAGGTCAAAAATAAAGACGATGATGCGCTGGTAATTCGCTGATCATGGACAACTACCTCGGGCATAAATATGTTCTTCTGACCGGTCGACTAGTTGACTAGTTGACTGGTTGAGTGGTTGACTGGTGATGGACCAATCTTTCCTTCTTAAGGTGGGCGAACTTTGACGATGGCTATAGATAGCGTGATCGAGTAAGAAGAAGAAAATGACGAGTTAACCATCGACTTTCTTTCTTTCTTTCTTTCTTTCTTTTTAGTATTATTATTATTATTTTCCTCTTATATTTCCCTCCTTCGCTCTTGTTTCGCTTCGTCTTTCCACCTCACGTATGGAAACAAGTCGGCGCCGTACTCGACCTTTCTATAATTTTGGGTGTAAAGGTCGGGAAATAATCGTGCGATCTGAAAAAAAAGGTGGGAGATGTGAATGTAGTGGAAAAGTAAAAGGGACGAAGAAAAGAGAAAACGAGGCTTTGAATTGTTGTATCTTGATAAATTGAAGAGATTGAGAAGATCGGGGAAAAAACCATTCCTAACGGAAATGTGAAATCAAGGTTTCAGTCTTAATCCCAGCCCGGCTCTTGTCTCGGTCGATAAACTTTGAAGGACAGTAACAGTTTATAAAAGATAAAAAGATGAAATATAAAAAAGATAAAAAAGATTAAAAAAAACTGGAGAGGGCTTTTAGCATCACTTTACTATATGTATAGTAGGGTACTGTACTGTATGTATGTACATACTGAGAGATAGGTACATGGATGTAGTACAGTATAATGCACTTACCTGGAAACCTTCATGTTGTAGTTGAGGAGGCGCGAGGCGCTAATCAGTTATTTTAGCGAGTTAACGCCTCAGTTTACAGGGTTGTCGGTAGGAACCGTTATCCCCTGATTACATGCAAGTGGTACACTTCCTGTAGTACTTTTGGCTGACTCTTTTTACAGCACCTGCATCTTACATGTTGTACCTAGGTAGTACATAGATACTTTACTTCTTCATGGTCCGTGCACGTAGTCGATACATGTACCTAGGTACCTGTAGGTATACATTTTCATTCCAGTTTCCTAGCATGGGGACTTAATTTAGTTTTTTTTAGCTAACCTTAGGTAAGGTCAGGTATCCGTACTACCCTACATAAGGGCCTAGAGATAGGTACCTACACCTACTTTACACATCACAGCCGTCCATACTCCCATACTTAGATGTTACATCATCTTATTCATGGCTGAGTAGGAGAACACTTGCGCTTGCATAGCCGCGTTAAAGATTATTTTTATTTTTTATTTTTGTTTTTGTTTTTATTTTTATTTTTACATACATCGGTCCCGATTCTCAAAATATCTTCAACATCAGCTCATCACTCTTCATAACAATCTCATAGTTGTCGATCAACTCGCAACTTACAACCATGCATCGACGAGGTCCTCCAAAATCTACCCCTACCAACGTTCAGTGCCAAAAGTGCCTTAAGAGAGATATGTCATGACACTTTCTGTTCCCCAGATTCTCACTGACATCCTTAGCACGTCACTACTCGTACGAATGCAAGACTACAACTCAAGAGAGGCCTTATGTCTCTCGACCGTCTCGGACACAGCAGCTGTTCAACCCAAAACTAGCCCCCAAGTTGGCCAGTGACACACCGAGCAATCTACAAAAACAGTATGTATTTATTTCCCAGATAATTATATCCAACTCAGGCTTTGTCAACCAATCATTATTAACGTTGCACAGGAAAGGCGTGGCTGACGAGGAGCTGGCTAAGAGGGAGGCTGAGAGGACAAGGAAACGAGATCAACGAGATCTAGAGGATGATGTCCCGAGTGATGAGTCTCCTAAACGTAGGAGATCCGCCTCGTATGACTCCGTGTCTTCTATTTCTACAACACGCTCGGTCTCACCACCACCTCGAGCCCGGCAGGTCTCCGCTGCTCGTCCGGTTGTTCCTACGAGGGACAGCGCCAGTCCACTATCCCCCAATCATGCTCCACGAAGACAGTCGTATAGTTCGGCTAGTGATTATGAACGGCCTTACTCACGTAATGCTCAAATGGAGGTCGGAAATGACAGCCCATCAAATAGGCCGGCTCGGTTGTCAAGATCCTCTTCACGTGATGTCAGTCCCGTCCGGAGCCGTTATAGCGCGAAGGACGAGGCGCCGAGGCAGATATCTCCTCGTCATAGTCGACGCAGAAGATATTCTTCGAGCCCCAGCAGGTCCCCGTCGCCAGGTGACCGAAGACGATTTCGCTCTAGATCTCCAGACGAGTCCAGGAGGCGCGACAGAAGCCCTCCACGACGCGACACTAATCGATCAAATCGAGATCCAGCACCTACCCGACGAGGTGGTTGGAGAAGGGGAGAAGGACCGCCGCGGCAAGGGCAACGCGAACGGAGCCTGAGCCCCTTTTCCAAGAGATTGGCTTTAACACAAGCAATGAACACGGATCGTTAGGACCGGGTATCATAATCTTCTTAACTTAGAATAAAGCTATATTGTACTTGAGTTTACGTGTAATTACGCCTCTTGTGATAAATGATGTAGATGGAACAACAATCCATTGTTCTTCTAATTCTCGCCAATGCCGTGAACCGAACGCCGTGACTATGCAAAAAAAATAAACCCACTATTATATCATCTCCCCCCCGTCACGCGGTATCCTCCTTCTCTTCTTCCTGCTCTCTCCTCTCCTCTTCCTCCTCCTCCCTCTCCCGCACCCGCACGCCCTCGACCAACGCGACGCCGTCCATACCAGTGGCCTCGGCGCCCCCCTCATCGACGCCTTCTACCGGCCTAGTCGTCGTCGTCGTCTTCTTCTTCGCCGCCGCCGCCGCCGCCTGCGCATTAGCGATACGTTCCCTGACGAGCTTTGCGATGGCGTTGTCGGTACGGACGTTGAGGGCCTCGAGCTTCTTGTCCAGGTCTCTCCTGAGGTCCCAGTTGGGCTTCCGGGGCTGGAGCTTGAACAGGTCGACGCCCTTGTCGTCGGCGGCGTCCTCGGCGGCCTTGCGCCTGATCTCGGCCTCCACCTCGGCGGCCTGCTCCTCCAGCGTCGGCCCTTCCATGCCCTGCGTCGGCGGTGCCTCGAAGCCCAGCTTCGGCCCCCTGGTCTCGGCGTCGTAGTTGCGGCCCGACAGGTGCAGGCGCGCCACGGCCTCCGCGTCTATCTCCGGCTGCCGCCCTTTCTCCTGTATCTCTTCTGTGGACGCGTGGGCGGGCGGAGACGCCGAGCGTTCGGATTCCGGGGGCGCGATCTCGTCGGCGGGTTGCTTGCGCTTGAGGTTCTTGAGCTTGGCGAGGCGCGCCTTGCGGTCGTCAGCCGCGGCGCTGAGTGTCGCGTGCGACGATGACATTTTGTATAGGTGGTATCGAAGTTTTTTTTCTTTTAACAAGAATTGGTAGTGGATTATAGATTATGAGAGAGTTCGAAAATGAATCGTATGTATCTTTCAGATATTCAATGTTGCAAATTCAAGTTTCAACAATTTGAAGTTCAAAAGTTTAGAAAAGCTTAATGGTATCGATAATAGGTCATGTACGGAGTAGGTACTTAGTTCGTATCGACCAGGGGATCAATCTTTAAGAGATTATATAGAGTTCTTATCGATAAATGTTTAGGTTATCTAGATCCCTGTCATTTCAGAATCTTTAATCTTTAATCATTAATCTTTAATCTTTGTCTTTTAGCTCATTTTCAATCTTCAATCTTTTTAATCTTTTCATCTTCACCATCCAACACTCATCTTTTTGTCAATGTATATGATTTATGTATACTACACAGTTATTTCACACACCTAGACTCATATGTCCTCCTAATACTCCCCTCCTTACTACTATATTACCTCGCTCGAGAGCGATGTGTCTCCATGGCCTCGAATATGCCTAATCGACAACTTCACACCGATCGAAACTCCCCGTTGGCTCTTTACGACAATGCCAACGCCCTTCATATGTCGCCAATGCATCAACCGGCTTACTCAGTCTCATGTCGGGCGATACAAGTCCAGAAATCTCCAGCTACATACCCAAGCACCGCCCACACCACCGCTACAATCAACATGGACATACCCAGAGAAGCAGACCGAAGAGCCCGAGCCCAAATATCCTGTTGTGGATGACCAGGGAGCTCGTCCGCATACGCCCTTTTCAAACCCATCAGACTTATCCTCACAGAGTTCTCAACATCAGTCGGCTGCAGAAATTCACCCTAGATCGGACTTCCATATAAGGAATTTCGTTCCTCGACTACGACCAGACATCAAGGCATTGGCGCGCGAGCCACCAGTGAAATATTCCCGAGATCTCAAGTCGAAAATACTCCGTGCTTTAGGAAACTACGGCGTTATTTGCGAGGATCTTGTACACACGTACGGTCTGTCGTATAAGGAAGCCTGGCATGCCGTCCATCAGCTAGAAAAGCTGCTTTGGGGTCGCGCTTCCTCGGCGGAAGCGGGCATGCGACTTGACTTCTACCACATATGGAAATCCCATGCCAGTGAACTCCTGGGCATAATATCGTCATCGCAAAAAGCCACTAAGCCCGGTAAAAATGTGTCCGAGGCGGATATTTGGACATATCCTGAGAAAGAGGATTTAGAAGCACTGAAAGCCATGTGGCAGAGACTAGATAAAGAGAGACGGGAATCCTTGTGGCCACAAATGATCATTTCTGCCTTTCGTTCAGACTTCAGCGCTCTCATAAGCTTTGTTCGGGCGACTTTCCAACCCACGTGGTGTCCGAGCTATATCGTGGAAGATATAATTTACCTCCTCTGCCGAACTTTGAAGGACTCTCAGGCTATCGAGAGCAGGGCTTGTATGATTGTAGACCTCGTCTTTTTCGTACTTGACAACTGTCCTCCGCGGTATCTAGTCTTAGATCAAATGGCGATCCGGATGATCATCCCATTAATATCTACGTCCAAGCTATCCGAGCTTTATGATACTTTGCAAAGGAACGAACATCCGCTCCATCCCAACACAGAGCTGCATTTCGCGAGCCGTTTGGCACACGAGACAGAATTCAAAGTACAGGCCGCCGAAATCATACACTCTCTTTCGGGTATGCGTGGATTCGACATAAATTCACCGGCAGCTGCCAGCGTCTGTACCTCACTTCTAACTATAGAAGAAGGCAAGTTTCCGAATGATCAAGCGACTCCGGATAAGCTATTTAAAATGCTCTTAGACGCCGGCTTTCGTCCAAATATATTAAGTCTATCTGCGCTCATGCAAAACTTCTGTGTTCGCGGGAAGATCGAGGTCGCTTGGAATATATTCAACCTCCTAATCCAGCATGGCATGGAACCCGACGCTCATGTATTTTCCATCCTCCTCAACGGGTCCAAACAAGCGCTAGACGAAAATTCCCTTCAGCGTATCATCGACATGATCGAACCCAGCAGAGCCTGGTCTCCGTACCTCGTCAACCACCTTTTAGATTTCATATACCAGTTGAATGAGTCGCAGTTAGAGGCAAGGCGGAGACAACGGAAAAGGATAGCTGCGTGGCGTCTTATGGTTACAGTGTATATGAAGTTCTTCGACCTGGCTCCGTTGCAGAAGTTGACTCGCTTCACGTTGGAAAATCTACTAAGTTCGCCCCCAGACGGCGAATCGTCACCTCATTTAAAACAAATTATCGAGATCGGCACCAGGTTAAGGGCACTACCTGATGCTTTGCTCATGCAGCCGAACAGCGTCACTTTAGGATTGATGATGAAAGCCCATTATCGAACAATCAAGAGGCCCAAGAATATCTGTATCTACTACACCTCTTTCATGAAGCGCTTGTCCCAGAACGATCCAACCGCAGTCAAACTCGTCGAGGACCTCGGAACCTGGATCTTTAATACCTTCCTACGAGACGTCATGCAGTTCAAGCAAACTTTGAAAAAAGGCGTTCGAATGGTCCATGACATGCACACAAACGCGAAAAGGGAGAAGAAGTCGCTAGGCAAAAACGTCGCCTTCCCGCCGCCGTCGGTCCACACTTACGCCATCCTCATGAACGGCTTCAAGAACCACAGGCAGACCCGGAACGTGATCGTGACTTTCAACCTCATGATCAAGGAGGGCCTCGAGCCCAACATCGTGACCTGGAACATCGTCATCGCCGCCCTGCTCCAGAGCGGGTACCTAGCGTCCGCCGTCAAGACCATCCGCCAGCTGCGCCACGTCGGCCTCGAGCCCAGCTCCCGCACCGTGCGGGAGATCACCCGCCTGAGCCTGAACAAGAGGAGCCGCGTCGCCGCGCTCATGGAGGACCTCGCCGGCAAGCCCGTCGACTTCGACGACACTCAGACCTTCGCCCAGTCCCTCCTGCGCATCTGGAGGGAGCCCAGGCGCCCCGGCGAATCGTCCTGGCGGGCTCCGGCTCGGAGCGCGAGGAGGACCCCGTCTGTTATCCCAGACGTTGGAGATTCAGGGGGTTAGATGGCGCCGTATATATATACGCCTATGTACCTATTTTGTATCCTGTTATATACCTCGTATATACGCCTCGTTAGAAGTACCTCGTTATAAATCAAATATTCTAATAACAGCATTTCGTCGATGACTTAGCGCGAGATTACATCACATTCGTGCCCCTTCTACAGATAGGTTACCGTACCTACCTACCTACCTACCTAAGGTATATAGTTCATCTCATACATGTACCTCCTACACCTCTGTCGTGTTTTAGGGGACTGTAGATAGGAGGTGGCTACCTAGGTAGGTATCCTTAATTCGTAAGGCGATATTATTGAGAATCAGATCCCCGGTTAAATAGGTACCTAGGTAGGTAGGGGGCATGGTAAGTAACGTACGTACCTCCTAAAGCCTACCTCTCTCTCATTGACCTCTTACCTCCCACATCACGAACGCACGCCGAAGCTAAGGATACCTAGGTAGGTAGGTAGGTAGGTAATATAGCAACTTCAGTCTTCAAAGGGACCTTAGGTAGGTACTTAGGTAAGTAAGTACCTAAAGTAATAAGTAATTTTAGCTACCTGTACCTACCCACCTAGGTAAGTACATAGTAGGTAGGTAGGTAGGTAGGTAATCAACTGCCAAAATATTAAAAAAAAAAAAAAGATATAAATAGGTAGGTACTCTATAGGTAATTTCATAACATCGTTCCGCCTTTTTTTTTTTGTTTCGCCGTCTTGAAAAACAGTATCTCCTACCTTAGGTAAGTAGGTAGGTAAGTAGGTAGGTAAGTACCAAATAAGCGATAGGTCCTATGATATATATAACCGCTCATCGAGTTAACTTTTCTTTTCTTCTCTTTTCTTTTCTTTTTCTTTTCCTTTCTCCTTGCTTTCCTTCTTTCCTCTCTTCCTTCCTTCCTTCCTTCGTTACTTAGATAGGTAAAGATGTAGGAAACCCTTTTATAATGGACAATAAGTAGGACCTCCCTCGAGGATGTGTGTGGTGATGGTGATGGTGATGGTGGTGGTGGTGGTGGGGGAAATTACTGTCGGAGAAGTCGCCTTCGAAAAGCTGAGCCAAGCTATCTACATACCTAACTATACAAGGGGGAGTAAAAGTTGGTGGCTAATATAAGTAAATGTTGGAAACAAAAGGAACTTGAAGAAAAAGAAAAAAAAAAAAGAGAGAGAGAGGTCTGGCCAACAGGCAGATAAATCGTATAAATTCGAGCCTCTCTCGTTGCAATTAAGACATATGGGAAGCCTGTTAGCATACATACAGCGCCATAGCCGAAGGAGCGTTGAATAGAGCCATAAACAGCTATGAACTAGCAAGATTTAATGCTCTTAATGGACCCGCAACCGCTAACTCCAGGTCCTGATGCCGTCTGGCCTGTCGAGAAGGAACTGGTCGATTGCGCTCTATGGACAAATCAGCAGATGTTACCATTCGGAAGGTCGAGCCGATCTTCCTTACCCAATCGACTACGGCGTTACCGCCTAACACGGTATCGAGCGGTAGAGTCCTTTGGAAATCTAGGGAAAAGTCGAAGGGGGGTATTAAAGAGTCGAGCGGGGTAGGCGACAGGTCAGAGGCCGACTGGGCATCGTTATTGAGCAGGCTAGCCAATGAGCCGTCCCGGACCTCGGGCTTTGATGGCGGTGGCGGAGGCGGCGGTGTGCGACTAGCAGCGGGATCCTGTACCGAGACCTTCCGAAGAATGGCGCCCACGACCCGAGTAGCATGCGCTGCATCCCTGGAGCTATGTTTTCGCTCGGACCACATCTTGTAGGACTTCCCCAGAGCTTTGAGCTTCCTCGACCGCTCTGCTTGGCTATTGCTGGGTAAGCTAGTGATAGAGAGCGTCACTTAACTCGAACTTACCTGCTCGGAAGATTTTCCGTGAGATCGAGACATAAAATCATGGCCGCGATCAAGAAGTCGTGGAGCGTCAATGCCGAGAGCATGTACTTATCTTCATGTATTCGGCCGCCAGGCCTGCTCTCTTCTTCATACTCCGCATGGAGATCTAAGATCCTTAGAGCCGCATCTCGACATGTGTTCCGTGACCTATCATATTTAGAATTATCTTTTTCATGATTAAGATACGGCCGGTGTAGCACGCAAAGACTTTTGAGATACATCATCTCCAGCATGAGGCGGTGCATAATATCATAGGTCTGATCCGTAAAGCTGTACGACCGGATTGGTCGTATTTGTAATGAAGGGGGGACTTGAGTGTGATACTGAAGGATTTCATCATCCAGTTTCACGACTTCTTCGTACGACGGAGGATGGATTGCCAATGCGAAGCGAATGACTCGACGTAAGAGACGACATAACTTCGACTTGTAGTTCAAGTATAAGGTGGGAGTAGGCTCAGTTGCCGGCCGCGACGGAGGCAACGCTAAAACATCCTCGCCAAAGTCGGAATCAAACAGGTTGCTGGGAGATTCCGTATCGCATTCATCGTCGCGAATTATAGGAGGCATGCCTAGCTGAAAAGAGAATAGGACATCGAATACCTCGATAAAAAAGAAGGCGCGCCTCCGTAGCTCGCCTTCGAAGGGCGTGACGTTAGGGAGATGCTTTGGATCTCTGTGATAACCCATGCGCTGCGCGAGCCTCGCGACGAGTCCGAATTTTGCCCATAAGCTAGAGTCGATTTCTCTGTTCCTTTGCAGATCCGTGTAGCTATGCAACAATAGCGCCTCGATCGAATACGGCTTTGCAGATAAATAGTCGCCGGATACGAGACACTCGGTTGCTAAGGCCATCAACTTATCAGGAAGGGTCACCGTCGTTTCATCCCCCTCTCCTTTCATGATAGTGATCGATGCGGCGACCCATAGCATAGAAGCAAGACAGCTCATCCACAACAGGCTAGCGGACGATGGATTTTCCCAAAATGCGTCGTACTCTCTCTGAAATCTTGTCGTGTGGATGTACGGGGCAGTCATAAATTTATGGCGGAAATAAACTAAAATGAGCGCATCCGTCTTGCTTTTAGGCGGCAACCTCGTAATAGCCTGGGAAAGGGTGATAGGAGCTAATTTACCAAAGATGAAATCGGTATTGTCCGGGCTCGCCTTCTGGGGCGGAGGCGAGGGAGTGGGAGGTTCATCGGTCTCCGTCTGAAGAATGCCTTGAATGTCATGAATACTCTCAAGGATGGAAGACCAGTGAGTGGCCCCGACGTAGCTATGCTCGCCGAGAGTAGGGAGAAGCGGACCTCCCGGGCCTGACTGTGACAAGCTCGGAGGCGAACCCAGGTCGGAGCGGGCGTCGGTAGTCTCAGTCCGTTGATCTGAACTTGAAGGAGTATCAAGAGTAGGCTCACGATTACGAACGTGGCAGACTAGACCGTTGACCATCTCCTCAAGCTTCTGGAGACGGACCTGAAGAACGGGGCGGGACATGGGTTCATGCCTAGACCGGACATCCACCTGGGGCCGGGAATCCGTGCGGGTCTTGCGAGAAGCACGCGGAGCATATTCACAAAACTTGGCCTCACCACTCTTGATGCACCTCTCGCACGGCTGCTGACGATCGCATTTCACCCTAGCACGGAATGATGAGCGAGGAGAAGCAGAGAGAAGAGGGAGTATAGAAAAGGGATTATTGAACTAAAAAGATTAAGAGAAGAAAAAAAAAAAAAAGAACTTATACTCACTTGCGCGTGCGACATAACAGACACGATACAGGGGGACGGTTGCGCTTTTGGATCTTTCGTTGGAGTCCTTCGGTCGGCTGCGCACGAAAGACGCTTGTCTGATAGCTGCCGGGCCGAGAATCCATTCTGAATCGGATTTAAGGCCCAGTCCAAGAACAGTATAAGTACAATAAGTACAATAAGAACGGATGAGGTCCAAATTCAAAAAGCCTCGGGGAGGGGGAAGTGAATACAAACAAGGGGGGAATAAAAAAGAACACTATCCCCTTAGGCGGCGTTGATGGTAACACTGGACTCGAAGATGGAGGATTTAAGAGTATACCGAATTGAGATAAGTCTGTAGTTACTACATGATAAAATGTAAGTAAAAAAATAAAATAAAATGGTATAAAATAAAATAAGTAGGTAATGTAAGGTAGTTAATGTAAGGTAAGGCAATGAATGTATGTAGGTTTTATGTATTGTGGTATGTGATGTAGGCTATGATTATATTATGTTAGGGGCGGGAAGAAGGGGAATTCGGAATATTGAGAAAATTAGAATAAAAAATAAAAATAAAATAATAAAAAAAAGAAAAGAGGAAAAAAGAATAAGAAGAAGAATTGGAAAATGTACATTATTTCGTACTTACAAAGGGTTCAAGGGTTCGTAGCTCGTAATTGAATAAATACTTATATATACCTACCCTCGATTTATAAAAAAAAAAAAAACCCTCGACTCGACCTTTCCCATCCATGAGCATCTTATAGGTACAACAGACAAGTATGAAGTAAGTAAGTTATAGGTGGTAGTTACTATAGTTACGTATATGTAGGTAATTACTCATTACATATACTTATACGTATATTTATAACCAGGTTACCTCTTTTCAATGTTCTAACTTTCAAGGTTATACTTAATTACCTCCAGTTTGTAACAATATGTACTTGCCTCATTACTTATGGGTACCGCCTACCTAAGTATTTCCAAGCTTATCGGAGACATCGTTCGTAATATCCGGAAGGGAAAGCACCTTGGGAAACTCCGTCGCGGCTTAACTACCTTATCTGCCCCATTCGGACTAGCGCTCCGGCTGTATTTAGGGTTTCGGGAGGCTGCATAACCTACATAGTACGTATAACTCGTGTAACTATTAAAAGTCTTCTAAAGTTCTTATGCAGTAGATGTACCTGGAATGTATGTTGTATGTATGTATGTACACGCTACAGACATCCCGGGATTTGGACATTCCAGATCTCGAATGAACAACTTTCACGTCATCGAATGTGTATCATACTACAGTAGTAATCTAATGATTCTAATCCTATATTTTTATTATTATCATTCTTGCTAGCATTCGAATAAAAATGCGCAGTAGTAATTCCACTTACCTAAAATAGACATCCGTTTATGGACAAAGCACCAAAGTAATCCGAGGTAATCCGTAGCTCGGATGGACTTAAAGGTCAAGTTGGAAATCGGCTATATCTTATGCCCGACGAGCGCCTCAACATTTATTATATAATCATTGGCGTATGACCAATACTGACTATACCAGTTGTACGAGTAATGGAAGGCAAGTACGACTTCTCTTTACCTACATGTGGATACTACTTTCCTTCCTCGTTTCTAATTCGATCCGAAGATTACTTTTAGGTTCACGGCCTACGGACATGGAATTCGGGAGATTTGTCATCAAAACATTAGGTACCCGTACCTTTGACGATTATTGTTTATTTTTATATTTTTATATTTTATATTATCATATTTATATATTCTACCTCATGCACTTTACATACATACATACATACATACATACATACATACATACATACATACATAATCGACGACTTAAATCTCTTCCATCACTTTCATCATGTAATCCTCCATAACCGTAGCGTCCGGTTAAAAAAGAAAATCCAACCTTTTGATCGGGGACTACGAGTTTCCCGATGGGGTATCTTGTACGTCCTCCAAGACAACTACGAGCCAGTCCTTGGTGACTGCATAGAAATACAAGATATCTGGCTAGTCTGACATCTCGAGGGTAGCGGCATGTCACCTAGTAAGGCGATCTAAAAATAAACACTGACCATGAAAAGAAACCCGTACGAGGTGGGAACGAAAACCTTTACATCAGCCGAAAGATACGTAAACCTATAACCTACCCCTTTATCTCAACTCTCAACTCGCCTAAGATATCTGCTTAAACTACACTGCCCGAAATCTTGCTTTCTTCCTTTTCTAATGCATTATTCCTAGCAAACGACCAAGACATAAACGTATATACTTCGAGACTGAACCGGGGGACTGCGGCAGTTCAAATCTCGCCCGGCAGTATTCATTCCGACTGTGGCTCTTTCGTACTACACCCGCTTTAAGATTCCGAATTTGCCGGTCTCCGGCATCTCCGGTAATAATACTATTGGCCCGGACAGCTTCAACCGGCTTAGAGATAGCATGACATCGACCGTGCTGGGGATGTTTCATGATCTCAAGGCCAAGGCCACTACTAAGGGTAAGTCTGATTATAGAACGGATATGATGATTAACCTAAGAGTAGCATGAGCCAGACATTGATCTTGGGTATCGTTTTGAAAGTGATAGCTCTAGCTATGAGTATGAGGGAGAGCTTTGTGTTTTCCTAGGCCTACGTACATCATGGTAGCGCATCCCCATAGGTCAGTCGTGACGAATGTAACATTACCATCGTCTATTAAGAAACATGTAACCCAGATGATTTAAACATGGATTTATCTAAGACTAATCAGCTACGTGAAGCTAAGTCATACAACCTTTCTAAGAGTGGTTTTACAGATGGCTGGTCGTGTATCGTGATACATGATGGAGTGGATTAAGGGGAAAGACAGATCGTTTTGTTCTACTTTCTAAAGGTTGCGGGATAAACTAAGCCAAGTCTCACAACTTCCAAGATTAAGGATCCTCAAACATGTCTAGCTGTCGTTTCACACAATGTCATTGTCCTTCGAGTCTCTCGATTCCCTGTCAGCCTCGATAGGCAATGGTGAAGAACATTCATTATAAAAGTAGCGTAGGGTTCTAGCGCATATTGGCCTCGATATAAGGTATACCGATATACTTTGCCAGCTCTCAGACTTTATGTAAATACCATATATCGTAATCTACGTCCGCCTCGCCACCCAGTTCTGCCTGGGAGAATCAATACAGACAAGTTGTCCCATCGAACCTACTACTAGTAAGGTATATATCTCAGTGGCACAAACCCAGCTTCGAATACGGTCGTTGAACCGCCAACCGCACTACCGTAGCACAGATTCCCGCTTTAATTATGGTCTTTGTATTCTCTTATGCTGCTCAGAAATATGTGTGCTACAATTGCAAACTGGAAAATATGATGTGGGTTACTAATCCTATAAATGCACCAGAAACAGCAGAATTTACTCATTCTATTCGCTAATGGTATCTCAAGCAAAACAAAAACCCCCAAGGATATAAGTATAAGGGCAAGGTAATTAATATAGAGATTGTTAGCATAGAAGCTCCGAGGCATACTAGACAAGCTTAGTGGAACATGGCTATATACCTGGTAGCAACATCAAACAACAACTTATAAATGGCCACCGATCTAATTGCAATTACCTACTACTTAATATCAGAAGGACTTATATTTATATAAAAAGTTGAAGATAGCTGTAGTGTATATCATATAAGCCATACCCTGTTCTTTCGGCGGGTAATCGCCGCCATTAGCTTGGAAGCCCCCGGAGTCTGTACGACCACGCACTAGAGATAATAATCGAATCGTTGCCGCGGTGATCTACGTACAAAAAACATCGTAGCACCGTCGCACCGGCGCACGCATCATCCCTCCCCCGCGCCTCTCTCCCTGGCGCCCTTGTTTGCGCCATTGGTCCTCGATAAACCGCCATTCTGAAATCTTTTTTTCTCTTTATTTTCGCCCTGTTTCCTTCTTGAATAGAGGACCTGGCTTTCAACTGTACCTACCTCCTAATCTACCTCCTACCAACCCGTCCACTGACACGTACTTACAAAATACAGGAGAAAGACATGACCCCGGCACGTCCATCGGAAACTAAGATATCCAACTCGCCCAGCGCAGCACCTTTCCACATAAGCATACTCACTTAACCTACCTACCTACCTACCTACCTACCTCTATTCTACACCATGTCCTCCCACTCCCACTCCCACTCCCACTCCCACTCCCACCCCCATGCGCACCCGCTCCCCCCGCTCCCCCCGAGCCGCCAAGAGTCCGGCCCGGAGCGCACGGCGCGCACCGTCTCCTTCATCCGGCGCACCTTCAAGCTGCTCGGCCCCGAGGCGAACCCGTACTTCCCCCTCGCGGACCTCCCCTCCATGAACATCTCCTGCGCGTCCATGGACCTCGGCGGAGACGACGACGACAACGATGACGACAACGACGCGCGGGACCGCTTCTTCCGCCCGGCCCCGTCGGCCTGGATCCGCGACCGGCTGCGGACGAGGAGGAGAGGCTGGAGCTCGGCCGACTTCTCCGGCGAGCTCTTGGCGTTGCCTTCTTCTTCTTCTTCTTCTTCTTCTTCTCGCAGTCATGACAACGACAACGACAACGACGATGACGATAGCGATAGCTACAGCAACTGGCGCATCGCGAACGCGAGCTGGGACCGCCTAGAACCGTGGCTGTACGGCACGGCCGAGGAGCCCGATCTGCCGGGGATCCTAGAGGAGACGGGATGGGTGGCCGTGGAGTCAGTGCTTTCCCCTTCTCTATCTATCTGCTTTCTTTCCCTCTCTATGTAACCGCTTTCCTTCCTTCCTTCTTCCCTTCTTCCTGCCCTTCTTCCTTGCCGTACATCTCCATCTACGTGCCCTCCTACATACATACCTACCTCCCTACCTCCCTACCTCCCTACCTACCTCCCTACCTCCCTACATCCCTACCTCACCAGTAACAAAAAAAGTACCCAGCTAACATAAGGACCACGGCTTCTCCCCGCCGCCCTTTTTTCCCCTCGCGCAGTACCTCTCCCTTCACGATGCTCCGACGGCTCCGGGCCGGGCCGGCGCGGCGCTGGACGATGGACGCGCTCTTCGAGCGCGCGGACCCCGCGCGCCCGCACCTCGCCTGCGTCCTCTCCGCCGCCCTGCCCCCGCGCGACGACGCCCTCGCCCTCGCCGAGCTCTTCCTCCTCCTCTGCATGGCCTTCGTCCGCGCCACCAGCCCCGCCTACGAGCGCCACCGCGTCGTTCCCGTACGTTTCTCTTTCTCTCTTCTTCTTTTCTTCCCCCCCAACAGCCTACGCAAAGTACATACCCAATGCTTACCTTCGCTTTCAAAATTGCCCGCGAATAGGTCGTCGTGCTCTCTTGCTCGGGCCCCCTGGTCCGCGTCCTACAGGGCTTCGTCGACCCGGACGCCGAGCGGGTCGTCGTCCGGAAGACCGCCGTGCGCACGAGGGCCGCGCGCGCGAGGGAGGCCTGGGACCTGCACCTCGACCTGCTCCGCTGGCTCACGGCCGCGCCGGTGGGCGAGACCTTGTGGGGTGAGGGTTAGGGCCGGGGAAGGTTTGTGGTTAGGGCGGGAGGGTGCGGGAGGGTGCGGGAGGGTGCGGGTCGCTTGGTATCGCTTCGCTACCTAGGATGGACTCTTGACGGTGTAAGGGGTAGTATGGCCTTGTACGATAGGTTTGCCGGGTTTCTTGGTCTTGTTGGAATGGATCTGATGCGGACGATTATATATACCCCTATATTCTTGTCCATGATCGCGAATTGGCACGACGTGTTACCCTATCTCAGATGAGAATTTCTCCAAGCAGTAAACTAACACTCCCGACATTAGGTACCTAGAGAAGCCATTCAATACCCTTCCAGCCAATTCATCTCAAACCCCTTTATAGGAAGTACCCTTACTTAGAATAGTATATCTAGCCCCGAGACTTAAATCCAGCTGTTGCTAAGCCCATTGCGAAGCACTTCTCAAGCCGAAAGTATGTTATGTTAATGTCACGAATCGCTTAGGGTATCGACATGTTATATCGACTACCTACCTACCTACAATATTTATAGTATACCTCATATCAATATTCATCTAAAGCAGCCGGCCGCGCCCTACCGACCTATATCTCCGTCCGGGCCGCGTGGACTAACACAGTGAATAGCCCTCCCGGCTTCTCGCTACCGCATAGCCCTTCAAGCCTTTTAAATAGGTACCAGCGAGCACTTATCAAGAGACACTAGATACGAGGTTTCAAATCTCAGATCTCAATTATTCATACTATACATACCGCCCGACCAACAGCGCACCGGGTTCCCGTCCCGGTACCCGCCATATCTCCGCCACCCTCTCCTCCCCCTGTCTATCCCCGGGCCGCGAGCTTGCAAGAAAATAAAAATAGAGAAAAGAAAAACATTCCGGGTATCTTTAACACAGATATAAGAAGTGCTGTCTCCTGATTTGCCCCTTCCCCTTTCTCCGCTCCTTCTCCTCCCATCTCTCTCTCAAATATAAAAACAATGCCATAGTCCTCACGTACGCACAAGCCGATTTGCATCCCCGTCTTTGACCCCCCCCTTGGCTCGAAGTATGGATGTACTCAGATCCCGAGCAACCAAGCAGGGGATCCTGCACTCCTATTATCATAAATATCGTCCAAAGAGCCGTCATCTCTCCTCTTTATAAATAACCGGTTATAGCTCGCCCCGTATTCCCCCTCCGTCGAGATGCTGTAGAGACTTTTTGCGATTAGAAAAGAAAAAAAAGGCAATCCGAATAGTATGGAAGCACTAGTCTCTTGTCTAGATGTTTCTCTCTAAGGTCATGAATAAGAGGGAGGTGCATATCGCCTCGACCAAGCATCGTTACCACATAGCTTCCAGAGCTACCTGGTAAACCTTTTATGCGATATGTCTGTATCTGCCGTCTATGTATATAGTGCCGGATTCGTCGTCCTTCGCCGTGTTCCTCCGACGTAGCCCTCCCATTTCGCTAGAACGCAGATCTTCGAGCGGCGAGCGATGCGGTTCGAGCAATGACTAGACCTTTATCGATGCGGAAATATTCGTCCCGAATTGTGCGCTTCGTGGTTACGCAGGACAAGTTATGCAACAGCCGGAGTAAGACGGTAGTTTGGCCATATGCAAACTGCGACGGCTTTGGGCAGCACAGGCTGGTTTTTCCCTGTAAGATTGGGCATCAAACGTCTCAAGCTGATGACCTGTCAGCTAATAGCACCTCGCGTGACCCGAGCAGGATTGCCGGCCACAACGGTGAACGGTGGCACATCCTGGATTACCGTCAGCATTATGTCCGACTATGTGCAAATTTACAGATCAGGCAACGTACCTTGGTGACCACCGCACCGGCGGCGATCGTAGCTCCTTTTCCGATCCTAAGACCGAACAGGACTATGGCGCCGCCTCCAATCCACACATCTTCGTCGATATATATGGGAGCGCCGATGTGGGGGCTCTTGCTTCCCTTGCGCTTCTTGGGGTCCGTGTAGAGCGTACCGCCGAAGAGGCTTACGTTTGGTCCGATATAGCAGTTGTTCCCGATGATGATCTCCATAGGGTCGATGACGGTGCAATTTCGGCCGATGAACACGTTGTTCCCGATGGCGATGTTGTAGCCGTAATCGCAAGTAAACGGTGCCTCGACAACCACCTCCTGCCCGACAGTACCGACGTTGGTGATAGGTGAACATAGTTGCGGGTTCATGAAGATGGGCTCTGTCGGGTGCAAAATCTCCCGGAATAGTCGTGAACGCTCCGATGCTGATACGCCGACACTAGGATTCGTAGAGTTGTTAAACCTAAAACATGCTGCACTGCATCTTTGTCTCTCGAGCACTAGTTCTTCATCGAAAGGATAATATTGTTTCCCTCGGAGCATTTCTTCTTTCTGCGTCCTCTCCCTCTCCGGTGGAGGCAAGTGTTGTGACAAGGCAAGCCGCGCCGCTTCTTGAGGGTCGGTTGCAGTGGTTGGCGTTGACGTCGCTTGAGGTGGAGGTGGAGGCGGAGGCGGAGGCGGCGGCGGCACAGGTTGCGACTGAGTTGGTGGGCTGCTGCTTCGAGTAGGAGGATGTATGTTGATCTGCGGGAGGGAGCTGGGATGTGAGCTATCATGCTCGGTCCGCGTGAGGTCGTGCAGCGGAGGCACCCTTTGATAATCTTTGTGCCGATCGATGCTGCTGCTCAGCGGTGTTGGTAGTTGCATGGTGGAGCTCGTAGCACTTATCGGTGTAGGAAACATGGTTCCCGGATTAGTAAATGATATAGAGGACAGCTTATTATTTTCCGGGCTTGTGGCAGAGGGAGTGGGAGTGGGGAGTGTGGAAGAGACAGGCGGTCGAGTGTCTTCCGCCAGAATTGGCCGACCCTGCACAGGTTCTATCCGGAGCGGCTGACCGCGATAAGGTTGAGGTTGTTGATCCCGTTTTGGGGGCGGCGGGGGCGGTATAGGATAACTACTTTGCTGAGGCATTCCGTAGGCACCTGGTGGGACGTAACTAGGGTCTTTAGACTCAAGCGGAACAGCAGCAGGTTTATTCTCCATCTTTTGGTAGCCTCGCTGGTTAGGATACCCGTGACATACAAATCCACCTCGGACGCAGTTTGTGCCTACTCTTTTTATAAGCACTCATATACTTGAGGCCTACGTGCTTAGAATAGAACTTACATTGCGGTTTCGTCTCATCGCATTTCTTCTTTCTTTTTCGACATGTTAAGCAGCTATATAGTACGGTACGGAACGCCGATGCCTCGTCCTTAAGTGTCCATGCGGCACTTCAGAGGACGCGGAATCGGTGATGCCATACCTAAAAGTCAGCGAGGATGTCCCGGATGCAGGGTGAGAAATAGATAGAATGGTCCTAGTTACCCAGTCTTGGTTCGGTTGCTGAAATTCCGTTTCCTCTTTTTAGGATCTGACTGTATTACGGCGTCTCCCTTCCTCTGTTCTTGCGAGTAGGCACTGTTACCATAGAGTATAGAACCTTCATCACCGTCGGGGCTCGTCGCCGGATAATCGTGCTGAGACTCCATATGGGAGGTTGGCCTCCGAAGCGTGTCCCCGAGCTGTTCGTCCGTCGGCGACGGGGCCATGCCCGCGGAACTCTGGCGGTCGTACGTATTACGGTCTTCCGGATGCCGCGAATACCATGCTTCATGATGTTCCCTACTCTCCTCGCCGTATTGTCTATAATCCCTCTCCCTTTCCCTCTCCCTTTCCCTTTCCCTCTCTCGTTCCCGTTCCCGTTCCCGTTCACGGTCTCGTTGTGGTGTGGTATACGCTTCACGTGACTCTACCTGTGATGGTTGCTCCCGATCTCGAACGACTATTCCCTCCCTGCGTGGCTCGTCCGAAATCGAGCGCTTGCGCTTATGAGTCCCTTCAACATCGGGATAATTAGTGGGTTGGTAAGACGACCGTGCGGGGCCCAGTCCTGACCAGTGTTCTCTTTGGCCGGAAGAGATTTCCCCAATCTTAAGCTCCTGGGCAGTTGTTTGGCGACCAGACTGCTCCTCGGATGCTGCGCGCATCGAGGTAGGGCTGCTATCGGGTCTCTCAGGCCTCTCCGCGCCTTTCTGTTCACCTCCGTTTAAGGCCGTGAAGGTTGCCATATTTCGTCCAACGATATCTTCAGCCCAGCAACCTTGCGAGAGGTGCATAGGAACTCAATGCTTCAGACGATTGTTAGTAGGACAACGATTGTTGTGCAAATATACTTGTCAGGCAGAGTCGTCGGCATCCAAGACTTGGGCAATCCAGCGCAAGCAGTCCCGGTAAGCTCCGAATTGATAAATATCTGGTCCAATTCGAGTCACGGTTAAAGTATATAGCTCTCGTCGATGTGCAGTCAACCGCGAGAAGCTGGGATGGAGGTCGGGGAACAAAGTGTAGGCAAAAACCAAGTGGTAAAGGTAAGGTCGTAGAGAATTTGCCCGGTTATGATGGTCATGCACAACGATGGACAGCGTGATCTGCCAATACTTTGGAAATAAAGTCGCCTCGGGATTAGTGCATTTGAGAAGAGGTAACGTAATGACCTCTTCTAAAAGGTGGAAATCGGAATCAGGAACAATGCGCACGTCGTGGCGCAGAGCAATGGGTGACGATGTGTAAAAGAGACGAAAAAGAAAAAAAAAAAATAAAAATAAAAATAAAATAAAATCCCCCCAAAAATCAAAGTAAATAAAACCTCGATATTTTTTCCTTTCCTTAACTTGACTGCGACCAAGTTTCAAAAATGGAGAGCGCGGGGAGGTAAATTTTGCGCAAGCGAGCGGGAGTGAACCCAGCCAGCCGCAATTCGTTCTTATCGAGTCTGGCCGCGGACCTAATACGACGGTGACGTGCAAGGGCTGGGTGCGGTACGTTGCTTGGTGCCCGTGGTGTTATGGTGCTTGTGGTGCTTGTGGTGCTTGTGGTGCCTGTGGTGCCTGTGGTGCCTGTATATGTTGCCGTGTTGCGGTGTAAGCAACAAAGCTCGTAGGCTGCTGCGCCTAGACGATGGCACGTCGCCTTACCCTGCCGAGGTGCGAGATGCGAGATGCGAGGTTGCGAGGTTGCGAGGTGCGAGGTACAAGACAAGAACAAGAACAAGAACAAGAACAAGAAGAATAAGTCCTTGCTTCTTGTTTCCTTACTCTTTACTCCTTTACTCCTTTACTCTTGAGATACTTCTTGCTCCTTGCTCTCTCCTTGCTCCAATCCGGAAAAAATGGTCCTCTCCTCTCTTTGATTTGTTGATGATAGCTGCGAGTAAGGTAGATGATATACTGTTCCAGGCGCTTCGTGGGAGAGTAAAACTCCAGACTTATTCTGAGTATTATTATCGTGCGGTCCGGCCCACGATGCAACTTTGTCGGATGCGAACCAACTTCTATTGGAAATCCTGGTTTCCACTCCTTCTCCGTGGACCGTGGGTGGGATCCTGGGATCTTCGACTCTTATTTAATGCGTACGCACACACACATACACACACACATACATACCATACATACCATACATACACAGAAAAGAAAAGAAAAAAATAAAAAATAAAAAGTCCAGCTAGCGCTTGGCAGGTTGACGCGCGATTAATCTTGTCTGCTGCGCCTGCGGGAAATGAACGGCCTTTGAATCTTCTGTTTCTTCTATCTTTCTCTCTCTCTTCACTTCTCTCTTCTCTCTTCTCTTCTCTTTTTTTAATATCCTTTTCCCTCTCTTTTTCCCCCCTTCTCCATTCGTAAATGTCGTCAATGTCGCCAGTGTCGAAAGTTTGAAATAACTATCGTTGTTCAACAATCCTTCTTCACTTTTTGATGTTTTTGATGTTGCCGAAGTACCATAAAGTGATAAGTCGAGTAAGGCGTATAAATAGAAAGGGAAGAAAAAGTACGTAACAGACGACGATTTGCAATAAAATAATTGGATTATAGTAATCAAGGTAGCACGTAGCTCGTAGCACGTAGCGATAGCGGTAGCGGTAGGGGGGGGGGGATTATAAGAAAATATAAGGAGAAAAATATGTGGCTAGCCAACCCGGGGTCCCAGGCGGAGCGGGAAGTGATGCAAGGTAAGGATACCTAGGTAGATAAAAAAGTATATAGGTAGATGTCTAGCATCAATGTACTAAAGTATAAGTATAGCAAGTACTATAGTTACGTATAAGTATCTTGGATACGTAGGTACATTTGATGTATCTAATTGATCCAATGTAGCTCTGTAGCTACTATGTAAGTAAGTTGTAGCGCGGATTAGGTCAGGTAATTTATTTCTAAGGGTAGGTAACTGTTAACAGGTACTGAAATTCAAGAGTCACTTCAAGATGTAGGAATGAGATCAGATGTATAAGTACATACCTTTTTAGCTACATGTAGGTATACCTTCAAGTTATATGTAAGTACCTAATCTAGCATATGAGCAAGTTCCATTCATGCAAGGCAGTAATGTAAGTCTGGTACTAAGAGTAGATAAGGTACAAAAGGTATAGATGAGCAAGTCGAATAAGGAAAATAAAGAAAAAGAAAAAGATAAAAAGATAAAAAAGAAGATAAAATAAAAATGGGAAAGAATGCATGTAATTAAACGTGCGTAGCTGGCAGTTGGCAGTTGACAGTTACACTTGAACTAATTCCAATTCCAATTCAATTTATTAAAAAAACGACCGCAATTACATACATCTACGAGCACGTTGTGTAGGAGGTACCTATATAAAGTACGGACATTTCCTCTAACTAACCCTCCCCCCAAAAAAAGAATCGTTATTGGAATCATCTAATTAACCGTCACCTCAAAGTTACCTTCATCCTCGGCGGAATATTTCGATATTTTTGTACCAAACGACATCATCAAATCCTGGTTCACCTCGCCCCGGTACCTCCAGTACGTATGGAGCGGTATGGCGCTTGAAGGTTGTTTTGAAGGAGAAGAGATTCGTAGATCATGTATTAATATTATTATTATTATGTATGTACGATATATGTAGGTTATGACGAAGTATCCGTCTCTATGGTATAGGTATAGGTATTGTACATGTAAATGTAGATGTAGATGTATCGTATCTCCATATAAGCACATAGGTACCTTACCAGGGATACCATACATACATACATAAAGTGTCCTTGTGCGTGTGCGGTGCGCGCGCAAACGATGTCGAAAGAACACTCAACCTGGAAGCGAGTCGAGCAAGGATGGTGGTATCCGCACATGTTAGAGCTAATAGGATGTAGGTATTAGGTATCGGGTCTCAGATATTACTAGAAGCGCTACCTGGAACCTTGAGACCAGGTACATACATGCGCTAGAGCTACATGGATCGCCTGTGTTCTGGGTATTCCGTTGCATGTATACATGTACATGTAAGTATGTATGTATTATGAGGAGGATGTATGTATGCATGTACATTAGGTACGTATACCTCCGCCGAACTACACGAGCATCTGTAGGTGCAGTTGCAGGTGGAATTTTAGGCGCCTTTTTTATTCCGCGGCGGATCTTGAGATGTATGTACATTAAGATGTACCTACCTCACTACCCACCAGACTACTACAAGATACATAAGACATGTACGGTATGATGATCGAACACATGCACTTAATATGTGGACTATCTTATAACAGGGTAGATTGTACCTAGGTATGTAATTATCGTAAAGCATTGCATTGATAGTTGCGTAAGTGACGCCGAAGACGAGCATGTACCATGTAAGCGCAAGACGAGATCCGTATTCATGCTTTACTTTGTTTTACACTATTATCCAAGTACCTAATTGCACACGTATGCGTAGTTTGATATACATTATATACATACAAGTATCTAGGTGGTAGTTAGCGTATAACATTTATGCCTATATGTACTACATAGACATGTATGTAAGTCCAGCCCTGCGCGTTAAACGAAACATCGTCACATCTTTCACTTATACGTTTTTAGACTTATAGATTATGTAGAATGAAGATGTTGTATTATACGATCCATCGTACAAGTCAACAATACCCATGGATGATCATGTCATCCTCATTTTGATTCTTGTCTCTATCTTGCGAACATATGATAATAATAATACATACCTCCTATGTGTGTAGGGAGGTACGCAGCTGTGGGAGTCTTGTGTTCCCGCCACTTTTCATGCGATATCACCGAATCTGAACTACAGTACGTCGTACAGCAGCAGCAGCAGCAGCAGCAGCGCTCACCATCAGATCGAACGAACAATGTTATGCAGTAGTACAATAACATAGCTGTAGGTCATACTAAACCTCTTAGGCATGTAGTTTTTATAACGCTAACGATGACAAACTAGGTAGTCGTCTTCCTTTCGAACCTGTAGCCTCGTGGGGGGAACTTATCCCCTTTTTTCTTCTTCTTAAAAACCTGCCTTGGCTTGGTTTGATCCATCGTCTCGTGTCTAACTTGTTGACTCTCATGTCCATCCAAGACAAAAAAAAAAAAAGGTCACCCATGTAACTGTCGGTACACTTCGTTGACTTGATCGTGCACAGTACCCGTACCCTCGATGTCACCAACGATAAATCCCACTTCTATTGTTGCACCTGGGGTTTCTTGAGCAACGGCCATTGGTCTGCCTGATTTGCTATTCTTACATCTCGTCTCAAACATAATGCTAGAGCATGTGCGGCGCTTTCGGCCCGTAGACAGTATGTTGTCGTGGTCACTCTTAGATATTACTGGCGTCGCGATGCGACACGAAGGATAAGAAGGGGGGAGAAAAAGAAAAGGTGAGCAATAGATCCTTGATAAATCAATAAAGGCCAGTTTGTAAGGCCTAGCCTTAGCCGCGATCTGCGAACCCGAAGTCCTGATTCTTCTCAAAGTTCTAACCCACGCCGGTGCATCATGTACATATTCGTAACATCGTAAGCCTCTCTTAAAAAAAAAAAAAAAAAAAAAAAAAAAGGCCCCCGATGAAAATAGCACACGTAGGTGTTGGTGGGCTCGGTCGAATCGGGCAAGGGGTGTGTGTGGGAGAGGCCACGCGATTGGGAGGATCTAAATAGTTTGAAAAGGGTCCTCGATCTTGTAGAAGTGCGCGAGCGGCACAGCAAAAAAAGGTGTAACGTCAATTCCCACTTTGGGTTATGGAATTCTGCCAATTCTTCTCGCGGCAGCGCTGGTCCCAAACCAGGAGAAGCCGATCCCTGGAGCATTGCCGACATGTGCGGTCAAAGGAGTTTGCCAGTCCTTTTGGTGGCCCACACCCCGTCCACCCAACCCACAACCAATGGGCGCTTCAAGACAGGGATGCAGCTGTCATGCAATTTGGCGCGGGCGTGTGATGTCGAAAATGTCCAGGGCTCTTATTAGGGCGCAGCGAATACCCGCGTCTAGGCCGAAAAAGAAGCCATTGATTTGCTACTAGTGCATGTGCTCGCCCCGTGGTCACAAATGTCTCGTCTTAGTTGTTTAGGTAGCGGGTAAGTTATGACCCCGATGAGAAGTTGAAACCTATTCATAAACTAAAGAAAGAAGAGAAGAGAAGAGAAGAGGACAGGAAGGGAAAGAAGAAAACCGGTACATTCAACCAGGCCTCTGGAACCCTAGTCGTGATGAAGAATAATAAGAAGAAGAAGAAAACAAGATCTGTCGAATACGACGACGAACCGAGGGCGGCGGTGCTACTCTGCAACACAACTCGCTTCTGCTGACGTACCTGGAGGCTAAGTGAGAGAGGTATGTACGTATGTAAGTCATCATCATCTCATCTCGGACTCCGGCTCGGTCAAGAAAGGAGAAAGAAGAACGAAGAAAGGAGAAGGAGAAGGAGGAGCAATCGGGCTACATGGATCCTTCACCACTTAACCAAGCAAACAGAGGAGCGGAGGAATCGTCCAGTTAATGCTGCCCATTGCTGCCTACACAACACTTACACACCTAGGAAGTAGTTAATTACTGTATATCCGTAATGGTAGGAGGAGGTATAGGTATATGGTCTTCCCTCACCCCTGGATCTTACTTGTTGCGGCGTAATCGACCAAGGCGCTGCACGTGCTGGCCTGTTTAGCTTCGGAAACCCTTCCATTTTCGAATATAGTGTATTGTTATGCACCTTGCCGGCCGGATAACACCCTTAGAGCCGCGGACTCGATAGCCCGTCGCGCACGGCACACACGGGAGCATCATACATTCGGGGCCTGGTACCATAGATCAAAAGGAATCCTCAATTTGCTTTCGTCCGAATGTCATGTACCTACCTAGGATGTATGTATGTATGTATTATACTTACATGGTAGCATAATATATACTCTACATACTAAGTAATGTATCTACGATGGTAATGAAGATGCATGTTATAGGTAACGACCTTGTTACAGATATTAGGTCCTTCAGCTTGGGAGCAAGCAAAGTCCTGTTTATTTACGGATTGATCCTATGATGAAAACCAGAGGTCAATTCTAGCGACATACCTGGTCGACTTACCTACCTCTCGTTCGGTAATTAGTAGCCTTCTCATCCATCGCGCAGTACACCGTATGGATAGTAATGAACCGCGTTTTTTGAACTTCCGAGTCCTTTCCTCTCCCAAGTTGTCTCTGAATAAGATAGTTACTTCGTACACGAGTGCCCAAAGCACGTCTTGTGGGGCGAGCGCAAAGCGCTTGTCGCGAATCGTTGAGGTCTCGCTCGGATACATTTGCCGCCGTTTGGGAAGGTGATCGCTCCATAAGCGGCATTCCTTTGTTCATTGGTCGGGAGATGGTAGCTCTTAACTGGCTACACTTGTAGTCTGCAACAGGGGAATGGCCACAACATCCAAATATCAGATGAGACAACTCGATCAACCGCGTTCGCGCATAATAATGAAATATGCTGGCCCGGGGTTCTTTTCTTAGATATCGACGGAACATACCTATGTACCTCGGTTCCAGCTGCGACCGGGCTAGGAAGCCATGTTCTTATGTGAAAAGAAGCTTTTCTTTTCGGTATTATGATTATGAGGGTCATGCATGAAGAAGAGGAAGGATTCCCATAAGGCTATCGTATACTACCTAGTGTGTACATACACACCATACGTATGTAGCAGTAGGCATCGTGCCCCGGCCTCCTTGCATCGACTTTCCGATAAGGTTCCCTACTACAGTGTCACCCCCCTCATGACGCTAACACTAGAAAGCGGAGGTGGAAGTGTATAATGCTGTGTCAGGCTGACGGCGAGGACATCAAGCATTAAAAAGGGGGGGGGGGGGGGGTGCCGAGTGAGGCCGAAATCAAAACACACGACTTTTCGTTAATAACGATCGGGGATCTGCATCGTCTGTTTCTCACTTCGCTCTTTGTGCTCTGAGCCCCACATCCGTCCGAAATTGTACACTACCTACTCTTCTTTGTCTCTAACAAGCGGTACAACGTCGACAGAACGTTAAGAGAGCCGTTTGTCTATCAAGTTGAGACAGGATTTGGGGGCCACCAGCCCTCCACAAGAGAGGATTATGATGTGGAACAACCCCCTATTGGATATAGTGCGGGAAGCACAACCTAATTCGTGGCCACCAGGTTTCGGGCCGCCGAACAACAATAATAAATTATGTTGTAGGTTATGTTGTATACTTGTATGTAGGTTGAACCTCGTAGATGAGACGATGTTGTCAAGTCTTGTTGATGCTTAACGTCCTAGTCGGCTTGGTCCCTTTCAGCTTCTGCTTTGTGTGACTTCAACTATGCAGGCTCTTGGAACTTTGGAACCTTGGAAGCGGAACTTGGTACTTCAACAAGGCCTGAGCGATATCCAAATCGTACCATGCCGAGGAAAGATGTGTTTGGACATAAAGTGTAGGTAGTGTACGGATTAGAGAAGAGCGACAATGGCGACACAAATCAAAGCGGGAAAAGGTCCGTCGTCCCCCCCCCCCCCCCTGCTAGGCTTCCTATTACCGTAAGCTCTGCAGGGTCACGTCCAACATCCAGTCATGTCATAATAAGCGCGAGGCACGTCCCGTACATAGCAGACCGCGCTTTGACAATTATAGCAATTATAGATACGACAATGATGAGACCGATGGGACAAGAGAACTCAGAGAGACCGTAAATATCCTGAGCACTCAACATCATGAGTTAGTTAAACGAGGAGACGGTCCGGGGAAAATAAATAAAGACGGAATTGAAAAGATTAAACGTCTACCCGAGAGGGTGGTTAGGATTCGGGGCGTTAGTAGGAAGCTGTGTAAAGGGTTTACGAAGGATTCGTCGACTCGGGGATGACCCAGGTAAATAGATGCGCGTATGGAAGATCCAGGAAGAATGCGTACCCGTACTGTACCGTCCATACGTCCATACGTCCATACATACATAATACGTAGGTGTAATAGTATGTGTCGTGTAAGTACGTAGTATTGTATCGTATCAAACCAACAGGTTAGTCGTCCATGGGGCTAATGATGACATTCGCGTTGCTATTTCGGCGAAACGTCCTAAAGCTCTCAACCCTCCCTTTTTTTTTTCCTTTCAGGTAATAGATTGTTACCGACGTTTAGGCAGGTCTTGACAAATGTGACTCGTCACAAAGCCACAAGTCTAAGCACGTTGTCGAAGAGCGATTGCTAATGGTATTTCGTACTATTGTGTAATAGTAGGTGAGAAGCTGTATCTGGTACGGGTTACCTTTTGTCAACTGCCCAAACTGCCCAAACTGCCCGCACTGCCAACTGCAAACTGCAAACTGCAAAGTGAGAGCTGCAAGCTGCTGCAAGTTGCGAAGAGCGAGAAGCGAGAAGCGAGTTGTGAGTTATGAGTTGTGGGATGGGGTAGCACAAGGATGATTGATGTTGGTGCAGCCCAAGCAACAATGTTGGTAGATAGCGCAATGTGAGTGGCCGTTAACCATGCCCTTTATTGTTGCCTTTCGTTGCCCTCGCTGCCCTCGTTGCCCTCATTGCCCTCGCTGCCCTCGTTGCTCTCGTTGCCCTTGTGGTTGGCGTTGGTACGTAACCCCCTTCGAAGAACCTTTGACCCAACGTTTGTTTCATTGTTAATGAAGTTTTCAAGTTTTCTAATTGTATGGAATCCATACGGATTCGACTATGTGTCCGTGTGTGGATTACGGATTGTGAATAGTGAACAATGAACAGTGAACATTGAACAGTGAACAGTGGGTTTATGGATTAGGTAGTGGAGGTAGAAGTGAAAGTGGATATGTAACTAATGGACAATAAAATGTAAGCACGAGGTAGGATTCGTAAAATAGTTCAAAATAAGGTACCGTACCATAAGCACTTGAGATACATAACTTTGAACTCTACATGTATGTACCCCTTAGGACATCTGGACTTAGGTACATGCATAATACGTTGTGTGAAGCAGGTACCATACATTCCATCGGCACTTGGAATGAAACATCAAGCTCATCGATGTTTCCATGACTTCAAAGTTGAATTAAGTTATGTATGTTTATGACTTAAAGTTCCTATTAGGTACGGATTATACGGAGTACCTAGCACCTACCCCCCTACCAGGTAGGTACCCTATCTTATGTAGGTCCTATCTATTACAGCAATGATACATACAGGTATCTACCTACGTAAATACTATTATTAATTACCTTTAACAATTGTGGAGCATGTTCGGGGAATATTTACAACTTACGCAAAGGAAAAGGTCACATGATAACTATATTCCTACCAAAAAGCAACTATCTATACGGATATGCTATTATGAGGCGGTATTACATAGTATACATATTTTTGGCGGCCTCTAAATTTCCGGCCTCCAGATCTGTTCAGGGGCTTTCGACCAAAAACATCAACAACTCCCGAGGTTCAGCTGTCAACACTTGAGCCTCATTTCATTCCAACAACGACGACGACGACGACAAGAACAAAATAATAACAATGACAATAATATGACCAAATTTAAAAGGGATATATATCATAACCGAAATTTGATCCTCATCATTCTTCCTCTTCCTCTTCCTCTTCCTTCGTATATGTTAAAAGAAATGTAAAAAAAAAATAAAAATAAAGAAAGTCGGTGAGAAATTCCAAAAATAATCCCATCTTTACAGAACTACTCTCAAATCAAGAATAGTTTTATCTTATTTTATTTTATTTTATTTCTCCTCGCCTTTTGGCCAATAATAAGGCGTCTACTCTACCCATTAGCCGCCCACCGACCATAATTTCATAAGCGCCCATAGCATCACAACATGGTCTACCGCTGCGAAGACTCTCTCTTCCAGAATATTTCCTCGGCGCCCGTTCCTGGGAATTTTTATCATTCAACCTTTTGGCGCGGTTCCTTTCTTCACGTACCGCTCGCATCCTCGCTTGCTATTTTCGTCCTCTGTCACTTGCAGGAAAACCTGTCTGTCATACCTTCTTGACTGCCGCTGTCATGATCCTTCCTGCAAGGCACCAAGAAACCTTCATGCGAGCGTTATCTCCGTCTGGTTGGGCATTCTGAGTCTGGGGAAGACTAGACGGCCTGGCGTTTCGCCGCCACGCATCGAAGTCCTCCGCGACTGTACCCTCCTTCGTTGGGAGAAGCGCTTACGCAGCATCATCCCTCCCCCCCCTCATGTTGGGCTAGCCAGCTTCCAGAAGCGCCCACAAGCCTTCGGCGTGGCCTCAATTCGCCCGTTCCCCCTTCAACGGGATCGGTGGCAACCTCAGCGAGGAGTTGGAGGGGAGGGGACCTACACCGTCAGATGCCTGGTACCACGACACTGGCAATGCCCTACGCGAGACTACCAACGACTAGATAAGTACATGCACGTGTGTGTCTTTTTATCACACTACCCCCTATCAACTGTACTTGAAGGTACAGGTCAGAATCAAGCCTCCAGGACTCCAACGGACTTCCAGATCGTCCCCCTAAATCCCCCCTTGCGACCCAGCCTTAGCTGCCGCCCGTGACGTATCTGACTCGGGAATTTTCGTACCACGAAGATCTATCTGCTGGGGTATATTTTTAGAGGGTTGCTAAATAAAGATATAGCCTCAATCTGCAGCCGCTCACGGATTGCACGTGTTAATTAGACGTCACCCCTTTAAATCTCGTCCCGAGCTTCCGCATAGTTTTTACAATATAATGCCATACCAAGCGCTTGCTTGCTCCCTCTTAAAACCTTGCTAAGCGCGCTCTGTCTGAGTTTATGTGTTTTATAACCGAATCCTCTCTATAGCCTGTCTTCCCTTGTCTTGCTCGTCTGCCTACCTGAGTTCGCCACCAGTAGAATCACCTTTCCCCTTGCTCGCTATCAATCCATTGGTGAACCTCGTCGTCTCTACCACTCTGATGTTTCAGGTTCATCTAGTTGCCGCTGCTCCCCCCCCCCTTCTGCTGCCTCGCGGTGGTTGGATATATATCTACCTACGAAGGAAGTATTTACATTCACAACCGCAAGGTTGTATCAGCACCTCGCAGGACTTGGCTGAAACAGACCGCTCCTGCAAGGCAGTTAGTCAACGTCCCGTAAGTACGAGATACCGGGCGATGATTTGCCGCGCCGTGAAAGGTATCGGACCGGATAGTCCCTCAGGAGGAGTGACAACGAACAGAAAAAAATGGGGGAGAGGACTATATTTTTTTTTCTTTCTTTCCCCTCCTTACTCGCCACGAGCTGAGTGGATATGAGAGGTCACCGAGTACACCAGGGGTTGCTGCAAACTAGTCTCGCGGCGTGGAGGCACAGACGCAAACTTCTCAATTGCACTTTGCGCGCGAAGCTAACAGCGCGCTGGAACGGCCTATCGGGTTATTTTCTCCTCGTCCTGCCTCCGCGCTACTTACTTCTCGGGCGAGGGGTGCCTCGTCGGCAAACGGAGTCGCCCGGCTCAGCTCGGTTGGCGTCACGTTGCCGACTTCAGCCTGGCGAAGGGAGGTCTCGTGTCTCCCTCAGCAAACCTCTGCGTCTACTCGTAGCCGCGAACCGTGTTCTTAGTAGGGCTGTGTGTAAATGCTTTCCTTGCTCCTGACGGACTAGCTGAATCTCATCACACCTAGGGAGAGTCGATAACCCGAGCCTTGAAAACGACGTAGACTACTAGTACATAGCATCGTTCTTTTAGGTTCTGTCTTTGGTCAGGACATCTCGATGAGCGGCTCGGGCTGCCCTTGCGAGATGTTCTAGGTTCCCTCAGCATAGGACTCGGTTACCTCCGATCGTCGTCCCCTTTCTTCGATCTCTGCGTACCAAACAACAGCATCGACAGACGTCAAGAAACCGGGCGTGTGCGTATAAGTATGCGCGTGCCTCTAAGTCTCCTTGCAGCTATACCAGTCCTTGGTCATCCAGGGAACAGGGAATGTACATATTACAAAGATACTGTGCAGAGAACTGTCTAGACCTGTTAACGTTACCGAGCCCGAGTTTTAGGGTTCAAGTAAGGAGTAAACCATCCAGATTCTTGTCTTGAGGACTCCAAATTTTGAAAGCCGCTTGGATTTTAAATATTATTTTCAGTAGCCTCCAACAACAGGCATATATGTCTCTTCAATCGTACCTCATGACAAGAAAATGGTATGAATGTGAGTCTTAGGGGGTTCGGTGTGTATATAATTCGATGACACGTAATATGTTAGTAGCTCGAGAGCATCAGACGCTTCTTGTTTTATTTAAAGACGCGTAGCTCAGAGAAGTGAACTGATGCCTAGCACTCGCCTCTGCTGGTATTAATATCCTCCTTCTCAAGCCATGTCGTCCAATCAACATGAGAGTAAGGCAAGCAATTCCATCCATATCGAGTCATCTCGGGTTCTAGGCAAGGCTTCACCAAACATTCATGAGCTTCTGTAAACGCTCAACCTATTAACACAACTACTAGGTAAATACACTTCGCAACACGACGTGTCGCGCCATCGAGAATCTAGGACTTCATATAGTAGTAGTTCATACACATGTTATTCCAGAATAGAGTTAACACCAACGTCGGTTTCATGCTAAGCTATTTGGATCTCGTTTACGTTACCAGAGACGTGAGTATGAGACGGTTGGCTGTAACGTCTGGGGATCTATCATAGCAAGGATGGGGTAGGAAGCTGGTTGGTCCATGTATCGATGACATCTCCCAAGATCTAAGCCAAACAAAAAGCCAACGCCTGGTTCCTAGTCGCCAAACCTGGAACAACACCAGAGCGGTACAAGGCAGAGCCAAGTAGGTACCTAAGGTAGGTATTAAGGTGTCCCTCGACGGCACATGCCATCTTTATAAATAGCATTTATCGATCCCAGATACATGGACGCCAAGCCAAACAACCACAGATCGGACATTGGCGGGATTCTTGTAACTGGCGTCTTGTATGGTAGCCAACACACCAACCTGAGATGAGCCGCAGTACCTCATAGCAGACAATCGCTGGATTATTAGTTAGCTAGGGGTCTAAAATATGTCCAGGCATATTTCAGAAGTCTAGTCTATGTCCATCTATATTGATAGTTATGGTACGTTTAGGAAAAAGATTTATAGGACACAAGATATATCTAATAATTGTACCTACCTAAATCTTATGCTTTTTACAAGTTCTCTTATTAGACTGCGCTTGTTTCTAGGCGTAGCAGGTATTATCCTCTGCCAGTAACTTCAGACTACAAAACCCTATAAGCCAGCAAAGAGCAAAATACACGTAGTCGTCGTCGTCAGGGGAGGGAGATGAAGTTGAAAAAATATCCATCTCTATAGTATTTCCAGGTCTTATAGGCACACGTAACTCCCAAGTATTGAAATATCATGCCAACCGTACCTGTCGTTGAATCTTGGAGGTAGTAACGTGCAACGCGCATTTAGTGCTTATGGCAGATCGTATAGGAGAAGATAACAACGACATTGCTGCCCGAGGAGCCCCAACCAGGTAACTATCTGAGGTCTCGGTATATAGGTAGGGAGGGTTATACAAGGACATTTTTTGTCTACTTTGTCTACCTAGATGTGTCTCCCACGGGCGTTCTCTACCAACAAACCGAACCTCGCAACCAGGCCATGCTATCGAAGTAGTTGTACACCGAGCCTTAAACCATTATAGGTGCTCAAACATTTTTAAGGCATAACAGAAGATGCTAGGTTGGCCATTTCTACAAGTATAACGCAATAGTGGAATAGGTCGTTGCTAGTTATTACAAAAATAGATAATATAATTGAGAAGAGGAGAAGACCTTTATGTTATATCTCACCTACATATGAACACCAATATCGATGAATTTGCTTCCCAAGCTGGCATGAAGCTCCGAGCTTCGTAGAGCCGACACGGCTGGGACGTAGCGACCGTTGTCAGCTTCAGTCTGTTGGCGGTACATTGGGATGAGCAGCAGTAGAAAGGTCACGTCTGAGATGGGAAATTAAAGGAAGAACCTTTACCTTACCGCTAACTAGAGAGTCCCTTTAGGTACGCAAATAGGAGGTTAGGTAGGTATTTGACATCTAACCCGTAGAACCAAGTTCTTTATACTCTCCCCCTTTCCGCGCTGAAGCTTCATTACTACTCAATGGATTCGTATCCCGAGTCGTTCACGAGGCGGAAACGAGTCGTAAAAAATAAAAGACAAAAGAAAAAAAACGTACAACACCACGGATTCGCTGGTCGTCACCGACCCAACTACTGATGCGGCGGTACCTGGCTTATCTATGGGAGAGCGGACGGGATCCCGAGTTCTCCAGGTCCTATGGTCGTACGTGACAGGTATTGTCGCTGTCGTGCCATATATACCCCGCGTCATCTCCATGTCTTTTGAAAATACGCTATCTTGACCCGAACATACGAATTATTGTGTAGGCTCGAGAAGTAGATATCCTCCCATCCTACGGCTATGCATAAAAACATTCCATAATTTCAAACCAAACACTCACAAAAACAAAGGCATAGACGAAGAAATTTTATTTTTTAATAAAAAGCATACGATAGGCTCTGCTGAGCTTAACGCATATTCATTTTATTTCATTACTTATTGTAGTATCATGGGCTCGTTTACTGATATGTAAACAGGTCGCACTAGAAGCCGTCCTTTCTAATAGTAATCATCATAGCGAGACCTGCAGTAACTCATTCCTGCGCCCTCATCATATATCCTATCTTAAGAAGTAGGTGGACGCCGAGCGCGCCTATGCTTCAGACTCCCTATGCTCCAACTCATACTCTATCTTTTCAACCTCTTAGCACTCTTATCACTGACGCCGCTAAGGACGCTGGCGCTTCTCTTATGCCCATTGCTGCTTCCGGGCCTAGCACTCTTGTTCTTGTTTTTGTCTTCAGCACCGTCCGTATTTGCGTCCGGACCACTTCTGCCGTTAACCCCGTTCGTACTTGGCACTTCGCCGGTAGGCTTCTCAGCAGCTACAGCATTCCCGTTCGTGCCGTTGGTGTGGTTCGCCGGGCCATCACCCTCCATCCCTTTGCCGGCCGCCTCCGTGACCGCTGAATCTCCAGCTTTGGACTCTACCTCTGGCCGAGTGAGAGCTAAGGCTTTCTCGCGTTCTGCCTTCTTCACTTTCTCTTGTCTGATCTCTGCATCGATCTTGTCATTCATCTTGCGCATGTCGAGAAGAACACCGATGGAGTTGAGGAGCTTCTCCATCTCTTCTACAACCGCCTTCGTGGGCATGTTGAGACGACTGGGTATGTCCAGTTCGGCCAGAGTGTTGGTGATGCGTTGGTGTTGAGCATTGCTCTTGGTTGTGAGTATCTTATTAATTCGTTCATAACGGAAGGTTGGCCCTGAAGGTAGACGATCATGGTGTGATACACCGTAAATCTGTTCTTCCTGCTCGGTGAGCTTCTTGCGTTCTGGCTGGGCTCCTTTCTTGGCAGGACGCTCAGGGCGCTCGCTACCTCCGATCGAGTCACGATGACCCGTCGAAGAAGCTGCAATGCTCTCCCGGCGGGTTTCTGAAACCGGTGTAGAATTAGGGTGGTTGGAAGGATGGGCTGAGGGATGAGCACATGCTGGCGTGTTCGAACCATTAACCTCCATTATCGACTTTCGCTTCTTAGTCTTGTCGACATTCAAGAGATTCTGGATCAGGGTCTGCAATCCAGCACTGCTCTTAAACGCGTTTATGTCGTGTTCCGTGTGGGGGTACTCAAGGCGGTGATAAAGCTCGCGGCGCTCTTGGTTGAGCTTCTCTTGGCGGGCAAGAATTCGTCGAACTTCGACAAGTAGCCATTCTTCCTCTTGGGCCTCGTCCCTAGATCTTGACATGGCGTCTGCCGCGAATTTCTTGCGTTGCGTCTCCGAGGTAGGATTGAAATTGGCCATCATCTCGTGTAACGCAAACTCGGCCTGGGTCATGTATTGAACGGGCTTCTGCACCGCCATCATCTTCGCCGCTACCTCGTAATATCGGGACTTCAATTCCTCCATAGATCGATCCTTGGGTGCTGGAACGACGGCGGTGCTGGGGTCGGAGCCATTTACACTCCCTCCATTCTTTCCCTTGTCGGGCAAGTTAGGCTGGTATTCGTAGCGATCCCATATGAGAGGCCATCGAAGGTCAAAATCTTTGACAAGCTCGAATAGGTAATCGGTCTCATCTTTCGTCCACGTACTGCTCTTTAAATTGGAGTTGTACTGGTCGTCGCTGTACTGAGGAACGTCGACTTGCACGTTATACTTGGCGAATGCCGAGTCCTCTAATTGCTCAGGTCCATCTTCCACACTGGCGCCATTCTCTCCTTCCTCTTCGCCCGGGGCCCTTGGTTTATTTTCCGTCTTCTTCCTCCAATGTCGCAGAACTAGTGATTGATCGGCTCGCGCCGAGTTGCGGAAAGGACGCAACTCCCATCGTGCAGCCGGTTTCCTGCTTCCAAATCGACGTTTTTTGAAAGTGGACAATTCCGGGACGATGGCGATGGGATTACTTCCACCAAGGCTCTGTACCTCCCTCGCTAAGCCCTTCAAACTCGGTCGCGGGGCGTTCGTCTTCTGTTTCTTAGCGGGGCGCGAGCTGGTATCAAGAGGTAAATTGAGCACGTCGCGGACATCGTGCGAAGCCATGATGCAAGCAAATTAAGGCTAATATGGGTGACAGTAAGGATCGGAGAGTGGAAAGGCCTATCGGACGATGATGAAGTAGAGTAATAGATGAAGGAGATGGGATGTGATTAAAATGGTATAAATGGAATTAAATAAGAATATAAATACATGACAATATATTAGGAGGCAGGTATCCTTCCCTGTGTGTCTCTCGATAATGAGTTCTATCACCGAATTAATCTAATCGATGTCTCGATTCATTTGAACTGACGATGATGGCTGAAGGTCGCGATTATGTGGACATGGAAGGGCGAAAGATGAAGGACGGAAAGTTGCCGAGTGTAAAAGATGTAAAAGTTGTAAAAGTGCAAAAGTGAAAATGCGATCGAAGTGATTATAAAATTTATTTGCATATATGCATTAAAGACGAATATGAATTAGCTAGCCTTGCTTTGAAGTTACATCTTTTGTAGCATGCACGTGATAATTTGCTTTATCGATATGCTTTGCACATCCAGTAGGGTTATAAGAGAGTACCTATGTACCTACTGGTATAGGTTCGATAATGGTTTCTTGCTTATCGCTCTGTTATCTCACACCCCATACTCCTACAAGGACTCCCTTTCAAAGGTTTAGCTTTACTTACATAATATAATAGGCATAATAGGTAGGTACCATTAATCCCTGGTGTACCTGTACCTGTACCTATAGTTGGGTTACGCTATAACTAACCCCTGTTTATTTCTTTGAACGTGGCCTCGGAATCCTCGAATCTTGAATCCGTTTTTTTGATCCGCGCAAGCTTCACTCTTTACTCTTTCATCAACCAGCACCATACACTTTTACCCAACATCTGCGTACAATCCGATCTGACGTTTGAACGAAGCCCCAATATAATCAATTGATAACAACAACGATCCAACCGCATACTACATCAAGAACAATGAGGGTGCTTCTGCCCTTCCTAATGCTGGGCTCCGTCGCCCACGCCCTATACTTCTTCCTCGACGGCGCATCTTCTAAATGCTTCTTCGAAGAGTTGCCCAAGGATACTTTAGTCGTCGGTCACTACACAGCTGAGGAATGGGACGATAACACGCAGTCGTGGTCGAAGCACGACGGCATCAGCATCTATATCTCTGTCGATGTTAGTTCCTCTTGATACCATACGCATTCTTTTACATGGCCCTCCCTTGAATCTCGTGTCTTATAAGAACTCGAAATCTTGCACATGGCAAAGAATCCCCCGTAACTGGCTTGTCAAGACTGTATACTAAGAATATATTTAAAAAAAAAACATAGGAAATCTTCGATAACGACCACCGCGTAGTCTCACAGCGCGGCTCGTCCGCGGGCCGCTTCACTTTCACGGCGGCCGACGCCGGCGAGCACAAGCTATGCTTCACGCCGAGCAGCAGCAGCGGGCGCCCCGGCTGGCTCTCCGCGCTGCAGCCCAACGGCGGCATCCGCCTCACCCTCGACCTCGCCGTCGGCTCCTCCGAGATCGAGTCCACTGACAAGTCTAAGCTCATGGACATCTCCCAGCGCGTTCGTGACCTCAACGCTCGCCTTCAGGATATCCGGAGGGAGCAGGTCTTCCAACGAGTCAGTTACCTCCCTCTCTCCTCTTCCCTATGCTCTTGATATTTTTTTTTCATATCATTTCAAGTCGACGAGAGCACAATAAGAAAGAAAAGGGAGAAAACATATATTCGACCTCTTTCACTAACTAAAACAGGAACGAGAAGCCGTGTTCAGAGACCAGTCCGAGTCCGCAAACTCCCGCGTCGTGCGCTGGATGTTCATCCAAATCGTCGTCCTCGGCATCACCTGCGCCTGGCAGCTTTCTCACTTGCGCTCCTTCTTCATCAAGCAGAAGCTCACCTAAACCCACCACCTTCTCCTCCTCTCACCCCTTCTCCCCCTTCTCCCCCTCTCCCCCGTTTTACCTGGGTAAATACCTATAAAATGTATTTCTGGAGTCCTTTATTTCAGCAAAGAGCCGAGTAACGCGAGAAGAAGAAAGAAGAAGAAGCAAAAAAAATATAAATCAATATTTAAATACCTGGAAAAAATGCTAGGGCAGGCCAAACGAGGGCAGTTAATACGTGATATTGGTACCTGTGACGGACGATTGATAGGTATATTAGTCGTGCTAGTGAAAGGAAAGGAGAGGAAATGAAATGAAATACAGAAAACATACGAACGAAAGATGAAGAACTTTCTACTTTTTTTTTCTTTCTGTCTCCTCTTCCTTCGAAGTAAAATACCTACCTACCTACCTACCTACCCCTAGGTAGGTCCTAGGTAGGTAGGTATGCACTAGGTATCATCTCTAAACCTATAACCTATGAGATAGTCCCCGGGTTCTTCTATTACTCTATATAATACCTCTGTACCGTACCTGAACCATAGGTAACTTACCTACCGCTACGTTTTTACGGGGTTTTCTCTTTTCTATGGCAAGCGAGGTCATGTTCGGTCCGTCCGTCTCGGCGTAGATCGTGAATGACTTCTTTCCCCCGTATCAGGATGAGTTAGGGATAGGAAGGAATAGGAACAGGAATAGGGGATTAAGACATCATTACTACGGCGGATACTACTGCGCTTAGAGGATTTCTAATAATGCTTAAGAGATAGGCCGCGTAGGTAAGGTACTGAGTGATTAGCAAATACATGGAGACTAATAGGATGGTGCCTTTGGGAAATTATCTTAATACTTTCTACCGATCAGTGTGTTCGCCAGCATTAGCAGAGTAATCCCAACGAACACATCTCCTAATAACTAACAAGGCACGGTTTGATTTTTCGAATCCCCACGTATATCTTTTCAATAAAGTCACGATGCGGTGATCAGCATCGAAATCATTATGGACCCTTTCTTTGCCCTATGCCCTTCTTTCCTACCAACACAAAACCTAGGCGCGTCTCGTGCTTTGTCTGCGAGATCGTCCCTGACTCTGGTCACTCCTGCGCTCCTCTCCCCCCACACTGTATCTCCTTAACACACACGCACCAGCCACCCCTCCCTTACGCTCATGCTCTTGTCAACTCTCCTTACTTACAGAATTATGAATGGTGTATAAAGGGGGCTGGATAACAGGAAAAACGAAACCCGACCCCCATGCTCGCCAATAGTGTAAAACCCCACCAGCGCCTTGCTGCGCTCTACTAATTAAATGGCCTGTTTGTTTATCTCATCAAAACGAGAGTCGTGAAAAGAAAATAGAAATTCGTTCGTGTCTCGGGTAGCGCTAATCCTGAGGCCTAACAGGAAATCATGCATCGACGGGTCGTTCTCCCAGATATCCCCGAGGAATCTAGTTCGCCAACATGCGCAGGACGAGTCGGAAGGTGAATTCTCCTGTCGAAGAGTTCGTGACACTTCAAATTGTGATTTGAAGAGAACGACACTGTCCAGGCTAACAGCCTATCCATCCGGCATCCACCAAGACAACCATGCTTCGCGACGAAACGCTAAGATGAATACGTAGTAAGATGAAACATCCCGGACCAGGACGCATTAGTAGTATAAATCGGCGCAAGGCACTTCATCCCTTAACATCCCAAATCTATGAAACCCCTACCATACCGTGATAATAAATCGTGTTTAACCTGTAACCGTATCAGCTCCGTAGCTGCCGCAGGAGGCTGCACATTGACTAACCGCAGCAGAGAACCTTCATGAACTTCTGAAAACCTGTTGGTTGAGGATCCGACCTTGCGTTACCTGCGGCCGACGATCCTACGTTTCCTTGCGGCGTCACCCTCGCCTGTTGCAGATTTTGGTTGCTGTTTTGGAATTGTGCCTGGGTTGAAGGAGTTGGTGTAGCCATGTCCCCTCGTAGACCCCCCACCGCGCTACCTCTCTGCGCTCCCATCGCGCCGGGGGCGTTTAGCCGGCGCTTGCTGTCCGTCGGCCTGGCTGGAGACGGAGGTGGGGGCTGCGCGGCGTTTAAACGTTCGTGTGTTAGGCCGGCGGGTGTGTTGACACGGGATTGATTGTGTAGCTCTCGGGCCGATATCCCCGGCTGTTTGTTCGGGTTATGGTAAGGGCCAGGCTTGTGCATGGCATCCCAGCCCTTTGAAGTAGACTCCTTGCTGATCTTCATCCAATCGTACTCGCCATCTTCTACCTCGCCTGTATTCTTGAGAGCCTGCGTGAAGAGCTCGCGCAGGTAATCGTAGTCGGGGGTATCTTCGAAACCAAGGTTCCTCACATAGGTTAGGTATTTGCTGAACTCTTCGGGGAACCCTTCGCACAGGTCCTTGATAGCCGTCGTCTGCTTCTTCTCGCCGATCTTTTCGTACTTCTGCTTATTCGTAGCAGCCTTCAGGCCTTGCCATGGAAGGCCACCGCGTAGGAAATACATGAATACATGACCGAGCGCTTCGAGGTCATCGCGCCGTGACTGCTCTCGTCCCAGATGGGTGTTGATACTCATATATCGGGCTGTTCCAGATAAGGATTTTCGCTCTCGATATGGGATGTGCTGTTTCGTCTTCGGATCCCGATACTGTTTAGCCATACCGAAGTCGACGACATGGATCACGTTAGATGCCTTGGTCCCAGGACGACCAATGAGAAAGTTGTCGGGTTTGATATCTCGGTAGATTAGGTTCTTCTCGTGGATGGTTTGTACGCGCGAAAGCTAGATACTATTTTAGCACAAACCCCAACCGTCAACTCAGGACGGAGACCAACCATTTGCTTCGCCACCATCACAACGGTCTTGATGGAGAACCTTCGGCTACAGTGATCGAAGAGGTCCTCCAAAGAGGGTCCCAGCAAATCTATGACAAGGATATTATGGAGGCCTTCCTGGCCAAAGTAATAGACATTAGGGATACCAGCTATGCAAAGATGTTAGCCAGGCCGGCCTCGATGAAGGAAGTTCTATTTGCATGAACCAGTTAACTTACGGCAGCCGACAAGAATCTTGTATGTGCGGTACTCGTCTCGTAATTGAGGTGCATCGCTCTTCCGCGGTTCCTAGAAGGGGTTTAAATTAGAATCAAGGTCTTCCACAAGATATCGATGATAGCGAATTGATTGAAAGGAATGGTGGCTGTAATGGACGAATAGAAGTCGAAATAGAACTGGTCTTTACTCACAAATTTTATGGCTACTTGCTGGTTGTTAAGTAAATTGGTACCTTCGAAAATGACTCCGAAAGAGCCTTCGCCTATCTTCTTTCCCACCCGGTAGTGGACACCAACGACGTTGGAAGAAGAGGACGCCATCGCGGAATATGCGATATTATGACCAAGTGGGAAATGAGAAAGGAGGATAGGAAAAAGAAGGGGAAGAAGAAGAGGAAGAAGAAGAATAAACCCGGTCGGAAGGGTGCTGGAGGGAGAGCAAGCGCGCCGCTGGTCCGACGAGTATCCAGGATACTCTTTTAAGAGACTCAGGAAAACCGAAAGCTCATCACTCGAGAAAGGATTATTGAGAAAGCTCGAGTAAGGTGAAGCTGACGGGATTAGTCAATCCTTGCCAGATGATAGTTGAATGAATTGAACGGTCGGGAGGGGGGGGGAGGATTGAAAGTTGCAGATGACGAGAAGTGAAGATCAGGAAAAGGGAGGAAAGGAATTTGGGGGAGAAGCGGTCGGGGAACGGCAGTGGCTAGAGGTGGCAGAGTTGCAGGCGTGCAGGTGCGGGTGCAGGTGGCAGCGGAAGTGGCTCAGACCAAGAGAATGTTATGTGTATGTAGTAGGTAGTAGGTAGGTACCTTAACATAGAACGGGCCTTGATGTAGGTACGTATGTACTATGTAAGTATCTCTCCTAATGCAAAAAAAGAAAAAGAACAAGAAAAATTAAAAATAAAATAAAATAGAAAGTGCGTAGCGAGCAAATGCGCCTGCCAGTTCAGCTTTTAGCCTGGACTTTCAGGTACTTATCAGTGACTTCCAGGTTTATGTAGAGTACCGAGGGTAGATCCTTGTAAGTATTGGAGGTACTCGTAGATAGGTACTTGGTTCGTAGTTCAATTTGTAGCGAAATTCGAGGACGGTCCCGGGGTCGCCTAGGGTAATCTTAAGTAGTAGCTAGGGCCACCTGAATTCACTGCCGGTAACAGAGACTTTACTGAATGCAGAGCGTAAAATGTCTGGGCATTGGGGCAAGAAGAGAGACCAAGGTTCCAACTCACCCGGCCAGGGCCCCCAAATTCTTACTGGTAACAATGAACAATTGATTGTCGGTCAGTTTCAATAGAACAACATCAATACATTAGGTACCTTATTAGGTGCACTCTAACTTTTATTGTTGTCATTCACTCGAGTAAATAGTAAAACATTTTAACTATGTTTGCAAGTACGTACTATTTACATCGTTCATATGTATGATATTGAGACGAACAAGATATAAAGGAACCATATGTTAATAATATATATGTTAATTATTTACTTCTTAGTTTAATAAGAGATGAAGAGGAAAAAAAAAAAAAAAAAGTCGGCCTGGCCGTTGGATGGACCTGGATCCAAGGCCCCCTATAATTGATGTTAATTATACATGTACCTAATTCATAGTACAGTATGAAGAGCCTATCAATTTCACGTAAATTCAATTATACCCACATTTACATCGGTACAACAGGTAGTTCTTGGAGCTGTTTTATTTGTTAGTTACATTCTATGTACCTAGTTCCCGAGCTATAAGTACTGTAGTCCATACATTGTACATAAAAGTACTGTACGTGTAAATCGTAAAACGGGCATTCGACTTACAAGCAATTATCATCCAGAACATCGACAGTCAAACAACTTTTGAATAATAATATCTACCTCCTAAATACAAGGTATGTGCCTAAATACCTGATCTATGATATAAAAGAAAAGATAACTGGAAATGAGATAAAATAGAAGTGGATTTACGGAAATAAGTTTGTTGTACTATGTATGTTACTATGTAAGTATTATGGGAAAAGGCGACAACTTATGGGATCACAAGCAACATACATAGTAGAACGCATTAATGATCAGCCAGTCATAACTTATACCCAGTTACAGTCAAATGTAAGAAGGGGGCCAATGTTTGAAGGGGATCCTTAACCAGGCTCCAACTTAATAAAATACCACATATAGCGTACCGTCATCTTTGCAGCAATGAATAAGACTCGGGTGGTATCAACAATGTCTGTGGTATCCGTACCTAGGTAGGTATTATAATAGGTTACAATATCTAGACAATATCCAGTAAGCCTTTCCAGTATTCTCGAATCTAGATGATAGATTTCATGTTGTGTACCTTAGGTTAGTTCATATGTATGAACAAATCTTTGACGAGGATGATAATAGTAATTACCTAGGTACTTGACTAGAACAAACATAGAAAAGACCGAGAAAAGGGTCCAGATGGTCTAGTGTATCCTTAGTGTACCCTGATTCGGAGAGTCTCCATCTGTCTAAAGGGGGAAAACCCCCATGACAATGGGGGGAATATCATAAATTCCTCTGGAGCCAAGAATTATATTTCCGTCCGTTATTCGTACTTACCTCTTCATTATGGTTATTAAAACCCTCAACTCTCCTCCGGCCACTCGATATCCGTCCCCCGAGCCCGGTCTTCTGTTTGATTGTCCTTCTCTCTCTCCAGGTACGTACGTACAAAGGCCATTAAACATGAACGGGATGGACGGCATGAAATGATATCACCGACGTCTTGAGTTCTGAAGTTGAAACCCAGGTTTTCCTTTTTCCTGGGAATAGAATCCCTCGAGCGAATCAACCGGTTATCGCCGATCTCAGCGCATAATGCTCCATATTAAGGTAGGTACATTTTATTCTTCTCATAACAATGAAAGTAATCCGTATCTCGTAATTTATAATTCGGTATGATGATCAATTTAGATCTCATCGGTCCACTTTGCATACCTAGGTATGTATTTGCCATGATCATAATAGGGGTTTAGCTCGTGATACTACCAATGGTGTCAATATCTCTCGTCTTCAACGTTCGGTCGTGTAAGTGTAAGTGTGTGTAAATGTGTATAGGTGGATTATACACACTCCATCACACCAACCATTTACTATGTAATCACCTCGTGCCCTTTTCTCGCGGCGGAAAACAAAGACTCGTTTCGAGATCTACATCTCCCCATACTCCGACGAGGTTTTACTTACATACATACGAATTACACGTATTACCAGTCTCACAGAGTTGCCATCAAGGCTCCTAACATAAGCCGCCACCTCCAATCGATTCCTCACTACCTACATACCACCAGATATCATCCCACGGCTGTCAAAGAGATAACATTATCCTGACGAATGAAACCCATCGTCGTCAGCGAGGAAGAGAGAATAAACACCCTCACACATCCAATAAACCACCCAACCTCCCAAGAAAAAAAAAACATCAACAAAAATAACCCAGCAACAGACTCCTCTCCTATCGACCTTTTTACACGTGTATATCTTGTATATCTTAGACCGGATATAGCCATAGCACGGTGGATCATCTAGCTGACAACTCAGCAGAAGGAGCTGCAAGGCGGTTGGGGATTTGCCGCCGTCACTAAATTTTTTTTTTTGCCTTTTGTCTTTTCCTCTTTCGCGTCTAGCCATTACATTATATCCAATGCTACCTCGCGTCTTTTCTTTTTTTTTCTTTCTTTCTTTCTAGCTAGGTCCCTCTCCACCTTGCGCGCCAAGATCATCTCCCTTCCCCCTCCCCTTGTATTCCATACTTAGCTGAAAACAGCCTCGCGCAGACGCCGAATTTTTCCGACCACCCTCTAATAGCTGACCTCCCACTTCCATCCTTAGCCGTTGTCGATCTCTCTCATAAAGGGCCCCCCCCTCCCCCCCCCTTTTGAGCCAAGGAAGGCGAGCATACATAACTAGTGTAGGTAGTAGTATTCAAGACTAAGTAGGTACCGTACATATCATACGTGAAGTTTCTACGTCGACCGCCGTAAAACCACCTACACTATATACCCGCTGAAACGACGGAGGTACATACGTAGCTAAGTGACGCAAATCCGAGGCGTCGACTTTCCCAGCTTCTTATTTCGACAACGTCTTCCGCCGCCGCGTCGACCTGACCTAGTCGTTGTCCCCTTCGGGGCAATGTACGTTAGACATGTGTCAGACCCAGACAACCGGTATTCACTTCAAACCCCAAGACCAAGGCAAGGGGAAAAGGGCCATATCGCCGCTTCCGACATGTCGGCGAAAACAAGGGGGGAGGGGAGGCTAGAACAGTACACCACGTCCTTACATCGTAGGTCAATTTGAAATGTATAAGACCAGCGGACCAGTCGACGTTTTGCTGGTGAAGGGCGATACTCCCTAGATACCTACCTACCTATCGTTCTAAGTTGCTCGTCATCAATCGTACCATATGATAGGCGCTTGTATATAACCTATGCATGAATATAACATACCTATATGAGCACGAGGCTCTAGGAAAGCCTCTCCCTTACCGACGAATATAAATCGTAAATAGCCCCCGGGAAAGGGGCGGGATTGGTTGGTTGTACGTGTTGCATCTTGAGGCAGCAGCAGGCGTATGGCTATTTATATATCTCTACATGCGTCGGTAATGCTGGCGTTACACGTATGTGTCCGGGGACTTAGTCCTTGCCTCGGAAGGGGAACAGGAAAGAATTGGTGGGTACACGACAGTTCCTATGTCGCCCTTGGATGGGACAATTTGAATTCGTTAAATTCGTCTATCGAATATAGTTATCGATGTCTCAACTAGAGTCGACGCCTCCGAAAAACATCAAGCGTGTGGTCTTAGACACTCAGTCAGGTATCCCTACCTAGACTTTTTATAATCGGTATGAATTTGGAATAATGAATCCTCTAGTCTATAAAGCAACTCCTATAAAATTCCCAATTATATTTATTGTCGTTGAGTCTTAAGGTTGTCCAAGAGTCACCGTAAAGTTGAACATTCTCCGATGATATAATGTGTCTAGGGGCGAATAGTAAGAAACAAGATAGCAACATCATTGTTACCTACCTAGGCATCGCGTAACACTTGATAACAGTACGTCCATATAGGGGACATAAGGCCTCAAGATATTTAAGCAGGCGTCGAGAAGCATTCTCTTTCGCCACCTACCTCATGTAAGTCAGCAGCGAGCTACCTGGTCCTATCTGTCACTCCGTGACACGGCTTTACGGGTGCGGGTCGTACCCCTGATAGTGTGTGATACGATAATGAATTCTATAAATACCTTGGAGAGACAATGTTCATATTGACGGGTGAGCCTATCTAAACATAGATCCATGATTAATATCATTACTTCTTATGAGAAAGCTTCGTCCAACCTCACATAGCCTCAATGTCACTGCTGTGAAACTCGTCGACAATTTCCATATTCTCTTCATTATCTTAAAGCCTGGCAATCTAACGTCCTTCATAGACCGTTCAGTAGGTAAGAAAGTAACATGACAACCCAAGATATTAAACAGGGCATCCTCAACCATCTACCCGAGAGCAGACGTATAAAGTAAGAGTCTCGCACACTGCTTAGTATAGGTACCTTATGTGTGATAATATACTACCATCACCTAGAAGGAGACATGATAGATATTTCTTGAACAAAAGAGAGGGGGAAAAGCAGTCATGAGGTAAGAGGGTACATCAGATATATTCTAAGTACGTAGACCATGCAACCGTGATACTCGAGCACAGTAGAACAGATCTACCACGACTACCCATCTCCTACCTATGCAAGAAACCGTAACCATGCCTACCTAAGCTCCGCCAAAGATACTTATCTATCTAGTATACCACCACTAGTACCAGCCGGAAACACCTCACAGTAAAATAAACATAAACCCTCACACCAGAGCACAACTTCTACATCTCCGTCTCAGCACCAGCCTACATCCCAGGGACCAGCAGCTAAGTACGTACCTAGGTACGGTACCCTTATACCACAGCAAACAACGTACTGCCCATAAAAGTATCAGGGCAGTCAACTGTCCAACCAGTGTCCTTACAAAGAAGCACCTACTTACCATCTAACCACACGTCTCAACGACCAGACCTCAACCATAGTTACCAGGAGGTACCTAGACAAGCGATATCTATGGAAGAAACAGAAACAAGTAGTAGGTAGATAGGTAGGTAGGTAGGTAGGTATCCAATACAACCAGAGACAGCCTTCATCTGCTCACTACATGAATGTCCTACCTAGGTACCTACCTTTAACATGTGTTGGATTCCCTTATAACGAACCCTCTCGTCGACGTATAAGTCCTAGAATCTCCCCTCAAGACTAAGCAGGAGGATACTATTGCGTAGGTACGAGCACGCTACCTTATCATCGCGGGAGCAAGTCTAAGAGTGTCTGGACCAGAGGATATACTAAGAGATACTTCCGGACTCGAAGTCGAAGTCGAGGTGTACATCGCCCTCGGGGCCTCTACTTAGATCCTTGTGGCTATTAGCCTCGACTTTTTACGATAAAGCACCAAGAGCATAAACAGGAGGTACACATAATGCTCATTATCATTGATGAAATTATAGCGGTCTAATGATCTGTTCCTCGAGCGTCGTCAAGCCTATACATGCGCCTTTTAGTTACCAACACCATTTTCCCTCACGCAATCAACGTGAACCGGTTTCCGTATGTCCTCTAGAAATTTCTAGCAATGCTTTTCATTAGATCTATCCCTTCGTGTGACTTGACACAAGTCATCCGAACTGGGAGGTTGAGCCGAGACTAGCTCGAGTGCTCGGGTTTCCATTACAATTGTACAACGTCATTGAGAAGTCGGACCTCCTCTCCGGGCTTGAATGCAGGTAATCCGATGTATGGGCATCCATCGCAGCGGAACGCATCACCTAGTGAGCAGTTCCCGCACGACCCAACTTTGCCCTTGACAGTGAAGTCAACTTCGTTGAGATCGTTAGAGTCGAGCTTGAGAGCCTGAAGTTTCGCGTCTGCTTGCTTCCTTCTGGCTGCGTCTTCGGCCTCAAGCTTCTGAGCTAGACCGCAAGTGCAATCTTTGCAGGCACGTCGTCGCTTGCCAACCTTGGGTACGCATTCCGCAGCTAATATAAGAATTAGAATTTCAGCAACGAAGATTATCTTGACATGGAATAAGCACTTACGAATGGCGAGAGGCTTGTTCAAGTCTTCCTCGGTCAACAGCGTGTCTTCGTTGATCAACTCGTCGTCATCGTCTTCGAAAGCATCAAAATCGAAGTTAAGATCCACAAAACCAACACCAGCAGGCGCTGGCTTCACGGCCGGTGGCACCATGTCGAGACTTGCGTCTTTCCCGTTGGTCTGATGGACGGTAACACTCTTCACGGCAGGACCAGCAGCACTTCTCTTCTTATTCTTGCCAAATCCCAGCTTGAGAGGAACAGCGGTGGCAGCGCCATCATCAGGCTTCGTGAACCCATCAGGTCCGGGTAGCAGTCCAGACAGAAGCGCTTCTCGGGCATCCGATCCCTGGTTATTCTGAACTAGCGATCCATCCTGTGCCTGAATCTTGCCACCGATTCTAAGAGTCGATACGACCTTAGCAAAAACATCTCGGTTAAGTAAAGTGATTGATTCGGAACGAGTACCGTCGGCATCTGTTAAAACAAGGATTAGGTCATATGTCGAGTCGGGAAGGTTGACGAGGCCGGCGGAAAGACGATCAAGCATTTGAAGATCGGTAACAGATCGATCATGAGCAGCTAAGACGTCGCGTAACTTTTCTTCATGACTGGCGATAGAGGGCGGAGCCAAGAGGAGAGTTCGAGGGCCGGAGGAACCATTCTGAGTTGGAATTGGGGCAAATACATCAAAGTCCGAGGTATTATCAATGGTAACGATCGAGGGAGACATGATGGAGATGAAATGCGCTCTTTGCGCCTCCTAATAGTTAAAGAATATCGAACGAGGTTATGTTGTGTCGTGACGTGTCGGCGCACAGGAATAAAATCGACTGTACCTTTTTTTTTCTTTCTTTCGCGGGGCAAAATTGGTGACAGACGGAGGGGTATTTTTTGTGTCTAGTGTATTTAGGATGTCTAGTATGTCTAGAATTGATGAATTTTAGGTGGTAAGACTTGTAAAGGAGTAAAGGAAAAAAAAGAAATTAACGCAAAGTAGAAAATGTACCGTCGTGGATTACAAGAAGTGGTGTAAGTGAGAATGTGTTAGATTACAAATTGATAGTCAATGGTAAATGGGTTTCCGGCCATTAGAAATTGAAGCGGAGATACTGGTAACACACGATTAGTCATCCCTTTTAAGCTAGATTACCTACAGGTTCCTACTATGTAGAAATACTTTCTTAGGTACTGTACTACCTTAAGTAATGTACTTACATTTTACGGTAAACTCTGGTGCTAGCTTTGAAGGTTAAAAGTGTGATGTTTGTACAGGTAAGTACGGTGGACATGAGTGTACTGCTTGGACGGTACTCTGTACTTTCATAGTAGCACTGGTTTGGTAATTGATTATGACGAAGGTTTTTCCGCGCATCAACCTCACCAAGGTCCGATTACGCTCGCCTTGATTCGTATACCCATAGAGGTACAATCCCTGCGATTTGATTGGTTCAGTCTTATATGGGTTCTTTGTTACCAAACTGCCGCCGTCCCGTGATTGTCGTCACGATCGACTATTACATGTAACATAAGTACTTAGTGTACATAAACTTTACATAGTAGAGCGGTTCGAGTTTTTGAAGAAGAGCATATTAAATAGGAATACACATATTCATATCAATAACAAGGATAGCATTTGTCTCATACAAAGACAAAGAGAATGAGGTGTGATAGACGCATATATATACATAGGATGGTAATTAAAGATATAAGAAATATCAACATAGGTATTTATTTAAATAAATGCAATTGTTGTCATTCATTGCATCATACCTCATATTAACTGCTGCAATATACCTAATTACAAAGATAAGATTAAACTGGAGGTATTAACTGTGACGAATCAGCTTACTAGACTTTTACTATAGAAATGTTATTATATTCTACCAAACCGATCTCCTTCAAAATGTTAGAGCAAACAGATAATCTTGGACACGTGACCAAACATAATTGGTAGCATTTTAGTCTGGACGCATTTTGACAATATATGGATGTAAGATTCTATAAGCTAGTAAGGGGATGTCTTCTCCACGTCCGTTCACTTATAATAAACCTGCTCAATTTGACTTAAATAAATTATACTGTTGGTAGTTATCTCTATAATTCTGAATAGCTTCAAAGCATGCGTCCACTAAAAATATACCAACCGGAGAACTTGAAATAATCACTACGACGTACTATTAGTTACTAAATAAGTGGAAGAACTAGTTAATAGGTATGTAGTTAACAGGTAGGTATTATCTCGTGTGATTATGCCTGTATACGATTCAGGGTACATGGGAAGAGAATGAGCCGCGAATGAGGGATAAAAAGTAAATGTGGATTCCCCCGCATTATTGTCTCGCGGCCGATCATAGGCCATCATTGCTAAGATAGAGAGCACAGTATCACTTATAATCCTTTCTCCTGCGTCAAGTGGTACTCTCTGTGGATAAGATACATGTACATACATATGTATGTACAAGGGAACTACATAGACTACGTACGTACCGAGGGAGGTACACATGAATATGCAGCTAGGGGATAACCTGGGGTATAAGTGGACCTTTGTGTTCGGTTCGGTGTGCGTGTGACATAAACTTACATGTCTCCTTTTCGTCGTTCCATCCCGCTTCTGCTTACATACTACATATGTACGGAGTACCGTATACTATGTAATTACATGATGTCTGTTTGAGGTACATACATCGTGATCAAGTGCCTTCAACTTTGAAGTTTCCATATTCTGTGTACATATTCATTCTAAAACTCAATTTATTTCGTTGATTTTAATGATCAGGAAGTTGGGAACCGTTCCCCTCTAACAGACGGGTGGCTGCAATGTTGTGATGTAATGGAATACGAATTACACTAAGACGGATGTTTTTTTATTTTATTATTATTATTTTATTTTTATTACTATTTTTTGAATTGGCCAAGTTGGAGACGACTCCTTTTCCGGACCCGGATTGAACGGGTAAATTCTCGAGATTTCGAGATCGACGCGAACATGTCGCAATGTCGCAATGTTTCCCCCCTTTTCTTTTTCTTACCGTAGGTACTTAATTACCTAATTACATACCAAATACCTTGAGGTTAGTGGTATCATCATGTAAGTAGACATTGTACATACAGATACTCACGTACGTACGTACATATTTACACTAGGTGATCCTGTCATTTTGCAGCAAGTCTAGGACCCCCTTGTCTATTATCCCCACTAAGTTATTCGGTAATCGCTCCCGGTCATCAAGCTAGGTGGAATACATACCTCATATACTATGTACATACAGTAAAGTCGAGAAAAGTATGTACATATACCTTATGTAAATGTATGTATCGTATGTGTATGTATCAAAACGTCGCTGCCTGTATGTAATCGGTACGTGTCGGCGCGTGATAGCCGTGATGCAGCGGTATCCCCTTTTTTTATTTGGGGCGCAGATTCTTGAACTTTCTTTGAGCCCGTTTGAGATAGTAAAGCTATTAACGTTTCTTTCAGCGGAGAGGGCCGCGATAGGTGGAGAAGAAGGGGTTGAGTTCCAAAAAGAAAAGAGGGGAGTGTACATATAATAAAATAAGTTACGATCTGAAATCTGGACCAATTGAGTCAATTGACCAATTAAAATTATTGTCTCGTGCCACTTTTTCAAAGTAAAAGTTGAGTAACTTTTTTTGAACTTGAACTTGAGCACCTTTTTTAAGCTTGCGTCAACCGATCACGCGACTGGTCAACCTTTTTTTACTATGTAATTGCCCCATACAAAAAGATCAGCTCACCCTGGTTGATGATGGGCTGTAATAGTAAAAAGGTCGTTCGAGAAGCTATGAGTTATCGCGTGCCTCCCTTGCAACCTTATGTTTTCTGATCTTTGCTTTTTTTATTATTTTTTTATTATTTTTTATTATTATTTTCTATTTTTTATGAATGATCGAGTACCTAACATTTCATTGGGAAAGGATGTTAAACATCAATACAGTATCGTCAGGGCAAGATGGATAAGATACGATGAACATGTATTCTGACTCAAAATCAAGGGGAGGGGTGTTATTTTCAAGGTACATGTTACAGGTACTTGTAAGGATACTTGTAAGGGTACCTGTATGGGGGAGGGTAAGGGAAGAGGAAAGGGTAAGGGGAGAGAGAGAGATACTAGAAGAGCGAATACGTGGGTCACGATGGACAAAACTACTAACATAACATAATACCTGTTACAGTAATGACCACGAGGTAAAAGAGAAGAGGGTCCTTCGAATATTGGTATGTAATGATTCCTTACTACGTACATACTTGACTTATACATATATACAATGTATCAAGTACAGTATACTATAAGTATAAGTATACGTATAAGTATATGTATAAGTATCTGTATACTTGAACGACTTTGACGTCGAATGTCTTAAAAGGCAGAACTCACCCCCAGAACTTGATCTTCCCCCAAACATTCTCCTACTCATCCCATTCATACATGACACTTACCTACACTTACCTACACTTACATACGCATACATAACGCTGGAAGCTAAAAAAGATATAATACACTATACATCTATTGATGCAACCCAACTCCTTCGACTACTAACCAACCACAACTTATAACCACCCACCATATCCTATTAATCCTCCCCTCCCCCTCTCAACCTTGTCCACTCTTCTTTCATCTTCAAGAAAGCTGTACAACAACTACTCCTACTCTTACTCCTCTAGACTGTAGACCGGATACGGATATCCTTGAACCTGACTTCTCATCTCTTCTCTTCTCTCCTCTTTATACATAGACCGTTTTCTTTCCATACTTCTTGTTACTTTTCTCTTCCTTCATCTTCATCGTCATCGTCATCTTGTCTGAGCTATCTCGGGATTCTATCGACATCATCTATCCTACCTGTTTTCTTTTCCCACTTAGATCATCAAAAGTAGGTTCATCCAATTCCATCAACCCCTCTTGATTCCCTCCGTGACGTCCTATTCCTTTGATTGTATAACAACCACATGTCCAACTACGTACAGACAATATCCGGCATACCCCAACACTTACCATGTAATGGGTTACTGGCTGGAAGGTGTCACATACTACACACTATTGAGTATGGACTATTGCTAACACATGTTGCCGTTTGTAGTGACTCGATCTCGCAAGTTCAACGACAAGGACCACGCTGGCCTAGCTGATGGTACCGTTGCTCCTCATGAGAACATGCCCAAGTTCTTTTCCAAGCACGGCTTCGATGGCGTTGATCCCAAGAAGACGAAGAAGAACGGAGGAGGCAAAGCTAATTGGTAAGTTAAACATTTGCATACCAGTACTAGTTATACTGTTATTGCCAATGACTAAGCAACACAATTTCCATTCAATCAACACTGGATACTAACTGAGTATGCTTAGGGGCCCAGCTGGCGCAGAGGTCATCGATGAAGACTTTAACTTTGTCAACGCTCGTCGTCGCTCCAATAGCAGCGGTGTCTCTGCCCACCTCAAGGACTTCAAGACCAAGTGGGAGATCAACGAGCCTGAACCTGTCTTCGAGGAGAGCATCCACGGCCCCGAGCCCGAGGATGACAATGCTCTGACCAAGACCGAGACTTCCTCTAGTGCCGGAAGCTCTTCGGACGAGAAAGAGCAGAAGTAAAGAAAAAAGAAATCTTGGGACATCTATTTACCGGGAACGTCCTACTAGGACCGGCGTTATCAACCACTTCATTTAATTGCTATTATTATGTGTGACTATGACAAAGATAAAAGACCAAAAATTCGGCAAACGGCTAACACTGGGATCTGATTGCTTTCGAGGTTGGCTGGAAATCTAAATGGGAGTCGGGTTTTGTTCCCCCCTAATCATGAGGTACGATCACGTCTTCTTCCATGTCGGGGCATCTTAGCTACCACCTTGTGTGCCGGGACCGGAAATCGTCGGGCGACGATAAGCCCTCCCGGCGATGATTGACGACTTCGCGGCGGCACCTATCGTTGATGTATTATTATCGCTTGTCGGACGGCGGTTGAGTTTATCGGCATATGTAGACTACTTGTCAATGTATTAATAATTCATCAATCTCAATCGCTCTCTTTCATATTCATGACTTGACTTCGTCGTCTTTGTCTTGAGACGTTTAACTAGAACAAGAGACGGGGGCGTTGCGATTTGACTAGTAGTCTCACTTGCAGTCGATTGCCTTGTCGTTTACGAACACTTCTTGTAATAGGAAGTATGCAAGGGTAGAGGCTTCCAATCTCCTAACCTTGAACTTCTTTGCCTCTTGCTTTATGCCGTAAACCAAGGCGCCCACTGAGTTAGTATACACCTGGATGCCATCCCGTCCATAGCCCTTATTTGATTCATCATCATCCCTCCTTTTCACATACTACCTCACGGCCTAAGTCCGAGGCGCCCCACTACCTAGCCATGCCACCCCCCACTCACCTCCCCAGCGTGCCCGGGACGAGGAAGTCCCTCAGCGCCTTCCTCGGCGGCCGCACCGTCTCGCTCTCTACCTTGACGGCCTCGATGCGCCAGGGGCCCAGGTAACACGCGCCGTCGTCGCTGCCGTGGCCTTCGGGAAACCACAGCAGCAAGTGCGTCGGCTTGCTGTCTCTGCGCGCGGCAATACTACTGCTACCGCCGCTACTATTACTACTACTACTACTACTACTACTACTACTACTACTACTACTATTGCTCTCATGGACCTGGCTTGCATCGACGGGATCGGCACCGACATCCTTTCCCTCCCCCTCCCCTTCTCCCTCCTCCTCTTGCTCAAACGGCACCAGGTGCGGGACCCAGGCCCCGCCGCCGCCTAGGTGCGCGAACGCGGCGGCGTCGAGGGCTAGCTTAGGCCCGTAGTAAGGGTCGGTAGCGAGGAAGACGGAGAGCATGGCGGCGGCCCTGGCGCCGCCGTCGCCGTCGCCGTCGGCCGCGACGAAGCGGGCGGGCACGGTGACGGTGAGGGCGAGCGGGATGGGCGTGGCGCCGGGCCCGCGCGGGTCCGGCCCGGCGACGCGCTCGACGATGACGCGGCGCCGGCGCCGCTGGGCGTCGCGCGAGAGGAACCACAGCGGACCCAGCGCGCGGAAGCGCCGCCACAGGTGCGGCAGGTTGGACGGGACGATCTGGTGGTCCCTCTTCGTGATCTTGGGGGCGTGCACGAGGTCTTGCCCTCCTCCTTCTCCCCCTCCGCCCGTCTCCTGCCCGATGCTGGGCGGTGGAAATGGCGAGGGAGGGGGCGTGGGACGGAGGGGCGGGACGTGCACGCCCTCGCGCAGGCCGCGCACGAGGAGGGCGGCGGCGGGGGGGCAGACGAGGGCGAGGAGGGCGGCGCGGTCGCAGTCGGGCGGGACGGGCAGGGGCGGGCTGCGCGCCAGCACGAGGCCGCGGTCGAAGGCGCGCTCGTCGAGCGTCTGCAGGCTGACGCCCGTGGCGGCGCGGCCGGCGAGGATGGTGTGCTGCAGGGGCGCCGCGCCGCGCAGGTCCGGCAGCACGGACGGGTGCAGGTTCAGCCCGCCGTAGGGGGCCGCGCGCAGGAGCCGCGGCGGCACGAAGAGCCCGAACGACACCGCTACGATGAGGTTGATCCCCGGGGGCATCTGCGTAGGGGGGAGGGGGATGAGTCATGGATCTCATACATTGGGGTTTATGTGGAGTGCTACGAATAAAGGGGGATAAAAGGGGCGTTGATAATATGTGTATCTGCTTGAATTTGACTTACATCCCATCCCGTAAACGTATCCCTCTCATGGATCGGTAGGCCCAGTTTTGTAGCTAGGTCCCTGACTGGTGCTTCAGGGCGATAAAATCACGTCAACGTACTATTTCTTACTTTGCATACATATACGCGAGCGTGAGAGGAGGGAGAGGAGGGGACTTACGATGCTGGATGACCTTTTGCCCTCTTCCTGTGCGCTTGCCGGGCCGCACCACGACGTCGATGCTCTCGATTAGCGCCGGATTGCGCAGGTGTTCGCTGTGCAAGGCCTCGAGCGACGCACAGCTGAACTCGTCGGAGCCGCAGAACAGGATGCGCAGGGGCTCTGACTTCTTCCATTGCCTCCCCTCCTCTTCCGCTTCCGCCTTCTGCTGCGGTGGGGGTCCGGGGGCGTCGGTATAGCTCCTCATCTGGCGGCACAAGTGACATATGCTCTGTGGCGGCCTTCGTCCTCGTATTGGCTTGTGAAAGATGGTTATGGTGCTGAGCTGTCGTAATGGGCCTTGAGTCCTCGCTAAGGACTCCGGTAGCTCGCGCCATAATCTTGAGCGAGAGGCTGCCGTGGCGCCTTGTCGCAGCATTTGCTGCATTTTGAAAGTAGATGCCTATATTCTCTGCCTCCTCTCTGGCACGTTTCTATAAACTAGCTGCTTCTTCTCGCATATAAGCTGCGAGGTACAGTTGAATAGGGGGTAGCTAATATGAGTTGTCAGTAAGTTTCGAGCATAGAAAGTTGTAATGTGATCGAACACACTTACTCACAACGATATGTTTAATCATTTCAGGTAAAAAAGAGGTAAATAGTAATGAGTGAGATATTCCCGCTAATTATTCAGTACTCAGGTTGTTAAACCTTGCCATTAAGTTGATAAATACCACTTCACTGAAAAAATGTGAAAGTGAGAAGAGATCGAAGAAGGAAAAATGAAGTTTCTGAGTGTTTATGATGCGTCCCCGTTTCATACGGTATCTAACACACGTTAGAGCCCCCGTAACGTCCCGTACCAAACTGGATGTAACGGTAAATTTTCACATATGATACTGAGTCTGGGCCGGAATTGCTTCATTATAAAAAGGGGGTTAGATTAGTTATTGACATTTATAAAGGTCGTTTAGAAGTGATCATTTAAATAATTAACTAAGTCTATAATAAATTAATGAAATGGGGTATAAATGACTCCGCTTATAGAAGTTGAGAGATGTTCCTATCTAAATCCTCTATTACCAATAACACCGCCTAGCCTAATTAGCCCTTCCCCTTTTCCTCTTTACGCCGAGCAGCTCCTATCCTCGATGTTAAAGAAGCCCATCGCCTTTAAAAAAAGTTATCGAATTGGTTAGCCGTAATTATGTGGACTTAAAATATATTATCATGCTTTGAGCAAGGATAATGTCGTTTGCAAAGTGAGCGTACCATATCAAAGCACGCCCCTGATCTCATAAAATTCTCCTATCTTCAGGATACAGTCCTTGAAGATCATAAAGAAGCGATCCGCCACCAGACTTATTGTTTGGCACTGCATTCGAAGAGGTGATCGGTCCCATGTTATAAGCACTCTCCTCTAAACTATCATTCGACGACCCAGACCGCGTCGTATGGGCGGGAGGAGGTGGCATGGGGTGTAAAGGAGTGGACGAGAGACTATTCTGTCTCCAGGAGGGCGAGTCTTTCTCAAGTCTAGAGCCACGCCAGCTGAATGACGTCTTCCGGGAGCTATTATACCAGCTCGTCGATTTTTTGTCGGACCATGTCTTAAGCTTGGCCGAGAAGAGGTTGAATAATGGACCGAAAGTCGCGACGCACGCACAAATCAGACCCGTGTTCACTTCGAGAATAGAGAAGGTAAAACTGATGCCGGCCCACCTGTCATACGAAGTCAGTGATCATGTAATCTTGTAAAGCCCAAGATTCGGGGGCCTACCAAGGACGATCGTAAATTAACATATTATATGTTGAGATAGCCCATCTAACACAAGCCACTGCCCAAGCACTATATCTCCCTGTTAGTGATGTCTTACGTCGAGAGCACTTTGATAGACATACATGAGGCCGCAGCTTAGTATCAGGCTGAGCCCGATCTTCTGCTTCGTTGTTCGAAACTGTAACCTCCATATCATCGTTAGAGGTAAGATACCGATGATGAGATCGCTCGACATATGACCGGCCCCGTACGCGATGTTAGATGCGACGCTGTTTATGCAATGCCCAGGTAGACTCATATCCCACTTCTTGGCGATAGGATGGCAACCCAGGAATTCAGTCAGCGCATTGCATGTCAGGTATCCGAGCGTGTAGAATAGCGCAATATAACAAGCTATTCGGAACTTGAGATTGACGCCGAAGAGCTGGAGGTAGAGCAGGAGGAGGGCGCTCTTGAACCCGGCCAGGCTCAGCACGTAGAATTCTGAAGAGATGCCGATCCAGAGATAGTATTCCGAGTTCAGTTCCGGCGTAAATTGCCATATGTGTAGACCCATCCCGTGATATGTCGCGTTGGCCATCAGCACCGCGTGGACGATGATGCTGAGCATGGTCGCCGCAACCACATCTGTTCCTATGGGTGAGCGATAAGTCGGAAGAATTATGAAGATGAAAAAAAGAAAAACATACAGTCATCGATAGCCCATGGTCTCTTTACTACGTAAGCCCGACAGTAGAATCTCACAACTACAAAGATGAAGGTAATGAAGGGCATAACCACCGCCGCTTTCCATACGTGGATACCGTTCTCGGCGGGGAGCTTCGGCACCACGACGCTCTCGCTCATCTTCACTTAACAGCGGTGGGTTTCGCAAGCAGATGCAGCTTCTCTCACTCTTGGGGCAAAAGGAGCCGAAAAGAATCTGACGAGCTAAGAGGAAGGTTGGACTGTTATTATAAGATAACTACCATCATCTAGCTCGTCTCTCAGTTTGACCGAGGAATGCGCGAAGGTTGCATCAGACGAGAAGTAAGCGGTGTTGATAGGTCCGTCTCGTCGTCCTCAGAATATTATCTTGTTCAGACATCTCAGGTAGGTATGTTTGGGACGCAAATCTGTTCCTTCGACTCTCGAGGACGTGGAGGCGTGGTACACAAAGTGACTGCATGTGCGGGTGTATTACGGTATAAGGCAAAGATATACGTCCCGTATCGTGGGCTGCATGGCGGTAGCTTGTGACGTTCCCACATACATATTGCCCCGGATGCCCAGCAGCCAGTTATTGGGGTTCCGGGGACAGCCATGAGGCGCTTTGGGGGTTATGTATTGTTTTGCTCATAAAAAGTAAAGCTATGGCCGATATAAAACATGATATAAGATACGCCAAGAGTCCTCTGGCCAACCTGTAGTTCTAGTACTCGGGACTTCATAATGCAGGATAATATAAATACTCAGGGGTTTACTACTTTGTTCTCACATTGGCGATCCGAATCCCTTCCAAGATGGTTGATTGGTACTTGAAGACTAGTCATATACTTTTATAAGATCAGTGTTACAAACACTACCGGACAAACGAAGTGGCGGAGTGATATTTCTTTGTTTCACCTTAATACAACCTTTCGGCCTTTCGACCTTTCAGGGTGGCGTCTATTTTTCAGCTTGCTTCGTGAGGGTGATGAAGTGATCAGTATGTAAGCAGACAATATAGTGACTATCTCATTAATTATTATTTGTGTAGATCGACGATCGATAATGTTATTGTAAGAAATAGCTGAGGAGTTGGGTTAAGGAGTATTGAATTGGTGTACTTACATACGTACCTAAGACCTGATCGAGACGATGGGTCATGATATGTATTTTTCAAGCATATAAGGCTGAAATTATACATGTACGAACCCGCGGAGACCATAAAAAAGACCCAATGGCATCAATTACTGATCCCGGCTTTTGAGTCTCCCGAGTCGTTAGCGGGCGCGCTTAGATCTGCATAGGAGAATAATAATACCTGCGGTACAATATGGTGATACGCGCAACATAGCAATATATACCGCTATAGATGTAATAACAATATAATAACTAAAGAATTCGTGGTGTCACTGCGCTTCTCCTTCTCTCCAATAGCTTTCGCTTTCTGAACATCATAAGCATGATAAGATTGGATCAATAATGAACTCAGATTCGTCTGCAAATTGTAATCGCCGAGACTCTTGTCGGTAGTAAACCGTAAGGTAGCAACACGCCCATGTGGGTAGGCCCCAGTGACCGGTCTCCTTCAGAATCCTATCTTTACAGATCTCCAAGCTTAATAAAGGTTACAAATCCCCGGGACTCGTGCTGACTGGAGACGGCTAGAGACGAGTAGTAACGACTGGGGAGCACAAACACTCCTTTTCCCCTTAAGCGACCTGCCGATACTACCCAATGTTGTCACCCTTCGAATATACCGGCTGTATATGGCTCAACATTTAATCATTTATCTTGATCCTTTAGTTTGCCGGGGCTGTTGATTACTGACGAGACGAGGGCTAGAACAACTTATTTTTGAATCTCCCTATCCCTATATTCGGGGTTCTGATGTCGTTGCTCGCTTCAAAAGGAATCGTGGTCCTGTCGTCAAACCTCGGGAACTATGCTCAATATTCAAAGTCCGCAAGATAGACCTATGCCAGGGTACTTCATCGAGAAACGACGTCTTCTTAGTAAGGGTAGCATGATTCTGGTTTGCGTTACTTGTTCTATCTATAGAAAACGTTTATACTAGAGACGGTCTACAGATCAGTCGTGCTTCGCAAACTTCTACTCCAAAAAGCCGTGTAACTTCCGGGCATCCAATAAGACCTACTACATCAACGCTGATGGTGTCAAAACCTGCTAGGCAAACTGAAGAGATAAATAAGGTTAGTACCCGTAGTCTTACAAGCTATCATCGCTGTTCTCTGGCATGGCCGGCGTGGCTGGGTTCCTCTCCTTACCTAGGGGAGTGCCCCTATAATTCGCATATGGTGATATCTACTGGCCGGAAGTGCTACAATCGCTACCTAATCTTTATGAAAGTGTAGAATTGGGCAGGCTACCTGTTGGTCAGGATTTCAGAGTTACGGTAAGGATGTAGGCCATTGATTTGACCATCTCTTTTCATTGTCCTCGTCCTTAACTTGATGTCTCAACAATAAGGTTGATCAACGAGTGTGCACAGATACTGAAATAAAAGGCCGAGAACAGTATGCGAAAACTTGAGAGGTAAAGTAAATGACTGATGAAGTTAGGATTAGAGATGTGTGTTATTCATGCATCTTTATTTGAGATATGTACGCCAGGTAAGAATAAGGGGTAGGTTCGTAGCTGACTTGCTCAGATTTTCATTCAGATCCTTGAGTGTACTATGGCATAGGAGGTATGCATCGACTTACCGAGTCTCACCCAGGAACTCATTTGTGTCATATACAATACAGAGTTAAAATGAAGCAATTATATGAATAGCATATCTCTATCTCATAATTCTGCTCGATTTACTACTACCAACGACCTCTTGGGTCGCCATTTCAAAGTGCGGATAGAATAGACTCAACTGAACATGACCAATCTTATTACCACACAAGAATAAGGCATGTTATGTCTGCGATTGAAAATAGGTCTTCCAGTGGACAGATCCAAGCTATATTATGAGTATATTGTCTGACAACTATAATAAAGAAGCATGAAGCCTACTGGAGATAATTATAAGTTCAGACTTTGTTTAAACATTTAAACCTGGCTGGCCTACTTAAGCTAAAGCTATTAACTCGTTGACTCCTGGGACTTCGCGTCATTAAGGTCTCTATTTATCCGACATGTCGGGCATCCCTCTTGCCTCCTTAGCATATAAGATAAACGAACCTGTCATGAGCAAGCCATGACTTCCCTCGTCACTTGCAGAAGGAAAAGACGGGATGAAACCGGGGAGGAACGAAGTTGTGAGTTGTATCTGCGTACCGCGTATCTCTTCTTCGTCCTGTCGCTGTCACATTTCTGTCGTATCTTCTATTCCCGGTACCCAAAAAAATGAAAAAGAAACGAAAATAGACATTTATACAACTTTCGTTCAATCTTACACAGGAGTACCACATATCTCTATCGAGTATCTTAGGAACTATATAGCAGTCCATCGCTCAGTCTACCACATCTCATGTACCCAGCCCGAAACGACCCGACATGCATCGCGCAGTAGCAAGCCAACCCCATCCCCAACCGCCGATGAGCGCCGGGCCCCTTCCGAGCGGCAACACCGACGGCAATAACAGGCGCGGAAACGGCACCGCGCGCGCCGGCGGCGGCTTCAAGATCTGGAAACCATTCGGGTACCTACGCCATCCTCAGACCGCTGAACACAGCAGCGCCGTAGCAGAGAGGCCAGTGCTGACCAGAAGTCTCTCCCTTTTCCCTTCCCCCCTATCTCTAGCAAACCCACCCGATTTAGCTCCGTCCCCAAGGCGCCACAAGACGCGCAAACCGGCGCTGCCCGAGCGGGGCTGGGCGACGAGGAAGCGGGCCGGAGAAACGGGCAAGAGATCCCCCTCGGAGACCGCGGCCGGCACCGCGGCGAGCGGTCGGGGCTCGCCGCGCCGTCGGTCGACAGACGGCTGGGCGCGGGCGAGCACGGGCAGAAGCACGGGCAGAAGCAGGAGCGGGAGGAAGGAGGAGAAGGAGGAAGGAAAAGAGGAATGGAAGCGGAGGGACGGGGAGAGCCGCGGATGCAGTCCGGGGAAGAGGCCCCGTCGACGGACGCCTTGTCGGTCGACGGCGTCCTGGAGTTCCCTGGGCTCCGAGGTGGGGCGACGGGCGATTGCTGTAACGAGCCATTCTCCTGCTGCCTGTACTGGTTGGAGAGGGTATGCTGCGACGGGGATGAATAAAAAAACGGTCTTCCGGCCGCAGGCGACGGAAAGAGGAACGGGGGCTGGATCCCTGTGAAGAACGTGGGCGATATTCTTCCAGGATATAAAACCCGAGGGAATAATACTGGATGCGAGGCGTGAAGGGTAAGCTTGGTCTACTCGGTTTTGGGTCCTGGGTCAGCGAACTTTTGGATTCCGCACCCCCTATTTTCTTTTTTTTTTCTTAGCAGGGTTTTTTTTTTTTTTTGATTATACATGACACTGGTCTGGATAAGACGACAGCGACGATAAAGAGGTCGAAAGAAATGAATTGAACCCATCTAATTTACTAGAGGGCTTCGTAGCGAGCGAGCTCGTATCTTATTTGCTATTCTTTTTCTTGGCTAGGATCGCCTTTCCTCACGTGCATGACGAGGTGTCGTAGATGCTGGTGATACGGCAACTGAACCATCGTGTACTCATCCTCCAACATCTTCTCGACCCGCGTAGACGAGTGATCCGCGCTAATGAATCGCATGTGTTAGCCGTAATGGCGCTCACTTTCTCAAGTGTCGAATAAAAGAAAAAGCAATAAAGAGAGCAGGTAAGAAAGAAAGCGGTAAGACATACCACATCATAGAGTCCGGTCCGTTCCAGGGCTCCGGCCTGGCCTGGATAATGGCCGCGGGCCGGGCGACGTCGACGATTATCTGCTGCACGGGGGTGTTGGGGTCGATGCTCACCACCACCGTCGTATCGTCCACCTCCAGGAAGGCCCGGGGGTCGTCGAGCACCGCGATCCCGCACGCAGAGAGCACCTCCTTATCAACCTGTATGTACGCCGGGTCCTGCGCTATACACAGCACCCTAGTCTCGCCATCCGGCCTCTCCTCGTAGTTATAAGGAGGGTTTTGGGTGGTAGGAAATCTGGAGGCTAGGCTAGGATGGGCGGCTCTCATGTCCGATAATATCTGCCGCAGGCTGAGCACTAGCGCGTGCTGCGTCATCGACATCTGGATTATCTCCGGTCCATTAACTAGGTGTCCTAGGGCGAAGGCTACGATCTTCTTGACGTTCAACAACGGTGAACGGTTCAGTATAAGCACCTTTTCGAGATCCTTGTGTTGTGTGCTGGCCTCCCACTTCCGTCTCGCGTCGTCGAAGATCCGGCTCAGCTCCGCGGTGGAGAAGGTCGACGTCCAGTATTTTTTGTGAACGTGCCTTGAAGATGTCGGGTACATGACTGTTGTTGAGAGGTAGGCCTTCCGAAGATCGAAGTCCTTAAGGTCTCTCTGGCGACAGAGTTTCTGTATGGATCGGTAGTATATGTACGGTTCCATGCTACATTCTGGTTAGTTTTACCGAAAGAGGTTCTTTAAGAAAGATGGGGAAGGGGGTAGGTTATGTCTGTGTCCTTACTGTCTGTCTCCGTGGTTACATCGCAAATCCTCCCAAGTTGCCGGTTCGAGGGCGTCGAGTGTGATTTCAACGTCTTCTCCTTTTATATTCGTTGAGTGGATCTTATTATCTCCTGATTTTCCTTCTTTATACAAATCCAGCTGCTCGGCGAGGCTTCGGATGTTTGTCTTGTTGAAAATTAAGGCGCCGCTATCGTACATGGTTTTTATATCATTAGAAATGGCCTTCACTCGAGGGTCATCTTCCAAGTTTTGCTCTGCCATTATGACTATAATAAGAAGCCCAAGAATTTATATGTACCTAGGTATGAAGCAGGAAGGTTAGTAGGTATAATTAAGTTATTTCCAATATGTATAATGGGAATTTCATGAATATAGTAAAGTATCCAGTAGGTTTGTATTGCTGAAAATTAATTCAAGATGATGTAGATCCAAAGCTTTTAGCTTTCAACCACCTCTCGAGGGAGATAAAAACAGCAATTATATAAATTATATATGCTGAGTTGATATAAGTTTTCATCTTGTACTATTGTTGACACGGCACTGCTGACTCGACTGAATATTAGGATGAAGTGTAAAATAAGCTGGCATGTAGAACAACGCCATAGGTACAAGAGCGTCATTGTGCCAACTCATTGGGAGGTATGTTACAGATGTTGTTCATATCGAAGGACCTTAACGACAGCTACTGTACTTTGTTTTGCAGGTTTTCTATCTGCATTTAGACAGATATCCCGAATTCACACTTGGCAATACATAATATTCTACCGGTAGCACGGGAAATAAGGGCATAGAAGTTTTTCAAAAGTAGAAAAACACGAAGTTGAAACCCGTAGTTTGTAGCTATTTCGCCTTACTTCCCTCGTTCGTGTTACAACTCGTCGTGCAATAATTTCTGCTGGACAAGTTTGCCGTAAGCTCCAACTGCTCTGCCATGGACCAAAAGCCTTTTGACACATAGACCTATAGTCTGGCTTGTCATCGTCGGCGAGTAGAGAAATAGTATCTTAACGGGACAGCAGCGTTCTCTTCGCGCATCTCAGATCCGCAACAAACTTGTTACAACAAAGCTCTACTCTACTATCAAGTTTCCACAATATCTGCTCTGCAGGGATAGTTTTACGAAGCGAGATGATCTAGCACGCTATGTTAGAAATGATCCATTTGTTTTTGCAAGTTGTTCATCGTAATCTGTTCGCATTAGCGATCGCCCTAGTGGAGCCAAGGTGAAAAGGGGGGAGGGAGAGGGAGGGAAAGGAGGAAGGAAGTTAGACTGTAGATAGAGACAAAAAGTATCAATGAGAACAAATTCTTACAAGGCTGGAACGCAAGCCACCCCTTCTCTGGACCCCCAACCTGCAAAGCCGTATACGCGGCCTCGTCGTCGTCGATGTGAATCTTCTTGATCCCGGCCCCGGCGGCGGCAGCGTCCGCGAGGAGTTGCGCCTGACATGTCCTCTCGAGGCTAATAAACCAGAAGGCGGCCTCGTCGACGCTCGCGCCGACGGTGAGCAGGCCGTGGTTCTGGAGGATGACGGCCTTGCCGTCGCCGAGGGCGCGGGCGATCCTGCGGCCCTCCTCGCTGTCGAGCACGACGCCGCGAAAGTCACGGTAGACGCCGTGGCTGCGGTAGAAGCGGCAGGCGTCCTGGGTGATCATGTCTAGCTCGCGGCCGAAGACGGAGAAGGCCTTGCCGTGCACGCTGTGCGCGTGGCACGCCGCGTGCACGTCCGGCCGCGCGCGGTGGATCTGCGAGTGGATCGCGAACGCGGCCGCGTTCACCGGCTCGTCCCCTTCCACCACGTTGCCCTCCTCGTCGCACAGGATCAGGTCCGATACCTTGATCAGGGAGAAGTGCATCGATAGCGGGTTCAGCCCTAGGGACGTCGAGGGTTAACTCTAGACGCAAGGGGATCTACTTACACCTAGTACGACGGTAACTTACAGAAGTGATCGGTTAAGATGGGGTCTCGGACGGAGATGTGGCCGGCGATGCCCTCATCGAATCCGCGGTCGGCGAAGACGTGGAAGGCGGCGGCCAAGTGCTGCTTACGGTAGAGACGCTCATGTTCGAGGTTGTCGAACTTAGGGTAGGTCCGAATGTTTAGCTTCTTTCCGCTCTTCGTCGTGCCTGTGACCTGGACCTGTGGGGGGTTTTCGACCTTCTTTTGTCCGTTCACTTTCTTGTTTGCCAGGGGAGTATCGACGAAGATTGAGGTTGTCTTGGTGATTGTTCCTGTGGTAGACATTATGAGGTAGATGTTGATTCTGCTAACTGTACCGAGAAGTGAAAGTGGGATTTATTCTCTTGATAACCTTACGTACGAGATGATGTGGGCTATGATATATACCTAGGGTCCTAGGGACCTACCTTATATATGAAAGACCCCTTTTCGACGAAGCAAGTACCGTCTCGCTTGAATAAGTCCGGTAGGCGGGGAAGCTGGAACGAATTCCATGCTTCCACCAATGGTCTACCAGGTCTCGGTATAGACATATTATCAGCTGGTAGTATCTCCAAATCATACAGATCAGTTGACAAAGGAAGATGAGCCGAAGACATATCTGAAGTGGAGAGGAGTACAATGAAGGTGATGATAATTAAAGATGAGTGGTCACTTATTTCTACTCTAATATCATTGGCCTACCGTGACGTATGATGTCCCGATTTGGCGTTGATCTTATTTTAGGGGGACTTCATACGATAGGTTACCTATTCTGCAGATCTCAGAGTTGGGGATGGTGACTCCTTAATGTTCCATTTCCTTTAATATATGATATATTAGCTACGGATATATATTAATATAATGTAATCCTGGCCACTATCTCTGCTGCTTTTATTTTTTATCTAAAAATTATATGACAGTTATGTGGTTAAGATGATAGAAATAAATAATGCTTAATTTCTCTTCGTAGATTAGTTATATATTAGGTAATTATATTTGTCACTTATAGGTAAGTATTTACAATATATCGTGACTTATTTTGAAGTTATTTATATCGTCTTAACTTTCTAAGGGGCTACGTCAATAAACATATTGCTAAGGGTATAAGAATATATTATGTACCTTAGGTACCTCCTTAGGTACATAATATATATAAAAGCATTTCATACTCTGTGATTCATTTAGTTCATAATTGAAAGGTACCTAGGTATCAATATCTGATCATTACATGTATGTAACATAGGAACAGTCTTGCATCAATGTTAAAGCTAGAAACAGACGTCATTTCAATATAAATAACCATATTATATGAAGTATTCGTCTATTAACTTTGTCTTTGTTATTAAGTAAACATGACTTTTATTACCTATTATCTAACCTCATTCTTATACATTTTTTATCTTTATTGATACGGAATTTAAATAATCTAAAATGTTCTCATTTTCTTCCTATTCTTGTGAAGGTATCAATACTAAAAACCTCCGTCCAGATCCTTGTAAGTGTATGTACAATTACAAGAGGTACCTATCAGGTACGTGTACATACATACATTCAGTACGTAGGTACATGTATGTGTCAGATGCCGAGGATACCGGTACCGATTAAGCTGAAGTCGATGAGGCGATAAGGCGATAAGGCAATAAAGTGGACCGAGCCACAGTGACATATGACATCGTGACGACGCACAGAGGCTCAGCTTCACTTCCCATTTACAACTACGCAATTACAAGGACTTGACACAGTACACTATCCAGTACTCTCTCCAGTACTCTATCCAATACTCTATCCCAACCTTTCCGTGCACTTACGAGGCTACCGGGTTTTAAAACAAACGTATTTTTATCGGAGAAGAATGTTATAACTGTTAGATACATGGCAATGGCTTATAGCGCGTTTGCCTCGTATCGCTCTTGTCAACCGCTTTCATCTGTTCACCATCGACCTTTGACCTCTTCATTGCCTTTTTCTTCTCCTACCTCTCTTTCTCTACCTCTATCTCGGCCAAACTACTTATCCTCAACCTTACCGATATTACCGATATTACCGTTACCACTACGGTCACCATACACTGTCGACACAACTACAACTATCGAAATAAATACATGACTTCTTTGAAGTCATCCCATCTTTCGCAATGTCGATCCGCATAGCTCTCGACAATGCACCTGAATTCTACACAAACCTCGACATTATCAGCGGCCGTGTCATTTTAACGTTAACCCGGCCTGAGACCATCGGCAATGTAATTGTCAAGCTCGAGGGCGAGTCGCATACCGCCCTGTCAATGCCTCCTAACGGCGAATACGACGATTTCTCCCGTTCCCGCCCTCCTAATTCCGCCGCCATCGGCAATCCTATCAATGAAAGTCACAAGGTTCTATATCGTGTCTTCAGGGTTTACCCTGATGATGGCTCCGCGCTGTCCTTCCAGCCTGGTCATCACGAATTCAAGTTCAATTTTAAGATGCCCCTCAACAACATCTGCCATGACGAGAAAGCGATGATGGCTTTGCTTGGGATCGGCGGTCTTGGCGTTGGGTTTCGTACCATGGATGGCTCCAGGCAGCTCATGCTGCAGCATGTCCGTGCCACCCTGCCGCCTTCTCTCACCGGCTTCCCTCAACAGGCCGAGATCCGGTATTATATCAAAGTCACTATCCAGCGCCCCGGCTTTTTCAAAGAGAACTGGCGCTACGCCGTCGGCTTCAAGTTCTTGCCTATCGAACCCCCTCGTCCTCTCCTGACTAGTCAAGAGGCCTTCGCCCGCAGGCCCTTTAACTTCAAGCCTCGCATCCCCGTTAACCAGAGAAAAACTTCCTTATTCGGCAAGTCGACGAACAATCCGTTTGGTGACCCGGATCAGACCCTGTTACCGCCGTCTATCGAGATATCGGCGCGCGTTCCGTTCCCTAGCATCGTCACGTGCAATGAGCCGCTACCACTACGCCTAATCGCGCGGAAGCTGGCGCCGACGACATCCCGCGAGCAGCAGGTCTACCTGACAGCACTAGAAGTAGCCCTCGTAGGCTACACTTTAGTGCGAGTGCATAATTTAAGCAACACGGAGCGTACGACGTGGATCGTGTTCTCGGCGCCGCAGCTCACGTCACCTATCGCGCTCTTCAACGATGACCCCGCCGCCCCTGTCGATTCCGAATTCGAGGTACCCCAGACCCTTTGGAAGAATCGTCGCCTCCCTAACACCGTCGCCCCCTCATTCCACACTTGCAACATCTCCCGCCGGTACGAGATCGACATTACGCTCACGCTAAGCTGGGGTCTACCCTCATCCCTCTCTTCCGCCAGTAGAAACCCGTGCCAAACCATCACCCTCCCCCTCAAGCTCTCCAAGGTCGACGTCTACTCCGGCATCAAGCCGCCTCGGGAACTTCTGAGCTCCGCCTCGACCAGTCGCCCTCCGCGCCTGCCCGCTAGGCCGTCGCGGCAGCAACAACGGCCGCAACAGCAATCGCAGCAGCAGCAAGCACAGGGACAGGCGAGGCCGGGTGCTTACGACCCCCTATACCCGCCGCAGCTGGGGACGCCTGCGGCCGCGTACGATGACCCGCCGCCCAGCTACGACGAGGCCATGGCCGACCGCCTCGCGGGTCCCGCCGCGCGCCCCGCGTACAGCGGCGTCACTGCCGAGAACGCCCCGAGCACCATGCCCGGTGGGACGTCGGCGTGAGCAGGCCAGATCACGTTCGATAAGGCGTGGTCTTACGTTTTGCTAAGGGATGTGCGTCTATATTCAGAGTCTAGAGAAGGGTAGGATCGTGTTCAACGGACTCAAGTTAGTAGTCTCAGGGCACATATTCAAGCGATTAGAGGAACGGAACAGACCGTTTTTGAGGCGTATCAAGGACCACCGGGAATATGGGAAGGCGCAGGAACAGGGGGGTGTACGATACCTAGGATTCATCGGGAACGGGCGCTACAGGGTACCAGATACAACGACAGAGACAGGTCGAATAAAGAAGAAGAAGAAGAAGAAGAAGAAGAAGAAGAAAAGAGAGAAAAGATGATGATCATGATACACAGTCCATAATACAGGAAACCAGGAACCAGGAACAACGCAAGGGCGAGGCGAGGCGAGGGGGGGGAGGGGGGGAAAGAGGGAGGCGCATTATATATACCCCCCTTTTACTTCGGATACGTTGGCTTGGTCGGTTAGAGCTAGGTGGTTGTTGTGTTTCCCCCCCCCCTTTTTTTTCCCTCTTCCTTTTTTTTCTAAAAAAACCCCTACGGAGGATTACTCTGTATAATTAAAGACGGGATGGGATAGGATTGGATTGGATAGGATGGCCATCTTATCTCATCCGATCTATTCGCCATAGTGTAGTGTAGTCTTGAGGGAGAGGAGGAATAGGCTAGGTACCACTTACCTACCTACCTACCTACTTACTTACTTACATACATAGGGAGAGGGAAAGGAAGGGGTGATGAGAGTGGAGGCGAAGCCAATTCCATCATACTGAAAGAATGCATTGCGTGATTTTATAATCGTTTTTCGTTTCTTTTTTTTTCTTTTTTTAGGAGACCGTGGGATATATTGTTTTTTTTTTTTGCTTAAGTGACGGAGCGGAAATGATGGTGGATTTATATCAGGGTATAACTTGACTGACTGGCTGACTTCTCCCGTGAATTGCCTAGGTAGGTACCTGTGAAATCCATATCGCTGGTATGGTATTATAGCAGGCTACCTCTTACTATAGGAGACTACCTCTTACTATGGGAGGTACCTACTTATATATGCTAGGAGGAGGTATCTACTTATACATGTTTCTAATGATGATGATTTTTGAAGTATTCTACGGGGACCTAACTAACGGTATAAAACTTATTATATATATTTACTTACTTAGACAACTTGCCGATACGTATACATACACACCCCTATCTCTGGTCCGTTATAGATGAACGGTGAGCCGTAGCTACTGACCTGCACATTTACACAAATGACGAGGAAAGTAGGGATATTCGATGCATCTCAAATCATAAGTCATTGATTTCTTATGCAAATGTCTGTCTCATACACGCATTAAATGCTTGGTCGCATGCTAGCCTAGGTAGGTTGTAGAGGTATCTTAGGTGTATGATGTGGTGTCGGTATCTACCCGCATACCCCAAATACATGTCTGAGCCGGGAAGGCTGGGGTGGGTAGGAAAAATAAAAAAAAGAGAGCCGGCTAATGCAGAAAATGCAGATCAGATCTTCGTGATGAGATACTAGTCCCAATTACCCTTTTACCCCTGAATGGATGAATGTGGATATGTGGGGCATGTATAATAAAGGTGATGCTTATGCGTTCCCAGCTCCACGACGTTCAATAGCCAACCGCGTGCGTCTGGTCTTGCGTCGAATCCACATCTTCGATCCAAGATCTTCATTGAAATATACCCGTACACTGAACGTATGTCTTATCTTATAGCTTCTCCTTGAGAGTGTTCTTCAATCGTTTTTCTACGGCGTCAAGATACTCGTTTGTTGTGACATAATCTTCACGGGCCGTCTTCCCGCATGCGAGCGCCAGGTCTTTGGTCATGATGCCGTCGATATCAACCGTGTCTACGCACGCTTTCTCTAGACTCTCGGCGAATGCAGTCAGTTCCGGGGTGTTGTCCAGCTTACCGCGTTGCAAGAGACCCCGTGTCCACGCGAAGATGCTGGCGATTGGGTTCGTCGAAGTCTCTCGGCCTTTCTGGTGCTCGCGGTAGTGTCGCGTTACCGTACCGTGTGCTGCTTCTGACTCAAACGTCTTACCGTCCGGCGTAATGAGGACGGACGTCATGAGACCTAGAGAGCCGAATCCCTGGGCTACGACGTCGGATTGCACATCTCCGTCGTAGTCTAGTAGGAAGGATGAGTTTATATAGTCCATCTCACGGAACGGAGAACTTACTCTTTAGCGCCATAATGTAACCACCGCTGCTCTTCATCATCTGGGCGACCATATCGTCGATCAGACGGTGCTCGTACCAGATGTTCTTGGCTTCAAATTCTTTCTTGTACTGGGTATCGTATAGTTCCTGGAAGACGTCCTTGAATTTTCCGTCGTACTTCTTAAGGATTGTATTTTTGGTGCTCATGTATAAGGGCAGTCCCTTGTCGAGGGCGAGCTTGAAGCTAGCGTGCGCAAAGCCCGTGATGCTCTCGGTCGTGTTGTATTGTGTCTGTGCGACACCACCACCCTCACCGAACTGGAAGACTTCGATCTCCTCGGGCTTGCCTCCCTTAGGGGTATATACCATCGCCAGCTTTCCGGGACCTGGGACGACTCTGTCCTTAGCGCGGTACTGGTCGCCAAATGCGTGACGACCGATAATGATTGGCTTCTTCCATCCCGGTACTAGTCGCGGAATACGAGGGATAACGATAGGCTCACGGAAGACGGTACCGCCAAGAGCGTTGCGGATAGTACCGTTAGGCGAGAGCCACACTGTGCAGAAAGAAGCATATCAGTTATTAAGACCTTCAATAAATAAGTGTCAAAAAGGCGTTAGAACATAGGAAGAACGTGGCGATTGGATATGCTGGCGGCTCATGTGCAAAAAGCCCATATGCACGAGAGATTGCACCGCATAAGGGTGAGAGTGAGGGTAAGAGTGAGAGTGGGAGTCAGAATGGGATGAGAATGAGAGTAAGACATCGAGCTTACTCTGCTTAAGATGGAATTCCTTGACACGAGCCTCGTCGGGAGTGATGGTGGCGCATTTGACACCGACAGAATATTTCTTGATGGCTTCGGCGGCGTCAAGGGTAACCTGGTCATTGGTCTCATCGCGGTATTCGAGACCGAGGTCATAATATTTCAAATCGACGTCAAGGTAAGGAAAGATGAACTTGTCCTTGATGACCTTCCAAATGACCCTTGTCATCTCATCACCGTCAAGTTCTACGACGGGATTCTTGACCTTGATCTTCTGCGCAGTCATATTGAGTCTAGTCTGATGGAAGAGCGCTACCGGAACTGCAGGTCTAAGTGTGACGGGCGCTGATCTGATAAGTGGCCTAGCTGATCTATAAAAGGTAGACGGCCGTATATAACGAGCCGCCGATGAGTAGGTGGCGTTCATGGTGAAGGAAGACATTTGGCGCCAATTTTGACTTATGAATGATTTGTATGAATCAAGATCAAATTCAAGTTTACAGACACGACGAAGAGGTTTGGAAAGCCGAGGAAAAGAGAACGGATGAAGCTAAGCGAAAGGGAAGAACCGAAAAAAAGGAATAAAAAATATATAGTTAATCTTCTTCGCTTAGATGATAAATTCGGACTTGAGGAAGGGAAAGATTTCAAGGGAAAGTGATAAAGTGATAAAGCGATAAAGTTGAAAAAAGAAAAAAAAGAAAAAAAGTCCGCAATGCCGTTGTTTTGTTGAGTCTTCTTTCCCGGATGTATTCAAAAATATAATATTCCTAGATATTGGCAATATATATGAATATGTATGTATATACAAGGTTTATTATATGATAACTCGTAGTATCGTAGTTACACACATATAAGTTACGGGTTGCAAGAGCAAAGGCAAAAATTCAAAGATGAGGGGAATTGACCAATCAGAGCTTACCGCGAAGGATCTAGACCCCACATCTTTTGCCGATGTGCGGAGAAGAGTTGCATTGTCCGGTGAGGTACGTGACGGACATCGCACCGGAATCTTTATATCCAGAATAAAATCTAACTGAAGCTTAAGTAATATTATTAGCCTACCCCTACATGTACCCTACTGTAGGTACGCTACCCCAAAGCTTGAGACCTCGGGAACCTTACAGGCTTACGTTCCAAGTTTTTTTTCCCCAGCATCGTTTTCAGCTGTACCTACATATACATTAGTAAGAGGTACCTAGGGGTTAGTTAGTAACACAGCATGAATGAACTATAAATCGTATCTCGGTATAATTTATTTTTCCCTTTGCATTTTTCATTTTTCGCTTTTCACTTTTCACTAATCAACTTCTTTCCAAGTTCATCATCAGTTCATCTTAAATCAAGAACTTCAGGACAAGTGGACAAGCAGACAAGCATCAAAACTTATTTTCTACTATGACAGTTGAACAATAGATGATATGATATGATCATCTAAATACCTTGACTATTAACTATCATCATCACTAACTAACTCTAGAACTAGAACTTCGAGTCTTCAACGCTTCCGTTTACGAGAACACTCATCTTCAGATTCAACCTAGCTAAGAGGTAAATAGATAATATGAGTTATGCCTCGTTCACGACAGTGGCGGTGGCCCCTGTCGCCATCCAGCCATAGCCTTATGCATAACCTACCACTAGGCAATTAATGTGCTCATGCGTGGCTGCGGATATCCTACGCATGAACTCATGAGTTGGCAACCCCTGTCTCATCATCACTGACAGTCCGTCATTGTCACTCATTGATTGGTCTTCTACGCCCTGCAGTCAAGTCCGAATTTTAACTCTTCCACTCGAACATTCGGCTATTCGGAATTCTCAACTTGCCATGGCTGACGATGGCTGTCGATCGATCGACCTGCACGGCATTAAGCCCTGTGTGTAATGTGGCGTCCCGTTAACTGCTTCATATCATCGCTTAGTCCGTTCTCAACTCCTCAGCATGAGTTCGCGCCGTTCAAGGTGATTTACCTATCTACCTTGTATGAGGCACTCTAGCTACCAGATCGGAATCCGGGAGATGTCGCGAGGTTACTAGGTATTCTCTCAAACTGGAGATCAGGGTAAGGCAAAAGGATTAAGGCTGACTCCGGAAGTCGGATCAAACAGGAAAAGATTCGGTAACAGAACGAGTTACCATCTTTTATGTATAAGGGTTTCTCTTGGCCAGCTTTTAGCTTTTGTCTTCCTTGAGTATTGTCAACGTTAGTATGGAAACCGAAGAAATATTCATCAAGTTCATCTATCATCTAACACTTCCTCATAGCATTTCAAGAAATAGATCTCTCGTCCGACAATTGTAGGTATTCTAACAGATTTCAATTCGATATTCCCTAGCAATATTCCAATACGACTTGAGGTTACCCTAAGACATGTTTTCATGAGTGTAGCTGTGCTCTCATTGGACGCCCTCATTTCCAAATGAGGCGTATTGTCAATGCTGCGATCCAAGAGACTCGCATTGACATTAACTGATGAGATTATGGAAGAGGATAGAATTTATACATCATCTATTCTAAGGGGACGTATTATCAAATCAAATGACAATAGTCTCTCAACAATAACGTCTTCGTTTAGTCCCAAGCATGGTGGTACTGGTTCGGTTGGGTTCTGGAATTTACCTGATTTTGTGCATAGATCGGACTGGGTGATGGGGAGGACTTCATGCTTCATCCTGTGCACCTAGTGGCAATCGGGCGTCTCTTGGCAGGTTGCGACCGCATTACTTGTCAAAACCCCAGACCATAACGCTATAGTGCTACTATGAGTCGAAATATTATTATCAAAGTCATATATTTGATCGTCTGCAGATGATTCATCCAAGCTTGCGGTGAGAGAATAGGAGAAAGACTCTACCATCACAACATTGTCAACCTACACAGTAGCTTCTGCAAGGAACCTCTTGATACACTACAAATACTCTGTATCCTGAACTGGGAAAGATCTCCAGGACACAATGCGTTATTATCTAAATGCTACGTGGTAGGTGAGCTTGCTCCTTGCATGCGTACTTCTACATCGGACCATGGCAAAGAATCCTGCCAGAGGACGGTCAGGGGGTCTTTGTTAAGGGAAAAACTTACACCGAACATAGCTGTTCCTGATAGTTGCCATCACGGGGCTTTTAGGGTTATTACACTTGCACTAGGACATATGTTCTCTCAAATACATCGGATACCCCATACCGGAAGTCGTAGCATGTTCTACGAAACAATCTCGCTAAAGTCTGAGCCAGAAATTTTGTCGTTATTAGTTAGATAAGGTAAAAGACAACACTTTAATGATTGCCTTCGCTGAGTCTCAAGTTTGGAAATAATAATTATAATGCAAATTACGTCGTATATTAGGTAGGTAGGTAGTTACTAGACTCCTAAGCTAAGCCTCGAGTAGGTAGACTATCGTACATGATCATGTCCTCTCCAGGCTCCCAACACCCCATCCACACTTTAGCCCTGCACCATAACGTATTGACATAATAAACCAAATCTATCTTTTAACGAATAAATCTCGGTCCGAGCTTGGGATATTGTTCAAATGAGACTAGGGAACAATAATCGTCGTCCCATAATGTCACCCTACCGTAGCAAAAGTGAGACAAAGAGACAGTGAAAGATGGATTTATCGGTTGACACGACTCTCATTCTCCTTCTCTACCCAGCTTCTGCCTAGACCCGTTCTTCCCAACCAGAAGTGCACCTATACCGGTAGCGGAATAGAAACAGCGGACATAGCAGGCTGCAGCCGATCCCGCCCTATAACTAGGACAACTCGGCGATTCGATCCAAAATTCTAACCGGTACCGTGCTCCTTAGTAACCGATCCGCGATGATCGTGGACGGCGAAGGTCGAGGCGGGCCGCGTTGGCAGGTACCTGGTCTTTAAATAGAAACAAGGCTGCCCAGCTCGCGCGCGGGTAACTCACCCTACTATATATCCTACGTAAACTAGTAATTATGTACAGGCAGCTAGGATGGACGAGGCGTCCAGGCCATGCAAACACGACCTAGTCTACCGGGGGATAAGGCGCGTAGGTACATGTATGCATCACAGCAGATCCTGACGAAGTGGCTTATGTTTGTGATTTCGAGCCGTCTCGGTCTGGCGTCCGGTACGACCAAAAAAACTTACGATTCTTATCTTCTTATATTTAGCGATGACATGTTTATGGAGACAATAATTATATAATTGCCTTACCACGTCAACAGTGGCGGTCGGCCTGATCGAGCGGAGGCAAACCCCCTTTCGAAGAGCACGCAACGGATGACTAGGTAGGCCACGGCCCAAACGAAGGCCAGAAGAAAAAAAACTTCTAACCACTAACTCACACAATCCGATAAAAGACAAGACTCGGTTCTATTAATCCGAGTATGGTCCTTCGGGGATATGGATCTGCATACATAGAATCGAGGGCCGTCATTTTCAACGCGACAGTGACGCTATCGATGTAATTCACCGCTTGTCACCAGGCCGGACTAATGTACGTAGTATGGGAAATTGCGACGTCGTCGCGCAAGGAGCCCTAAGTAAAATTTTAAAAGGCCACAACATATTTACGGAAAAGTCGTTTCTTCGTCTATTTTGCTTTGGGCGTAACCCTTTCGTAGAAGTACATGCCCTGGCGTATTCGCCAGCGGACTAGACCCGTGACACACAGAGCCTTGTCTCCTGTCCACCGCGTCTTGCCCCCTTTTTCCTACTATTCTTAGCATAGGTATCCATCCAGATCATTCAGATGACCCAATATAAACAAATAGTGCCAGTAGCAACTGTGACCGTATCCTAGTAGAAACTAGCCAAGGACGGGATGAGATGGAAAAATTCAAGGTCATTCATTAATCACATAACTGATAGAACACATATAAAATTTTGTACCCTTGTAGAGACACAGCATACCTACCCTATATGTGACTATCTAGTCGAAGAACATGGCAAAGACACTCACATGCCACTTTCTCGGCCCAAACCCAACCAACCCTTCCCCCCTAATAACCCCTACTATACCTACCGACATACCCGGTTTCTCCCATCCCATCACCATCCCGCAGAATGTCAAGCGGCTCGCTGGCTCTGCCCCCCTCCGGGGGTACTCCAGCCGTCCTATGCGTCATGGATACGCAGGACGACGGGCCTATGTACGCTAGTTTTTAGCTAGAAGTAGATAGCCCGTCCTCTCCGAGGACGAAAACACTCTTCATCCCGCAGAGCCTCACTTGCCAGGTGAGAAAATCAAGGCAGGGAAAGAGTTAATAATTCCACTCCCCACGCCATAGGCACACGTTTTCGATAAAGGGGTAACCTACGTTCCAACCGAAAGCACCGTACCCACACGACCACCATGCCGCCGGGCCATCGAGAGAAGATTAGACGAGCTCGCGTGAGTTATATGTATGGATATGTATGCGACCAGCCCAATGCAGCAGCGAGTCTAGGACTTCTACCAGGGTTCCGGGAGGGGAGCAGGGGAAGAAGGAGAAAGAGAAGGACGCAGAAAGAAGAACGAGAAGAAGAAGAACAAGAAGAAGAAAAACGAAAGCCTGGTTACCAGGTACGTTACCTCTCACGTAGCTCGCCATCCAACCTACCTCACCCCCCTCCCCTTTTTTCCCCTTCTCCCTCTCTATGTATCTTAACTCAGCCCATCCACGCCCATACGAGATTCAGAAGAGACGACTGGGTCAACCTATGCCTATGTAGATCACACGACACGACAACCAGTAATATCAAACCTAAGTCTAGGACTACCTAGCTAAGAAGAAAAAACTGAACTCTATCTAAGATAAAACAGCAAAAAAAACCAATAAAAAAAAAGGGGGGGGGGGAGAAAAGATGAACCCCCCTGAAAAAGAAAACCGGAACAGCCCGCGAGGATCAATCCATCCATCTATTCATCTGCCGTACCAATAGACAGGACGTAACCCTAGATACCTACTCCCCTTCCCAGGCACGTCAAGCACAGATATCCCACGCTTGGCCTGGTAACTGCCATCTGATATAAGATTAACTTATTACACTTTTCTCAACAAGGAGGTACATACCTTAACCTGGTACGCAGCTGTAAACAACTCCCCCCCCTCGTCCCTCCCCCTACAGGCCACCATCACCTACGGTAATCATGCCTGACAAAAAAACCCCCCCATCACTACAGAACACGTCTCGTCGCTACCTACATACCTCTTGCAGCGGCGCTTCCGTATTATCACAATACCTACCTACCTGCCTGCCTTGCCCACCTACCTACCTACCCATACACCGCATCGCCAATGCTACGTACGTACGTGGCTACCTCTAAGATTACCTACCTACCCATACCTACCCATACCTACCCATCCATCCACTCACCTACACATGTACCTAACGCATAAACCACAACATCCAGTCTCTGACCCGCAATATCACCGCTCGACGAGCAATAAACCCACCACCACCACCACCAGCTAGCCACTCCCCCCCTTAATCTCTACTCAGCAGACCGCCAGCCCCCCCCCCCCTTCCCCTGAGCCTCGCCATAATGCTCCCCTAGAAAGGGGAAAAGAGAGAGGGGAGGGGGGAGGAGAAGGGGACGTCAGAAGTATTCCGAGAATAGCCCGCTCTTCGGCCTCTCCGTGTCTTCTTTGGTAGGTACCCATTGCAGATCAGGTAGGTAGGTAGGTCTTATACCTATCAGGTATCAAGATGACCTCCTATCCGGTATCTACCTAACCTACCTTCAGCCCGCTCGGACACGATCCCTTGCGCATGACTCGTCACAAGAAAATAGGGGAGGGGGGTTGCTTGGTGTTAGGAACAAGAGAGAGAGAACACGTATGAAGAAGAAGAAGGGGAGATGGAAACAGTAATGACTGCGATGACTGCCCATCATGAGGACGTGTTATGTAAATAAATAAATAAATATTTATTTCTAGGTATCTAACCATCTACCGTAGAAGTTTGAAAAAAGAAAGAGATTAAATAAATAACATCTAGATCCAGATTCCCATACAACAAGATGTGGAATGACATAATGTTCGTATGACTGCCTCTAAAAATAATGAAGATGAAGACGCTTCGACCTACGTAAACCCGAACCAAGTAAACAAGCCGCTAAATCTAACGTGACAGACTGACAGGATGGCCGAAATCATACAAAATTACCTAATTAAAGTATAGATACACAAATAATTAATTATACATAAGCCTTATCCCCTTCCCCGGAATAACAAAGAATAAAGAATGACAAAAGTGCAAAAAAGGAGGAAATAAAGCATTTTACTGCCGTTTGGTTTGCTGTCTTGTCTCTATATGCAGCGGCTCGTAGTCTGACCAATGATCATTTAGGGTACATTGCAGTATAGGTACGGATAGGAGTGATCCAGCCCTATACCACCGTGCTGCCATAGGTCGAAAAGAGAGGTCCTGCAGACAACAATGACGTGGGGGCTCAATCTGGGGTAAAGAGCGCCAAGATAGAGAGGGAAGACCGATGTTAGAGGTCATAAACGGCGAGCAATGATCCTCCAATCCCATATCTCCCAGTAAGGGACGAGAGGTGAATGGACATAGAGAGCCTTTTCCCAACCCGTACTAGAGTGAATTCATTGAGAAGAGAAATAATAAAGGGTTCAGCATCATGTAACCGAGATGCTGGAGCTGATTCCATGGACTCTTGACGTGACGTTCAGCTGGAGTGAAGTGGCTGCTTACGTATAACCTCTCAGCTTGCGTCTCTCACTTTCGCACGTCGTTTTGCATTTGGTGCATTCGAAACCCATACTGTCGATGGGAACGCGGCTGAGACACTTAGCACATCTCCACCATCTGCTGTCGACGTTGCGATTTTCCCACCACTCGTTAGTCTCCCTATTAGGCCCGCGTCGCAGCAGGTCTTCCATGTGGTAATCGCGATAATGCTCTCTACAATGATCAAGCCGGTAGAAGGGGTCCTTAGATCTCTGGCATTTCTTCCAGTCGCATGGGAACGGCTTCTTCTGGTCAGCTTCACGGTGTTTGTGGTGATAATGACGCTCGAGATCTGCTCTGCGCTTGAAGGGTGACGCGGTACATTCTTTTACAAGGCAAATGTGGCGGCCGGCACCAACGTTAGCAGAGCGTGACCTAGACAGATATTATCAGCATTTTATTAACCCACGAACGTGCTCCAGAATAGCACCTACACGGAATTATTTGGAATAGATATAGTGTCCGGACATGCATCTGTCGGAGTGTAGCCTGGTTTAAGTCGCCAGTATGGACCATGTGAAGAATCTGCGTTGGCTATAAAATCGTAATACTCGAACGGGAATTCTCGTTCTTCTGCTTGGTAGCCCGTGCTATAAGTCACTTGCCCACCAGACGTATAGGCCATCTCATTTCCCATGTCGAAAGCTAAATTTCCCATCGCTTCAGAACTCGGTGATAGTGTATCGTACTGCCCGCTGCTGGCGGCCGAATAGTTACTATACTCGCTTCCGTGTGACATATCTCGCGACATGGCCGTGCTCGTTTGCCAGTAGGCCTGGTCACCGTATCCATAGTCAACTCCCGAGCTACGGGTATAAGCCATAGCTATATTGATGGGGTATGAAGCGTCTTTCTTTCGGTTCAATATTTTGGTATGTTTGCCTATTTATAGAGAGGGTTTGAATATGTACGATCCAGGGGACGCAGTTATACTTATACAGGATGGAGATTACCCTATGGGATACGAGTCGGGAAAAGGAGCAAACTTGTAATATTGGAAAGGGCGAGAGCGCAAAGCGGTGAATAGAATAGGTTTGCCTAAAGGTAGAGGATAAGGAGGTGCGGTAATACAAAAATATCAGTTGTAATCTCTATCATTAAGACGTTCACTGGGGTGTTGAAATAGTCTGCTTGGGATCGGCCAAAATCTCACTGCGACTAATACATGGTGATCATCTATTGGTGTGACATCCATTTAACACGCAGCGGTAGGACAAATTAGGGCTCAAACCGCATAGCTTTAGCTTGGACGAGGCGGACGCTGAGTTTAGTAAGGGGCCTCAAGATGCGTCAAATGGACGTCCTGTTGAATTCTCAGGTTCGAGGAGGATGCCAATCTGCAGAATGTAATTCTAGACAATAAGCAGACGCACCATCCCGTGATGGAGAGGAACATTCCCCCTAAGCAAAGTACAAGAAGGCTCGGATAATGGTTACCCGAGCTACTAGGTATTAGGGGTAGGTAACGAAATAAGCCACGCCGAGGCCGCCGGTCCTCCGCACGCGGAGCATAGAATGAAAGGAATAAAAGGGTTAAGGATGACTCTCAGAGTTATCCCGTGGGGTATCATGCAAGATTGTAAGTCCTGTGAAAACTCGCGCAGGTAAGACACCCAGTTTGGGTTCGGTGAGTCTGCCCTATCGGCAGCAGCTTGCTTCGACTGCAGGCCTCGAAAGAGGTGGATGACGTCCCAAAGCAATGCCACCCGAGGGTGGATCATCAAGCCAAAAGTTCAGCCCGAAGATCCGTATGGCACATGGGCACAGTTTGCTTCCACGGGTAAGGCTGACAGGTGCGACAGGCTAAGGACCTCAGATATGCGTGCGGGCATGTGGATTCGAGCAAATCGCCAGAAGACGGCCAAGACAGGACTAGACGATTGGTAGATGAAGTTAAGCGCAGAGTGCAGACTCAAGTATGCAACCCACAGCAGCAGATACCCGTAGATTTTCTCGGGGTAAGCCATATCGATGACCAGAGTGAGCAGTTGGACATCAGGACAATGTTGTACCCCCGGGAAATTTGTGGATGCCATGATTGGGGAAGGAGGTTCGAGGAGTGTTGTATAACGGCAGACGTCGTTGGTGCCTGTGAGACACGTATGACACAGCCACTTTGGGTAGGACTTCAGCCTCAAAAAAGAAGGCGAGCTATCAAATAAAATAAAATGTAAGCTCCGGACAACCAAAGCTTGACTACCTATTTTTCAGGCAACCTAGTTCGCCCACCGAATGCCTTGCCAACGCAACACATCTGTTTGCCCGCCGTCCATCGCCTGATTCCCTTGATCAGCCCGCATCAGGCGGTATGGGGAAGTTGCAATGCTACCGCACAGCTCTGCAGTTCGTCGCCTTGAGGGCGCGCCCCATGCTTGCACATACACGGTAATGAGTATCCCTCATATCTCTCATATCTCTCAGCGAAGCGGGAGGCTGTTTAAGGTATCTGCACAACAGAGGCACAGTTTATAATTAAGCACCCGCGTCTGCGTCCCACATTTTAGAGATCTGAGTGAGATGCGATGATGATGTTCGATAGGCCAAGAATATAGAAGAAGCCTGACCGAAGTCCATCTTCAGAAAAGCTAACCGACGCCGTTGACGCGAATACCCCGGATAATCGAGCCGATCAAACAGGGCTTAGCTATGAACTGCGACTTGTTTTCGGAGGAAATTCCAATCGACGTTGGTTGATCTTTTTCTACGCATTTTGTGTTCCCTTTCCTTTTCCCTTTCCCTTTCCCTTTCCCTTTCCATTTTGTTCTCTGCACTATGCAGGCCTCAATCCTACGCCGCGTCTTTTCACATAGATGACTGAGCTTGGCGTTGATTCAGCCTAAGAAGCTGAAGACAGCTGCAGGAGCTGATTAAATATTAGGAGAACCGACAAGCCAAAACAAGAAAAGGTTCGAGGCGAGGATGAGAAACATTGACGCGGAAATGTAATTCGGTCAAAGGGCGTATCATCACAGGACGTCAGATCCAGTTGCAAAAAGAAGGCAACCCTCAGGTACATATAGTCGATTATGAGGGAGACGGGTAGAAGCAGTTGGGCAGCTATGCATTGGCTGGGCTGACGAGGCTATATTGGTGCCACGTCTCTCAAACTCGGAGTCCTGCGTCAGGGCTATATGAAGGAATAGATTGCCTTCATTTTTGTTGTGGAAGATGAAGATGAAGATGAAGTCAGGATGGAAAAGCATAAAAAAAGAAATAAAAAAAATAAAAAAAAGGATACAAAGATCGAAACGGACGAAATGACAAAGTCTAATGCCCCCACTACGAGTCATCACGTAAGGTTCATACCTTCCTCCTGTTCTCTTATACCCTTTTGATAAGGGCGTGGTTGCTGTTTCACTTATGAATACACTAAACTTCTTACCTACCTACTATCGTGATACAGAACTGGATGATATGATGTAAGAGGTATGTAATAGGTATCACTTTATATGTATATGCCTACCTACCTGATATCTTGATATGTACCTAAAGGTAAGAGGTATGTAAGCTGGGTATATGGGAGAACGGAAGAATAGAAGGTGTAACAAGACGTCCGGTACGACTTACACGAATTATTCATATAATAATACGTACTACTTTACGCAGCACATAAGGTTTATTATTATATAAGGTAACTACCTAAAGTTTAAACTTGAATACATTCAATGCTGCATTTCTTAATGCTCTTCTACTCGAGTCTTGATTTTTACCAAGTACATACCTCCAGTCTCATATTATTAAACTGCCTACTTACAATACACGCCCGCATCATGTATGGCGGCATAGCTATAATCATCGATATAAATGTCACATTATCGAGAGAGATATGCTTTAAAAAGTATGCCAACTCACTATACGCAAGATATAGATATGGCTTATAAGGTCCATTTCGACGACAAGTGCTTGTATCGCCGCTATGCCGTCCATATGTCGTCCATATGCCGTCCAACCCAAAATTCTCGTCTAGTAGGACGGAGAAGTACATCTGCCTCGAACAAGCAAAGAACAATAAATAGTCTTATACACATTCACGCCGTATGTATTATTTAGGTAGCCTCAGCCAGAAAACAAGCTCAAAAAAGGAGGCAAAAAAAACAAAACAGCTGTATATATACCCGCAACCAAGCTTCCCGGCCCGGTGAATCAGCAGTCAATAAGCCTGCCGCTTCAAATGCTCATAATAGAGCTTGACGAAGAGTTCATGTTGGGCGGTACGCTGGGACTCGGAAATATTATTACTGCTGCTGCCGCAAACGGAAGACAAAAATGCCGTCATGGCGTCTCCTCCCTGCCCGTTACCTTGCTCGTGCTCAAGACAAAGTTCCTTAAAGTTGCTGGCGATGAGCTCGTAAGCTTTGAGGTTGATGGTAGGAAGCGAGGAACTGAAATCAGACGGGGCAACTTCGCCCCCGGGACCTAGGAAACCGTCGACGCCGTTCCGTGGTACATCGCCTAATCCCGGCTGCGGCTGCGGTCCGGACGAAGAGGAGGAACCGGGGTGGTTGTGGCGGTAGTCAAAAGACGGGTCTACGGATGCGGGCACGGGCGCGCATACGCTAGGAAATTCACCGAGCGCTCGGCCGAAGGGGGTGTCGTTGAGGCCGATCGTATCGTGGATGCGGGGGCGGGCGAAGGGAGAAGCCAACTGGTCAAACTGTGGCGCTTGGCATCCTCCAGCGCCGAGGCCCCTATTGGATTCGAATCCGCCGACTTCGTCACTAGCGTTGCTGATCCCAATGCCAGGATGCGGCCTTTGAAGTACGGTACTATCTTTGAAGAAAAAATTGACCCGACGATCCGAGTCCGGGATGAAGGACGAGGTAGGCGACCTGAGAGTGTGTAGAAATTCACGAAGGGCGGTATCGTCCGCGTTTACGGACTGCTGCCTGTGAAATAGGTCTGATGACATGAGATCCCCCTGTTTTGGGAGGATGGGAGGATTCTGCGGTAATAATTGAGGATTTTCTTCGAGCTGTCCTTGCTCGTATTCACGTTCGTACCATGTCGACGCTCCGCATTCGTTAGATTCGTTGACTAGGAAATGGGACTTCTGTCCCGCGTCGTCGGGATACAAACACTGAAGGGACTTTGTGGAACATCTCAAGCAAGGTTCGTCCCTAGAACACCTTTCTCTCGCCCTAGCACATTCCGTACAGGCCCTTTTTCGGTTGATAGGATGGCTGTTTCTCTGAGAGGCGAGATGCATCAATTCGTGACGAGTCAGGATATCGCTTCAGAAATTAACGTAAGTCAATCAGCCTTGGACTAGACGACGGGAGGAGACGTGATATACCTCCTGAAGAAGCTTTTCAAGCATGTAGCGCAGACGAACGGCTTGTGACCATCGTGGCTGCGCTGGTGCCTCTTTAGGTGTTCTGGCCGTTTAAAACTGCTAGGACAGCGAGGACATTGGTACTTCTCTTGAGTCTCGTTCCCCGGGGAAGGACTCTCGCGCCAACCATCTTCGACTGAGGCACTTGCCATTTCTGTACGAGCATATGTGAACATATGATAGGTTCCCATCTAGCCCTCGGACTCATGGTGTTCGGTTCGCCTTGACGTATTATAGATCGAAGCAACACCGTCTATACGTTGCCAATTTACATACATGACACATCGAGATTTGCCCCGTCTGGAGTACACTACGGGCTAAAAACGGCTCAATTTTCTAGAAGCATCATGATTGAGAGCGAACGTATTTTGAAGATCATGTTATGGAGGGGGCCAAGACGGCGCGTTGGTGGTGCGCTTAGTTGGGTCAGGGTTCGTCGGAACATCCTACCGATTGATTAAAGCCAGTGAGGAGTCTTGGGCGTCATTGGCCGACGAATGCGTCCAAAACAAGGCTTGACCAGCTCTCCCTGCGAGTATTGGAAACGTATATCCATGTTGCTGACTGAAGCAGCTCGGGATAATGTTGCGAATGAGGACCGATAGAGTAAGGGAGATGATTGGCTAAAGTTGAGGCTATACTGTTACCTATAGTCTCGCCGCGGAGCACATCCGGTCCTCCGTGGGCATGCGAAAGAGATATCGGAATGAGGATTCGATAGGAGAACGGTGGTTAAAACAAGTGTTATTGGTACAACAGCCATCAGCCAACCTCAGTATAGCCCTCTTCCCCCTTTGTAGTTGCGTATTGGTAGTCAAGTGACGAGTCCCCGAAGCCCACCGGCTCGTTTATAATTTGTGGAAAAAAAGGGAGGCTCACAATAGACCGATGCTCGAACTCAGGTCCCGTGTTATAGTATATGATACATGGTACACTGAGATTCATTATAGCATATGTCATGGTATATCGAAAAGGACGATAGAAAAAAAAAAGAAAACTAGCATTGACAGATATCTGTTGGTGAATAAGTTTGAGGTAATCATGTTGTATCCGGATCCTAATAAGTTTCAACTAGAGCCAGCGTAGTATCACGACTGGAGACTGGATTCTGGCGCGCAGTCCTCCCCCCCCTTAGACGAGGCAGTGATAAGGCTCCGAAGCTATAGTTTTCCCGATGGGGCATGTAAGGTGTCGATAATGACGATATCTCTCCCAACATGCACTATTCCGACGTCTTCCCCAGCAAAAAAAAAAAAGAAAAAAAAAAAAATCCCGCGCTCGACCAGGCAGGGGCGGAAGACGATGTCACCGTAAACCCGGCTGCCCCGTACGTTCAGAGTCTCAGGAGGCCAACTCTCATATGACCCCTGCCACCACGGTTCGCGCGGAGATAGTAAGGGACGAAAGTCAGGGCCCTCTCCTCGCCCTCGTCCACGACCGTCTGTCGGACTGACGAGCCGGGCTCGACGCCGGACTCTGACTCGGTCCGACCATCTACTTTGCGGATCCATCCGACCGACCGGAGGGCGACGTAGCGTTCTCTGATTTGGTCCACCTCCATCTCCTCTTCCCCCTCGCTTACCTCAGAGTCGGGTTTCATCCCGACGTTGCGGAAGTGGTCCTGCTCCCACGGGTTGTCGACATCCTCGACGCAGTATATCAGCGGACCTCGGGCGAGGGTCAGGGTGTTCTGATTGGTATAGGGATGTGGGGAGATGAATCGGGGCTCGAACCCGTCGATCTGGATCGAGAAGGCCCTATTCGCCGCGGTGTAAGCGCTCGGGAGCTCCAGGTAGCCATTCTCGACCTTTGCTGATCTGTGGCTCGGAGTGAGCTGTTCGAGCGTTAGCGACAGCCGTCTCCATTTCCTGAGCGGTCTTATTGGTTAGCGGTAAGCCGGACGCACCGTGAATTTGCCTCGTGCCCAAGAAGGGATCCTCAGCTTGATGGTGACGTTTGTGGATGTCGGTGCCTGCAGCCCGAACAAGATGTTACCCTCCCACGGCCAATTAGACTTCTGCTCCAGCACGATCTCCTCGTCCTCTACTCGAAACGTCACCTTGGCCGTCGTATACAGATGTACGTTGACGAAGGCGTCGTTGGCGTTACCTCCGTAATCCCATAGGTAACCCCCGAGACAGCCGAAAAGCCGCATCACGTTCGGCGGGCAACACGATGTGTCGAACCAATCCTCTCGGCGGCTTCTATCAGCGTCTGAACTCGCAAGCTGATTCACGTACGTGAAGGCGGTGCCCTCGAGGCTGATCCCTGTCATGACTGCGTTGTAAAGGCACAACTCCATTATGTCTGCATACTTCGCGTTCAGGTCGAGGTGTAGTAAACGCTCCGCCAGCATGATGACGCCGATGGAGGCGCAGGTCTCGTTGTAACACCCACCCTCGTCGGAGCTCTGCGGTAGGAAGTAGTCGATGCCGAAGCCTTCCCATTGCCACATCGACCCGATGCCCCCGGTAAGCGACATCTTCTTGTCGACCATGTTGTTCCAGAGCCTGCGCAGCGCATCGAGATACTGATCCTTGTGCTCGTAGGGCTTCACGCCAGACTCGTCCAAACACAGCAGATCGGCCACCCCCGTCAGGACTACAGCGGTAAAGTCAGCAGCTATTCAAGAACGGACATCATCATCACTTGCAGTTGATCTGCAACTACTACTCTCGCCTTAGCACCTCGGTTAACAGACGAAAAAACGTCCCTCGAGTCACAAGAATACGGCGATAATCAACACGAAATCCATCGCGCGGAAGAGTCTCCCTATCCAACCGTTTACACATCGCTCCGCTTCTTCTTCTTCTTCTAGAGCTGCTTCATAGAAAGTCGAATATCTTCATCCTATTCAGGAATCTCGCGAGCCCCGAAAGAAACATGATCGATGGACCAACAACGAAAAGAAAAAAAGAAAAAAGAAAAACTAAACCCCCAAAAGGGGCAATGGAAATCCCATATTACTCACGGTACATAGCCCTGACGGCGTGTCCCTCGACGGACTCCTGCTCGAGGATCGGGGCGTGCGCCTGGTTGTACCAGCTGCCGTCGTGCGTCCTGTAGCTGTCGGGCCGCATCCACGGGCTCTCGCCGCGCCGCCGGCGCTCCCAGTCGTAGTAGTGCGCGCCGTCCTGGCCCGCCCTGTTCCCGCGCTCCTCGACGAAGTACCGCGCCAGCCCGTACGCGTCCTCGTTGCCCGTCGCCGCGTAGAAGCGCAGCAGCGCGAGCTCCGTCTCCGGGTGTCCCGGATACGCGTGTTTCTACGCCGGAGTCAGGACAGGGGGGGGGGGGGGGGGGGGAGGGGAAGAGGGGCGCGTGACAAAGCTCACCTGGTCAGGGCCGGGCCGATGACCGTGCTGATGTGCTTTATGTACTTCTCCATCGTCTCGATCAGCAGGTTGTTCTTGTAGTAGTTGCTGTGTGCCAGCGCCGCCTCCATCAAATGTCCGGCATTGTACCTTCGTTCGCGCGCACGCTCTAGGTCAGCCTCCTCGTCCAAAAAAAGCCCTATCTCACGACACTCTCCATCCTAATCTCGAGAAGAAAGAAAATTCAGACCAAAAAGAAACACGTTAGAGGAAAAAAAAAAAAAAGAGACGGAGAGAAAAGGGGGCGAGGAGGGAGAGAGACCCACAGCTCGTGCATGTCCCTGATGTTCGTCCACCTCTTCTCCGGCGCGGTGATGGTGAACCAGGTGTTGAGGTAGCCGTCGGGCTGCTGGGCGCCGTGTATCATGCGCGCGAGCTCGCGCACGGCCGCGTCGACCTCGGCGTCGTACTCCGCCGCGAGCAGGTAGCACGCGCCCTCGATCCACTTGGCCACGTCGCTGTCCCAGTACACCGGCGCCGGGCACGGCCACCGCCCGCCGCCGGAGCCGTCGTCGTCGTACGCCGGCTGCCGCCGCAGGCTGAACGCCTCGTACCGCCCCGTCTCCTTCAGCTTCCGCAGCTGCGCCCGCGCCGTCGACCGCCCCACGACCGCCCGCCGCGACCGCAGCACCGACGCCCCGTGGAACTCCGTCTGCGCGAACTGCGTCTGAGGGTACGCTGCCGACGCCATGCCTTTTTCTTTTCTTTTCTTTTCTTTCCTTTTCTTTTCCTTGCTTCTTTCTTCCTTTACTTTTTTCTCAGTCGAGAAAAAGGGTATGGATGTGTGTGGGCCAGGCACTTGTTTAGGAAAATATGTATAAGGGGGAAAGATGGAGTAGAGGTAGATAGTCTTGGTTTAACTAGGCTACTTTCACCGAGGATGGAAGAGCTATAAATGATATTTAAAGAGCCTGTCCGGTAGAATTATACGAGAGCTTAATACCATGAAAAAAGGGAAGGGAAAAAAAGAAAATTTGAGCGACAACCGGAGTGTAACACTAACACGATACGTCAGTTTGTCCGTCTACGAAGGCGAGTTCCGCCGTCCAGTATCCATCGTGAGTTTTCATACTGGGATTGAGACGAAAGAGGCGGTCACTAGACTCATGCATGGGGACGAAGAGAAGGAAAGATTGGCACCTGGTTCCATCATATTGATGTGGCTATAAATCCGTGCCATTAGAAACCTTTTCCTACGTAGGAAAAAAAAAGAGATGAGAGGCGAGATCTAAGAGTAATACGTTGAGTCCCGGTAGATTTTCATCCCAAGGTCCACGGCTCCGTCGAGTCGATGTCCGGCCGATTCGCCAAATTTTAATTGTAGGGGACAGCTCATAAGAAGATGCATCGGAGATCAATAGGATCTTTGGGAGGCTGGACAAATCGGAGCGGAACACGCCTCGAGTGAAAATTTTACCAGGTATAAAATTGGACGCCGACAATGGAAATCCGATGAGAGCGATGCCGCATCTTATTTTGCTGGTTGCCGTAAACGGCTCCCATTACTGGCCCTCCCGAAAGGGGGATAAAATCCCGATCCGTAGGACCCTTCTAGAACGATACGGCAAAGAATATAAACTTGGTGTACTGCTAAGGGTCTGCTAAGGGTAGGTTACATATTTGTTAGCAGCGCAACTCTGTACCCAGCCGTTCGGTACTTGGCAAGTCGGCCGTTACTACACAAGATATGGTTAATTTATATGTAGGAACTACGAGTGGGAAGTCATCCGATAGGTTGGTTGTAGCCTCAGATTCCCCGTTACTAGTCCAATCATGGATGACACGAGACCGGACGAAAGCCATGTGACCTTCCCAATAGCGCCAGCTTAGTCGTAGGATGCCGAGTCGGAGCCCGCGTGCATCTCTTATGCGTGAGAAGACAGCAAAACGAAGGCGGTATACCGTCCGGGAACGGAATATGTCTGACCGGTTACTTCGACTCGACATATTATAGGAGTAAGTCGGCCTCGAAACGCTGAGCGGTGAGGAGCTCATGCGCGTACGGTCCGGTGATCTGAAAGTCAGCAAAACGGCCTTATCATTAAGGATGACCTCTTCCATTTCTCTGTTCTATGTCTCACAGTTGTTGGGAATTGTTAGCAGAAACTCAAGAGATTTGCCATACTTTTAAAGCATTGCACGATATAAACGGTCCCAAACGAACAGTGTCGGTCAAGAAAAAAAGAACCATGGTCCTGTATGTATTTCGTTACAGATATTACGACAAGGGATAGACCATTCGTGACGCTCGTCCCCCAATTTAGTGATATAATTATATTGCTATACACCGAATTCTAGCAGACCTAAAGGCCCCCCATTGGTTTCGAGGCCGTGCTGAAAGATATGTCTCTGAGACTCCAAAAATGGGCCTTTATACGTCGTCCTCAAGGAATCGGTAAGCGAACTTAAAATCCGCCTTTCTTCGATTCATCCTATACATAGTTAGTTAGCCATCCATTCACCGGATCGCGTTCAAGCACGTCGATGAGCTTTTCAAATCGAGAATGGATTGTGACGGGAATAATCGCAAGATACTCACCAGGTCGATTCGTAATCAAAGAAACGGTAGGTGCCTTGCTCGAACTCCTCCGTAATACTCTTAGGCTCTTCATGTCGTTGAAACCATGTCTGGTATTGTTTGTGGAACCGCCAGCTTTGGTCCTTCAGCGCCTTTGCTGCTAAGTACTGCTGGTATGTGCCTTGTTTGTAATAAAATACATAGAAGAGTGTGTCGGGTTCTATTCGGGAGTACAGCCTAGGATCTTCGAATATAGGTAGCGGCTCTTGCGGGTATCCCGACGCGGATGGATATCGAGTATCAGGTCTATACGTACGGGGTGGCTCGGCATCCTGCGTGTCGATCATGTTCACATTTGCCTGCGAAGCGGCCATCATACGCAGATGCGACGGACTATTTACAGGTAACGTGCGCTTCTTGGTAATCTCGAAAGATTCTACCAGGTCATGGAGAGAGGCAGGAAGATGGTATATCGACTCCTCCTCCTTCTCGTCGACGGCCTTGATACCGTTGGCAACACCATTTGATTGCGCTGCTGCGTCGTACTTAGCAAGATGAAGAGACGAAATAGGCAGAAGTACGATATACCTTTTGACGTCTCGGTGTAGTCCGCAGTGGCGGGTGCTTTACCTGCGGTCTTAGACGACGCTTTCTCTGACTTCTTCGATGCGGGAGCTGAAGCACTAGGTTCCGATACCTTGGGTTCGGGTGCGTTGGTAGGGACGGATAAATTGCCTGGTTTCTGTTCTGGCGGAGCTGGTTGTAAGAATGTTGTATTGGGTGAATTGGCTGCGCTCGTTCTTGGTGGTGCAGCAGGTGGCAGAGGTGAGATGCCCGGAGTACTTGATATTGGTTGGGCTCCAGGCGGTGGTGGCAGCGGCGCGATTCCAACATTGTTTTTATCGCTCGCGGCGGCGGCGGCGGCAGCTGATGCGTATTTCAACCCTTCTCCAGCGGGTCGGCTGGGCAGCGATGCAGGCTTCATGCCAGCATTACCGGTACTACCATTAGTAACATTCGTTAAAGGGGTGTGTAACGTTGCCAAAGTGGGAAGAGGCGATTTCAGCTGAGCGGAGGGGCGCCGACCACCTGCAGCGACAGCAGCCTCGACGACGCTTCGGGACTTTCCTGGTAGGCTGCCAGACCGCGAGTCCGGTTCCACAGCATCTTCCTGTATTGACTGTGTATCTTGCGACGAAACTCGATCGTTCTCCTGACCCATGCCATAAACATCTTCCTCTTCTTGTAGGTTAAGATCATCGTATAGCCCGTCATCTTCGGCGAAATCATCGGTCATGCCATCTGTGACGTAATAGCGGATGCTCTCTTCTAAGTCGTTGACCTGCTCTGTCTCAACACCTCCGTTGTCGAGTGACCGACGAATAAGCTCGAGTTTCCCTTGGTGCCATTTATGTCTTTCGATTATACGCTCGATAGTTGACATGCGATCCACCTTGGAGGCTTGGTTCTTGCCCTTCTTCATCGTGGCTTGTATCGACTCGCCCTCGGCCTCAAGCGCTTCGATCTGTTGCTCGAGTTCGTCAACCATGTTGCTGAGGAATTCGCTTGCTTCGACCTTGGCTTGTTCTTTCGGATCTAATTTAGCGGCTGCCGACAGTCCTTCTTTCGAGTACGCCTTGGTTTTCATGGCTTTCTCCACGGCCTTGAAGCGCTCCATTTGCTACGGGAAGATGGTAAGCGATGCCACGTCACAGTTTAGGATCATCGTCATATCCTTCGTCGGCATATCCTTCATGCACATACCGTCTCTATTAGTTTCCGATGCTCAAGCAACGGAGCCTTGTCCTTGATATCATTGCTAGCAGCCCATGTCTTGATCTGATCTCGTAATCTTTGCAACTTTTTTATTTCGCGTTTGAGGTTATCTTCTAGCTTCTCCTTCTGAGCAGGGTTATTTGATTGCTCAATCTTTTCATAAATACCATCAAACTCGGCCACTCCCTCTGCAACCTTTTTGAAGCATTTATCTATTTCTTGTTGTAATTTTCTTGCCGCCATTGTGCACGACACGGGTTTACGAACGCAACCCGAGTGGATAGGTATAGTCTTAGGACGCGAAGAGTGTAACTGTAAGTGTACGAACCGAATTCGGATATCAACGATCGACGAGTCCGGAGGGGTTTGAAGTAGTAAAAGGGGAACCTAGAACAGGAAGAATGTTAGAATCGGCGTGGCCTTTAGGTCAGCAAGTCAGATAGTCCGTTCAGTACTTGAGAATACTTTGGTAGGAATGAGTAAACACGTACAAGTACTGGGTTGCTTTAGTTTGTGTTAGTTCGGCGTCGTTATGGGGTATTGGATAAGGGCATCAGGGAAGTAAGAGAAAGGATAGAGAGGATAGAGAGGACAGAGAAGATAGAAAGGAGAGAAAGGAGAGAAAGAAAGAGAGGAGGAATAAAATAATATGTCATTCGTTTGCTTTTCTCCCCCCAAGTTGGTGGTGAAGGATGAATGGGGGCAAATGTCTAACACATTTACGGTTTGCTCATAAAATACACTGGAATAGCTTGGAATACCTTGGATGTCGAATTTGTTGTTGTACTGGGCAAGGTTCAAATGTTCAAATGTTACAGAAAAGGCTGAATCTTTTTTAAACTCGTGAAATGCGACGATAAAAGATTGCGATTTTGACACACGGCAGGTGCAGGGTGTATGTATGTACATCATGTAGGTGTAGCTACTGCCTATAATAAACGTAGGTACTGTATTTGGTACGTATACATAGTACATATATGGTACCTCTTGCCTTATTTATGTACATGTATCTACTAGTTACATGTACGTATGTATATATGTAATAGATATGGTAAAGGTAAGCTTGAGGGATTCGTAGATTACCCTCAAGCCATACTTAAAGGGAATAGTACCGTAAGTTTAAAACGTATATGCATGTATTGAATGTTCTTGGCACCCTACAAAATCTTTTATACCGTAATCAAATGACGTTACCAACATTTTTGATATGTTCAAACTGTGTTTAGTAAATGTTATACTATGTAAGAGGGTACCTGTAATTAACCTTGGAAATTTACCTAAACATTTTAAGATCAAATTTCTCTTATTATATAAATTTATAAGATATAAGTCAAATAACTATATTATTACATTACCTTCTCGAAGCGTTTACATGTAGATATATTATATCATACATAGTAAATGCAGTTACGTAGGTAGTATTTTTTTGCCTAGGCATTTCTACTTTTAATATCGGACGTGCTGCCGCTCGGTGGGACCGTGAAGTGGTACTCCGTACCCCGATCTACCGTTCTTGCGGCCAGATGCTGGGCCATTTAGTCAACGTTATTTCAAATAGCTCATTACCTTGTATGTATAATACGGAGTAGGTACGTAGTACATATCTCCGTAAGGATTAGACCTGGCTACCTAAATTAATACCGATATAATACATAGACCTACTCGTCTAAGTACATATAAGATAATATATCTGGTATCTAGTAAGAATTTAAGATAAAATAAATACTTCATCAAATATTAACGATGTTCATTATAAATATTATATCTCAAACCCTATACTTATAATTCTCAAAGTCTCTATAAATCCGTGTCTTTATTCGCGAAAACCTCACCGTAATAACCACTATGAAAGGTCGGTATTTCACCTACCTAGGTCCTACGCCGGCCTCTGACTAACACCAACGGAATTCTTGCAGCTATCCTGCAGCGCGTCCTGTCTGCTTCCGTGTCGGTGGACAAGGAAGTAGTGTCGTCCATCGGCAAAGGGGTCCTTGTCTTTGCCGCCGTAGCACCGGGTGACACGGAGAAGGAAGCAGACAGCCTCGCGGCTAAGGTGCTCAAGCTGAAGCTATGGGACGACGACGCTGGCGGAAGAGTATGATGGCATACATGCCATACCTACCCGATCTATATATACTGCCCCCCCCCCCCCCCCAACTTCTTTGTCCCTCTCCCCGTGACTCATACGCGCGTATCCTCCCTATCATGTACTACAGTCCCTATCTGACAGCCACTTACCCGAATAGTGGAAGAAAAGCGTGATGGATATTGGCGGTGAGGTCCTATGCGGTAGGTTCTGAACTATCCGTAGGTCGCCATTATCGATCATATCATCTGACGACGGTATGTTAGTGTCCCAGTTCACACTACTTGCTTCTACTAAGAAGGGCAACAAGCCCGACTTTCACGGAGCCATGGGAGGAGCCGAGGCCGGGAGACTATACGGTTACTTTTTTCAAAAAGTCCAGCAAGGCTATGTGGCCGACAAGGTAAAGAACGGAGTATTTCAGGCCATGATGGAAGTTGCTCTAGTGAACGATGGTCCTGTATGTCTTAGATTTCGCGTCTTTCCCAAGTGAGGCAAAGTGTTAACCCGAATAATAGGTCACGTTGGAGTTGTCAGCTGGTCAGAAACAAACACCCACGGTTACGTCAACACTAGCGCCGAAAGAATGACGACGATTATGAACAAATTGAATTTTGAATCATCCATTTCGCGCCTAGAAAGCACGGCGTAGTAATCGATAGCATTTGGTGGCCATTGTTAAAGAAAAAGAAAAGTAAGCATCATCTAATTATCGTAGTGAGGGTATCAATATTATTTCAGCCTCTGCAAAATCCAAGTAATCGAGAATGCCTAGATCCATTTGTCCATATTGTAATACCGGACGATAGAATCTGGTTAGGGTATATAACCTGTCAAGATGCCATCTCGCCACCGTTTGAAACAACCCAGTTTACCCATAATAAATATTACCATCAAACTCCGTAGCATGCTTCGTTAAGGAGCTCGGCCGTTGCCCTATTTATGACGACAGTTCACTTTCCGGCTTCGTCTCTTGGCAACAACCTCAGGGTCCCATGTTCCCATAAATATATCTTCGCATTCGTCTTCGTCATCTGAGTCGAAGATGACTGGCTCTCCGTCCCTTCCTGTGAGATGGTCTTTCTGCTTTGGCTCAAAATCGGGAATTTCGTCGGCCGGGACATCTTCCCAATTCCGGTACACGATGACTCTTTGACCCTCAAGGATATATTTCCCGACTTTGTATTTTTGCGACTCTTCTTTAGCATCTATGTATTTCCAGCCGACTTTAGTATGGCAGATAGCACAGCTAATATCCGCAACAAGATGAGATCCAGTGACTAGCAGCCTCGTCTCCGATCTGCCAACTTTGATATTGATGAGGTCTCCATATTTCACGCTCTTATGAGGTGGATGATCGGGTGGTGACACCAGGAAGGCCTGTCCATAACGACCTGTAAATCCCTTACTTATGATCTGCGAGGCAAAGCCAAGATCAGACGCGCAAGTAGAGCATCGAATCGTGTTAGGTTTTGTTCGTGCAAGTGTGGATGCTTCCTGGGGATTTACGGATAGTTGAACGCGATTCCTTCTCGCCTTGAAGTTAGCCAGGAGACTCGCAGGTAAAGCGAGCGAGGGTATCGACAGACTCCGTAGAGGACTAGATGGGTTAGAAGGACTTGAGGGTGTCGACTCTGATGGTGAGGAGCTCAAAGATGGCGGGGTATCATTTGGCAAGCTTCGTTGATTAGTATGCGGGGTCTGTCGTCGACGTCGAAATGGTATAGAAAGGCTTGGAAGTAGGTAAACAGGAAATTTAGGACCTTCGGCTTCATCTCGAGCTGGTGAAAGTGGCAACGGAGGAGGAGATGGAAGTGCTTCGCTAAACATAATAGAATACATCTTCGTTGGTGATATTGAGGGTATAGTATGTATTATGAGTTACTATGTCAAGCGTGGACTTGAACCTTGTACGAGTCACGAAGTACAGTTATTCGAATTCGAGGAACCTCGGCCTAAAAACTAGATCTGAGAATATAGGTTCAGGACGAATCCCATAGACGATAGTTGACTATTGTAATAGTAGCCGGCTCCGTATACATCAAGGTCGAGGGCGATGGATAGTGAGCAGTCAGTACTGGGTTACTGAGTATGGGTTTCTGAGTATGGAGTACTAAGTATGGAGTACAGAGTACTGAGTACTGAGTATGGAGTATAGAGTAATAATCAACGAATAATGAGTAACAAAGAAAAGAGAGAAAAGAAGAAGAGGAAGAAAAAGGTGTCGGATGGTTGGGCAGAGATGCGGTAATGCTAACTTAATAAGTCTTTCAAAAGAAAAGAAAAAAGGTCATCGCGCCCCGGAATTTACGGGTGATATCCATGTCAGGCTTCGGTCCACGGTCCTCATGCTGTAAAACCTTGGGACTGGCACTACCATTTAGAGTTGATCCCGTGTACATCAAATCGCATCATTTTCGAGGAAAGGTGCATCTCACGCTTCTCTTATCGGAGCCTCGGAGACATCCACCACACGTACTTGCAGCTTTTATCAGCGCAGCCGCCTTATCGCAGCTAGGCTTTTCTTACTACGTGCATAATTTAGAGTTTAGATACGTTCAAAGCAGGTAGATATGCGCATATCAGGTAATCATGACACATACCAGATGTTACACTTGAAACATACCTACCCTTATAAGTACTCTACCTAGACCTATACATATATGTGGTTCTGAAGCTTTTGAATCGGTACCTTATAAATTTAGTGTTTCGAATATGTCTGTGAAGCTTTACAATTTGACATAAAATGAGTCACTCATGTTTTATTTTTATTTTTTATTTTTTATAAGCCAGTTTTACAACGGTACGATGTCACACTTGAAATAGAAGATCGGCTTAGAGATATTGATTCGCCAACGCATACATGCCTCTTTGACACCAAGTGCGGCATTGTTATAAAATACTGTAGATCAAACTCATCCTTTCGGATACAAAATTGTCGTTGGTCGTTGGTTGAGTCATTAGACTCGGGATTAAGATAGTGGTCGAGTCAACAGAGGTATTCATACACAGTACATGGGTCATATAACATATAACTATTCCAGCTTTGTAAAGAGGTACGGTATGAAACAGTTGATTATTTTTAGAAGTTAACTACATGTATATGTCTACTTCCCTTACTCATTAACGATCATAAGAGACCAACACTTCATGTCGATTTGGTTCAATGTTGTAAGGGTGCCTTGCTTCGCGGTAGACGTCGAGGTCATGGTGAAGTTTCTGTGTTGGAACTTTGAAGATCAATGTTAAGAACCTCCAGTACTTACCTACTTACCTCCTATGTACATTAAATATATCAGGTAACTATGTCATACCTATTTCAAATCGATATTACTTTACGAATCAGTTTAAAGGATCTGAAGGGCAATTATTCACTTGTATAACAGATCGTACCGAATATCAGATCAGAAGCAAAACGTGCGATTACTACATGAACGTATAAAATTCAAAGGCTAAAAAGGAAGATCGAAAGGATAGCATCGGTGCAGCGGTGCAGCGGTGCTGACTTACCAGTTTGCCAAGCAGAGGTATATGTACATACAATACATATAATACAGTTCAACACCAATCATTATGCTTCAAGTCTATTGGTTGAATTGATGACGGACTAACACGTGATAGGCATGCGGGGTGGTACGGTCACAGTGCAGCACAATGATTGGTTCATTTTCCAAAATCTCGCCGCTTCCAGAATTTACGCTAAACTGAACTATGTAAGAGGTACTTTAAGAGGTAGGTACGCTGACCGCTGCTGACTGTCCCCAAAATTTATTTCAATTCGGTTTGCCGCTTTGTCCGTTAATTCCCCCTCAAAAAAATTCCACTGACATTTCACAAACTTCATCATCACCACAGTCTACTCAGTCTACTCAGTCTGCTCAGTTCACTCAGTCAATTCTTCCTGAGAATAAACAACAATAACAATTCCTTTGATAACCAGTTACACAACAAGCCTTGATCATACATCTTTGCTAGAATATTTATAATCTTTCAGATCTTTCTGAATACCCTCCAAATTACACCAATTCACCCAGAACAAGTCAACTCGATTATTACTTTATCTACTATAACAATAATCCTGGATTCTATCATCAGTCATGGCGCCAATGAAAAATAATCAAAATATTTGTAGTAGTAGTAGTAGCTACGGCGAGACAGTGGCTCGTCAGGCCAATGTACTCGCCAGCTGCTACCTCGTCGACCCCGCTGCGTCCTTGAAGGGGCTTCATTACTGCACTACCGGGGCTGCAGGTATGTCGACATTTCTATATCTCATTCCCCATTCCCCATTCTCCATTTCCTTTTCCCCATCCGAGACAACGTCCTATGTCGAAGTTAGATAAATTCTTACTAAACATCTTACAGGGGCCGAGTGGTATTCCTGAGGTCCCCATCTCAGGTCTACCATCTCCTCCGTCAAGTCCCCCCCTCGCGGCCATCACTTCGTCAAACGAGCTTGCCCTTCAGCCTAAGAGCAGTAAACGAAGCAACAACGCACCGATTAGCCGCGGCCGCCGAGGGGGGGCAACACTTCAGATCAGGGAAGAATGTGAGAGGTTCTTCTGTGAGACCATGAAAGCCGTGTTCCAGGGTGAGTGGAACATGGCCGGTAATGGCTCCTGCCTGGCTGGTGTTAATTACAATTACGCGCTCACGCCGCCTGATGACTATCAGATGCCTCAAGATTCCTTCGACGTGAAGCCTAGATCCGGAACTCACGTAAATGGATGGATGGAGTTTTGGGATTACGCCGGAGGCGCTAGCTTCCGGGCCTTTGTTACAGAGGATGGCAGCGAGAGGTCATTATTTGCTTTCTTTGACAGCGGACTTGTTGGCCGCGATCTCAAACAAGCGTACGTTTCTGCCTGACCTGCACTATTGGGTATCTTGCTAACATCATAGATAGACTTATTGCTTTAATCGAATTGGCCGATGGTCCGATGGAATGCTCGAACGTCGTGATATGTGTCGATCGTTCGATGCCGCACGACTATGCGAAGGCGCTGATGAAAAGTCTGCAATGGGTTGGGTTCGACTTGACTACTTTGGACCACTGGGCCAAGGATATCGACGTCACTAGCAACAAGTGGATGTTCATGGGTATGGAAATTTAAAGGTAATGCTTTAGATCCCGTCAATCGTTCAATCCCTTTCGATTCTTTCCAAAGGTTTAGGGATTCTGTGGACGCCGATCGGGTGTCTTTTTAAAGGAGCGGGCCTCATTTTGGAGTTCTCGGGCTACATTGCATGCGTCGTCACGTCGCGTTAAGTTGATGATGCACAGATTGTCTCCTCAATTCGATCTCTGTGTTGCATCCATTCCGAGAATGGAGGCCTGGCGTCGGCTTAGGAAAACGACATGGCGAGTGGACTAGCAGTGCAGAGGCAATGATATATAGTAATAATATTACTATCAATAGACATTGAATTCCTCCTACTTTTTCTTTCACTTTCCCTTTCCCCCTTTCCCCTTTCCCCTTTCCCCTCCCCTACCTCCTAAACCAAGAAACGCCTATCTACCATGCCGTATGTCGTACGAGACAAAGTGCGCCAACCGGGTCATCTAAATCTAGTGTGCCTCCCTTGAATAGACCTTTTTTCTTTTTTTTTTTTTAAATTTTTTTCATCTCCCTTGCGTAAACCAGCCCGTCATAACTCCCCCTCGAACTGTCTCACCTCCAGTCCCTTCTCCGCAAGGTAGTCCTTGACCTGGCCGACGGTGTACTCGCCGCGGTGGAAGATGCCGGCGCCGAGGGCGGCGTCGGCGCGGGTGCGGTCGAAGACCTCGTGGAAGTGAGCCGGGCGGCCGGCGCCGCTGGAGGCGACGACGGGGATGCGCACGGCGGCCTTGACCTGGCCCACGAGCTCGAGGTCGAAGCCGTCGCCGGTGCCGTCGCGGTCGATGCAGTTGAGCAGGACCTCGCCGGCGCCCATGGCCTCGACGGCGCGGACGAGCTCGACGACGTCGAGGTCGCGCGTCTCGCGGCCGCCGCGGACCGTGCACGCGTACCAGCAGTACGCCTCCCCGCGCGGGCCGGGAAAGCGGGTGCGCAGGGTGGCGTGGCGCGTGGCGTGGGGCTTGGGCACGTACACGCGCTTGGGGTCGACGCTGACGACGACGGCCTGGTTGCCGTAGGCGCGGGAGATCTGCTCGATGGCCGTGTTGCCGAAGAGCTTGCCGCCGAGGCCGAGGTACTCCTCCGCCGCGAGCACGGCGTCCGAGCCGATAGAGACCTTGTCCGCGCCGCTGCGGAAGTACATGGCCGCGATCTCGAGCGCGCTGACCTTGGTGCCGTCGACGTCGACCGTGTCGCGGATGCCGCCGCCGATGGTCAGCGGGACGAAGACGGTCTCGGACGCGCGCCGCAGCACCTCGAGCATGGGCAGGTCTGCCAGCGGGCAGTCGCGGAAGCTGGTGATGTTGAGGAACGTGATCTCGTCCGCGCCTTGCTCGCAGTACCGGCGGGCCAGGTCGACAGGCTTGCCTAGGTTGCGCACGCCGCGCTCGCTCGTCTTCTCCCGCACGTCGTACTGGTCGCCCTTGGTTACGACAAGGTCACCCTGATCGTTCGTGCGTACGTCTAGGCACGCGATCACACGCTTGGTTAGTCCACCCGTCGGCGCGGGACCGGCCACGTCTTGCCCCAGCGTCTCGGCACCCTCGCCCGTTAGGAACGCCTTTATGACTCGGAGTCCCGCGACGCCGCTCTTTTCCGGGTGGAACTGCGTCGCGAGTATGTTGTTCTTGGCGACCGCGCCAACGAACATCTCCCCGCCGTACGTCCCCGTCGCCACAGTCCAGCCCTGGCCCTCTAGCTCGCCCTTCGTATACGGATACTTGTAAGAGTGGACGTAGTAGTATTTACTTTGCGGGCGAAGGTCGTACAGGCTCTTTCCGTCGGCGTTTGCGCTGTTCCAGCCGATGTGCGGGACTGACTTGTCGCTGTCGTCGAAGCGGTCTAATTTGCCTTTTATGAGGCCGAGGCCAGGGACGGTGGGGTCCTCGGAGGAGCCGGCGAACAGGGCTTGCAGACCAACACAGATGCCCATGAATGGCTTACCAGCATCGATATGGGCGCGTATGGCAGGCAAGTAATCGGCGGAAGCAAGCTGGGTCATACAATGTCCAAAGTGGCCAACACCCGGTAAGATCAGTTTATGAGCGCGCGAGACCTCGTCCGGGGTTCGAACCCATTCGACTGTATATCCGCATTTCTCAATAGCGTTGACGAGGGATCGCACATTTCCAGCAACGTAGTCAAGAAGGTGGACCGTAGGCATCGTGGCCAGGCTCTGGCTCGGTCTCGGCGGCGGCGGGAGGGTGAAAGACGGCTCAGGAGTCAAAGATGTTAGGAACTAAGTAAGATTAGTTGCGCATAAGTGTGTATACATGTATTATAATATAAATAAATAAATACCTACTTAATGTAGGAGATATGTACAGTATATCTATTGTGTGTATATCAAGATTAAGTAAAATTATATAAAAAAGCGAAGTCTTAAGATTCAAATTTTAGCGGGACTGAGTCAAAAGGCAGCAAGTGCATATTAAAGTACGGAGTACTTCGTACACAATTTTTAACGTACGAGGGGTAGTAACAGGAGGGGCAGTTGCCAATTGAGCTAAGGTTATTAATATTACTTTGCCCCTCCAAGAATTAAGGGGGATAAGACGTAATGTCATGGTCGATATCGTGTAAAATACCGAGTCTGTGTTATCCTAGTAGGGTTTGATACCTATATATCGAGGATATGCATATAATAGGTATATTAAATAGTATAAATACCTAAATATTCACAGATTAAAAGTAATCTTTAAAGACCATTTTTACATACGAATAATAAGTAACTTACTACCTTCAATTGCGCCATCTACTTCGTAACCATATTCAAATGCTTCTCCGCATTATATCAAAATATCACCATTTTATCTTACCAAGATCTAATGGCTAGTAATGGTATAAGTGAAGGATCCTCTCGCATTCCAAACACAACTCCTACAATACAACATAACCGCATACCCACCGACGACGACGAGTCTGATTGGGAATATGAATATTCCACAACCGAGACCGAAGTAAGAATAGCTAGCGTTGCCATTTCTGTTTTACATCAGAATCTAAAAAGTATATTAGACCTTCTACGTAACTCTCGATCTCTCCCAAGCAGATTTCACTAGTCGTGATGCTGGCGGAGTGAATCGTCCGGGTTACAGAGGCGGCGAGAAGGCCGAAAGAGCCAAGCTGTACCTTAACAGGCGGATGAGTCCAAGTAATAGCAATGGAAATGGTCCCGATAATAGCGATGAGGAGGAGGACGACGACGAAGACGAAGACGTACCTCAAGATCTAAACCCGGGGGATCTCCAACTCGAGGACATCGGCGACGATAGGGATGATCACCAGGTCCAGATCCTAGGCTTCGACTCGCGCAACCCCATCATCTCATACAAAGGCCGCATCTACTCGGGTCAGTGGAGCCAAAACATCGGTACCGAGCTCCTCCTCGCAAAGCACGACGACGACAACCCGCTCCCGGCCATCCGGCGGCTCGATAACGGCGTCGACCTCCTGGCCGCGAGCAGCTCGCGCATCATCGTCAAGGAGAAGCAACTGAAACCCAAAGATTCCGAGCTACGACGACAGCGCTACTACGCCTCCATCTCCCGGAGGCGCCGTCCCTACCCTCCCGTCCCGCCGGCCGAGAAGTGGGCACCGGCGGAGCGGGTCGCGCAGGGCAGCTTCCTAGAGCGGCTGATCGCGCTGAAGAAGCGCAAGGGCGAGGCGGACGAGGTGACGGTCGTGGCGAAGAACATCGACACCCGGCCCAGCCGCGCCAAGAAGCCGAAGCAGGGCCACCGCGGGAAGTTCAACCTGCCCCACACGCGCGGGCCCAGGAGGAGGGGCAGGGGCCGCGACACGAACATCCTCCGGACGCTGGCGATCCGCGAGTACTCCGCCACGCCCAGCACGACCGGGAGCGGCGGGTCCACGCCTACACCCCGCCGCTGGGCCGATCTGGAAGGGCAGGATGGGGGAGAGGAGGAAGGAGAAGGAGGGGTCGAGGAAGAGGAAGAGGAAGAGGGCGAGGGCGAGTTAGACGACGATATTATCCAGGACATAGACGGAACCGAAGAGGAAGACTCGGATAACAATGGGGACTTTGGATCTGACGAGGAAGACTCGGTCGAGGAAATGGACATGGATGAGATTTAGCAGCTCTCCTGAGCAAAGCTGCTGGGATATTACGGGTTTTGCTCTTTCTACAGCGCGCGCGCGTGTGTGTGGTGCTTGATTTTGATGGGTACCTATATTCATGCTATAATTCCCCAATGCGCCTTAATTTTGAGCTCCTTTTCCGCATTTATCCTAGGGTGGTGAGCATATTCATTGCGTTTCCACACCATCTTCACGCCGTAGAAGACGTGTAACAGAGAAGTGGGATACTAAAGCCGCCAAATTAAACATAGCGGTCTATATCTACCTCCCAGTGGGAGAATCCATGTGAGCGAGCAAGTCTGCCAACCAGTGCTACAATGACAGTACCTACTCATCACAACAGGCTTCTTCAACTTATGCAAGGGAGAAAACTTCAGAATAGATCGTCGATGCTCTTGTCAGCGTCTTGCTTGATTAGATCTACCATGCCCTACGTAACGAAAGTCAGCTACAACTACCTCCACGCGTGCTACATATACAAGAGAATCGCCATATGTCCCGGGTTTGGAAGGGGGATAGCAGGGTAGTTGCTCACCTCAGGCATGATCGGTTCCCCATCGTCCCCCTTTACGTAGCGGAAGGGCATCTGGGTGCTCTCGTGCTCGTTGAACTTGAGCTCGGGGAAGTCGATGTAAGGGATCTTGCTCAGCGTGACTAGAATCCCCCGTTTCTGCTCTTAGTTTTCCATGACCTCGTGGCAGGGCACGTAAATAATATACAGAGGTAGGTAATAAGAAGATGGCTGAGGGAGTATGAGAGAGGGGGTGGCAGAAAGAAGAAGAAGAAGAAGAAAGCTCACACTGCTCCTCAATCACCATCCGCGTCACCCGCACTGCCGTGTCTGTCGTCATTTGCACGGGGCCCAACCTCCGGCCCACGAAGCCCTTCTTGCGCAGCTCCGAGGTACGATCTGTTCCATGCATTAGTTACCTCTGGTGCGTATAACCCTACCCTTCTCAGTTGTCTCGAAAGACCGCTTCTACCAACTTGGTCTCTTTAAAGCGAGAGCGAGGAAGTGCGGGAGAGAGCCACGTACCTCGGGGCGGATCGTCACCTATACATTGTCTGTCAGTCAACCAGCCAATTAAGTCATAAACTTCTTCATTTTTTTTTTCACCATGGGTTAAGGAACACCCCCTTACCCCTTTGGTAAGAACGTCAAACGCTCGCCCATCACAATATTCTCAACGAAGACCAAAAAACAATATAGATAGAGGGGAAAAAAAAAGGACTCACCCAAAATGCCACCAAACAAGAACGCGTCGAACAGCTCTCTATCATCAGGACTCAGATCCTTCTCAGCCTGCGGATCCAAGAGACACACTCTCTCCTTCACCTTCCTCTGCCCCTCTGCGCCATCACCGGCAGAAGCAGAAGCAGAAGCAGAAGCAGAAGCAGAAGCAGAGGCAGAGGCAGAGGCAGAGGCAGCATACATCTCCTCCACGCCACGCCTCTCCGCCACGAACGCCGGGCTCCTCGCCAGCGCCTCCGGCACGGCAAAGGCGGCGGGCAGCGAAGACAACATGAAGGTGCTGCCGCCGCCGCCGCCGACACGCGCCGTCTCCGCCGCCACCGCGCCGTACTCCAGCGCCGACCACGGCCCGAGCTCCGGGTCCAGGTGTTCTACTATGTAAGTCTTGTGCTCTGACATGATTTTTTTTTTTTTGGTTTCTCTCTCTCTCTCTCTCTTTTTTTTTTTCCCCACCTCACTCTATCCCCTTTCCTTTGGGAAATGCTGGTAGATAGATGGGTAAGGATGTAGGTGTTACCGTTCTGCGTATAGGAGGTAAGTGAACTGGTATGTGTGAACGTAGTTACTAGGTACCTAAGCCCTGGGGAGGTGAACAGGGAGAGAGAAATAAAATAAAATAATTTTTTTTAGAAAAAAGGGGGATGTCTTTATCTCTATTTTCTTGCTGCTTATTGGAGAATTCAAGTAATTACCTAGCAAGAAGAAAATAAAAATAAAAAGGTATCGTTCCCTTCCAGTTATGCAACTTCGCCAACGGGTCTATATCAAGTCCCTGATGTTGTTCTTCGCAGCTTGGGATTTGTGTGACGGGATGCAAGAAAGGGGGGGAGGCTAATAACGGTATAAAGAGGTATGAAATAAAGGGTGTGTCTAAACTACCTAGCCTACATAGGTACATGGTATCTTATAAGAGAATTTACTATATGAATGTAATGCGTATGGACTATCTTCACTATTTCATTAACCAGTATCCGTATTGCCAAGATGAATAACGCAATAACGAATCTATTCCCTATATAATAAGTACTATATAGCTTTCTCTCATTTATTACTTTACGACTTATCACGAGTACTGATATACGAATTCTCTGCTTTGTTTTGTTAGGGGAAAATATATAATTGTATATAGAAGCACGAGCAAGTTCTAGTCTGGCTCTATTTCCATGTTCCATTCCACTCAACAGTGGGAGCCAATCAATTCAACTGAATGAGCTCCCTGGTCGACCTCCTCGGGTCATTCTAATAATAATTCATTCTACAAGAGGTCGTTTTTCATGAAATGATGACATTAGCTATGTGCCTAGGTACCTAACTTTCACAGCTTTATCCGATTCTGGCGTAGGACAAACCGTTGAGCCATGAAAACTGTCAAGAGAAAATAGGGGACCGCAGTATATACCCCTTGAGAACCTAAACGCCATGCCAGACTGACCTCAAGCTTGTCATCATGGCTCATGTCCATTATCCCCGTACTTCCAAATACCGCAGGCAATTAATTATAGCTCAACGGTACGCAACCTTTTCTCGCTTTTTTTTTCTGCAGCGATGCGACAACATACTCGTGATCCGAACTTAGACATTAGACTTTCGAGATCCCTTAGGCTGGAGAGACATAGACTCCTTATTCTTACGTCTTTTGACAGGTCGACTGGACCCCCCTTTAGGTCGGTATCCGGGGTCGTCATCTCGCTTCCTCTTCCCTTTTGATGACGAGAGGTTTAATCCTAAGTCCTCGTCCCAATCCATCGACTCTGGCGCTTCCTTCTCCTTCTCCTTCTCCCTTTCCTTCTCCTTGCGGTTAGCGGTCGATTGCCTCTTCGTCCGAGCAGCTCCGCCCCCTTTGCGCTTTCGTCCGTCGTCATCCCTATCGCCGTGGTCATCCTTGTCCTTGCCTTTATCCTTGTCTTTATCCTTTTCTTTCTCAAGGTCCTGAAGGAACGTCTTGGGGGCGTGTCTACGTAGCCAGTTGTAGACGCTCGTGGGGTTACGCAGGGCAAAGTTAGCGGCCGGGTTTGACACCTCTTTCCCAATCGCGCTGGGTGCAAGCGAATGCTTCACTTTAAGATTCAATCGCATGTCAAGATCGTGAAGGTACTCATCAACGTCGTCAGCAGTGAGAAATGAAGTAGGATTAACTTCAGGGTCATCTGGCTGGAGGTCCTCAAGAATTTCAGGATATTGTTCGACGGTAGCAGCAAATGATCTATGGGGGACTTCTTGCTCTAGTTTCTGAAGCGACCTAGTAGGCTTCTGAGTAGCATCTGAGTCATCCTCATCCTCGGAATCTTCGAAGTCGAGATCGATGCGGCGCTCGAATGGAATCTGAGGCGACTCGTTGACGTCCATCAGTAAGTCCATTAGACGACTAAGAGAGGGATACAGTTAGCATTATCGCGTTCTCTCGTGCTTTGATACCATCGCGTAGGAAGAGAAGAAAGTAACGCGTCCTTACTCGTTCTCGATAGCCAGTCGCTTGGCAGTTCGCATAGCCTTTTGTTCTAGCTTATGCAGAGTCTCTATCTCTTGCATATGCTGATCGAACTTGATGCGCATCTTTCGATATTTCTTCTTCCATGACTTGTATGATGGTCTTGCATCCGGCATACGCAAGTCATCAAGATCGCCATCCTTGTCCCATTCGGGCTTGATTGTGCCCATTGTTTATTTTAATTGTCGCAAGGCTGCGACGAGGAGGAAGACGACGACAGGTGTTGGATAGTAGTTGTGATTTGTGAGTTACGATTCGCGATGATGGCAGTAGTTGTAGAAGGATGGTAAAAGAAAGGAGGGTGGTAGGAACTGGTAGAAAAAGGATTTTTTGATGTAAACAACCGTGTTTAATGAGAGAATGAGAAGGCAAAAAAGAAGGAAGACGAAGAAGAAGAAAAAGAAGAAAAATAAAATTTGCCTTTTGGTTTAGTGTAAATGATTACGAGAGGCAGATTGTCAAAATATGGACCATGTCCATCGTTCCTACTAGTAATACAAAGTAGAACACGCCTTATGTAAATTAAATGGAAAAGAAAAAAGAGAAGGAAAATAATGAGAGGTAGAGGTACCGGATGTTTTGGTTTGGGGTTTAAGTTTGGGCTGACGTTCTTAATTCAATATGTAGCAATCTTTAGGAAGTTGGAACTGACGATTTTTCCTTATTCTTTTAGCGTAGATGCATTCGTACAGGTACGATTTAAGGTATGATGTACCTATGTATTACGAAGTACCAGGCGTGAGTAGCACGATAACAAACAAACAAACATACATGTAACATGAAGGTATGTACGAAGTCGAGGTGCTTGTATTTTCTGCCGCGCATCCTCTACTCTGTTTCCTTCCAACAACACGCGTCCTTCAATGTTCCTTGCTTTTGGATCGACGACTGAAAACTGCTCAGGAAAAAAAAAACATCGGTACAAAATTCTACGGGTAGTAAATGAGATGCTCCATATTAAAACCATATCGTACATATACCTATGTACCTAGGTATATAATATTATACATAGTAAATACATGTATACTTCAGGCTCCACTCTTTCAAGCTACAGATGGGTCTACTGTGTAAGTTGAAAAATGATCCCCACTAATAGTAAGTACCTGGTATAGTGTAATAATTTTATTTCACAATTTCCCATTTACAACCAATAATCAAATCGCGATTAGATTTGAGAAATCTTCAATATATGGTAAAGCCCTTCATCTTCATATCTAGAATCAACATACCAAATCTCATACCACATCTATCTGACGCATAGCCAAAGCAGAAATAACAAGACTTCTTATGTTCCGCCGTGTAACCAAGATGGCGGAGAGCGCTCTGAAGAAGTTAAAGACCGAGGACAGCCGTGTCGGCGTCAAGATCGGTACGCATAGTGGTCACTTCCACGCCGATGAGGCCCTCGCCGTCTACATGCTACGGCTTCTCCCTGCCTATGCCAACTCCTCCCTCGTCCGCACCCGTGATCCGGAAATCTTAAATACCTGCCACACCGTCGTCGACGTAGGAAGCGAGTACGATCCCTCGCGCAACCGCTACGACCATCACCAGCTCACCTTCACCACCACCTTCCCTGGCCGGCTCACCAAGCTGTCGAGCGCCGGCCTCGTGTTCATGCATTTCGGGAAATCCATTATTTCCCAAAGCCTGCGGCAGCCCGAGGAGAGTGACGAGGTCGGTCTCCTGTGGAACAAGCTGTACGAGTCTTTCATCGAGGCCCTCGACGCCCACGATAATGGCATCTCCTCGTACGACCAGGATCGACTGGAGAAGGCTGGTATCAAGAAGGCCTTCAGAACTGGAGGCTTTTCTCTCGGCGCCATGGTCGCCCGCTTAAACCCGAAATGGAACGACCCCGTTCCCGCAGACCCGGTGGAAGCTCAGGCCGCCGAAGACGAAAAGTTCCTTGTCGCTAGCAATCGTATCGGCGAAGAGTTCTCACGGGACTTAGACTTCTATGTGCGATCATGGCTCCCCGCCCGCACTATTGTCCAAGAAGCGTATAAGAAGAGGATGCAGTTCGATCCCGAGGGCCGCATCATGGTCCTGGAGGGCCAGTCCGTCCCCTGGAAAGATCACCTATATACTCTAGAAGATGATGAGGGAGACAGCGATAAGAAGGTACTCTACGTGCTATACTCGGAAAAACCCGTCCCTGACTCCAAGTGGAGGATACAGACCGTATCTGTGTCTAAGGATTCTTTTCAGAGCCGAAAAGCACTTCCGGAGGCGTGGAGGGGTATACGCGACGAGCAGCTAGACCAGGTTTCCGGTATACCGGGTAGTGTGTTTGTGCACGCATCGGGCTTTATCGGTGGGAACAAGACCTTCGCCGGCGCGAAAGCGATGGCAGAGAAGGCTTGCGCACTGTAAATCTAGAAAATATTAGAAAGGAGAGCGACATGGTTAGGTCACATAGAAAGAGCCAGTCCTGGACGTATCTACATGCTTTACAAAAAAGATATAACACTTCAGCGGGAGAAATTGCCAAGAACTAAAAAAAAAATCGGCATCTCGTTGGTCAACGCAGCAGCACGTTGCCTGTGATATTTTCACTTAGACGAACTCCGTTATCGAAACAGCTATCTTGACACTGAACACTGAACACTGAAAATGGGAAAACCGACTCCCAGGGCCGATGCCCAAACCTCATTTGCGTACGCAGGTAAGAGTAAAAACACAAGCCAAGAATAGCAAAGTAGCGAACATGTCCGACGAAGGGATGTCTTGAACTAGGTGAGAAACGGGAGGGAAAAGAGACCCAAAAATCAGGGGGAATCTTTAGTGAAAGTTATCACATCGAAATTTGTTGAAAAAGAATAGGCAGGCGGACGATAACAAATAACAAAGTATCGTTCCCCTATCACACTTTTCTGCATTGGCGAGAATTTCCCTTCGCCGGTACCGTGAAAGTTACCATTTCCCAGAACGCCTCGAGAAGAGTTTAAAAAACATAACCCGAAAGGAACAACCCCTGGGACCATCGTGAAAGTGGCCAGCTACCGCCGCCGTATCATCCTGCATCATTCCCTTATTTCCCTCGCGCAACCATGCAACCGTCTAAGGATCTAAGGGGCACACATGTGACCCACGCGCTGGTAGAATTACCAGGCGATAATGATCCGCGGGGTAAGGAGATGGGCTAAAATTTTATGCCGGCAGCGCTCTCTCCACGCACATCCGACGATCGTGGTACATCGTCCCACCATAAATTCGTCTCATATCATCGCAGCCTCCCTTGGAAGATAATTTGGCCATGAGCCCTCATCGTCGGATTGGGATACCTTTCACATCGGTCTTATCCATGGGGGAAACTTTGTTCTCCTTCTCTTCATCAGCGCCGGCCGCATCGTTTTCCTCGGCGCTTGTCTCGCGATTTAGGTAGCTGCTTTCCTTGATGGGGCTTCCGGCAGAAGTAACCTGCTGGCCACCGTGGTTGTGCAAGGCGGGATGATGCTGGTGAGCGACAGCGCTGCCAGTGCCGCCGTTCTGGCCGTTGGGCGAGGTAAGATGGGGGATATTCTCAGGAACGGGATGTTGACTACCGACGCTGGCAGTATCGACGCTATCGCCTTTGCCAGCCTTCGACATGGCATAGTCGCCGCTGTCGAAGTACTTACGCTCTTTCAAATGTTTGGCAAAGTGGTCAGACTTGGACGGAAGCTTGCCGTACAGACGGAAGAGACGTTGCTCATCGGGGGTGAGTGACTATGTACGACGTTACGTTAGCAATATGAGTTAACATGCTAAGACGATCTACTTGGGAGCGAATGCGTAGCGGTGTAAGTGAAAAAAAGAAAGAAAGAAAGAAAAAAAAAAATTGATGCAGATATGTGGTGAAGACAAAGACCCGAGAATTAGATCCTATCATGGTAGACCGTATGGATCGGGCGACACATTAGATTTGATCTGTTGGATCGTCTGTCTCTGTCTCCGGGTTTGGGCATAGAAATTGGGGGACCAGTGTTCAAACCCAACGAGGAGTTAAAAGAAAGAGGATGTGGGGAGGGTTATGAATAAAATGACAAAACTTGCCTTGACGTCAATCTTGTTCTTCTGGTGAGGGTTCATCTTGAACTACGCGGGTTGTCGCCTCGATCAAACGAACGGATCTCAGAAGAAGGGATACTATCGTCGTGTAGGCAAAACGGTGGTGTTGAAGACAGACAGAGAGAGAGAGAGAAAGAGAGAAGAAGAAGAAGAAGAAGAAAAAAAAAGAAGTGGTCGAAAGAGGTGGGAGGTTCGTCGTTCGTGGTTTGTAGTTCCTGGTTTTGGGAGGGGAGAAGAAATCGAGTGGTATCCATCTTACACATTGATAGGACGTATTATACAGTACCTAGGGTACCTAGGGTACCTACCCATAATAAGTATGTAGTACACAGATATGTAATATGTAATAGTACATCGATGCATCAAACGTAACTTGCATACATGTACCTCTGCGTGCATACATTTAATAAGTTAGGTACCTACTACATATGTACATTAAATGCTGTAAATTGATTCAAATTATTAATGTACTTGATAAGGTATCTTTTGTACCTAACATATAGACATATGGTACTTGATGTATGGGCTACCTGGTAGTATTCCGTACTTACCCTTACACTACTGCACAGAAGCAGCGGCAGGTGGGCAGGTGGGCAGGTGGTGTGGAATATGTAGCTGACTCTAGCCCAGGATTGGTTGACAGCAAACCGGACCCGCTAGTCTCCTTGTTAAACCCAGACAAAGAAGGCCAATTACAGGTGCATCTAGCTACCGCTTAAGTAATAGAATAATGTGGACATCTACCGGTATATCGTGCTAGTACAGTGACTAACCTTAGTAGTACACACGTATGTACGTAGGGAGGTATACGTATACATTTACATATGTATTAATCAAGATAGTATTTATTCCACCATTGAAATTATTATCTATGGTAGATATCAGGTAGGTATACAGTAATGTACTTGCATAAATATATCGTATGCATACCAGATAAGGTCCGCGGAACATGGATTTATGATACCCGGAATTTACCGTCCTCAATATGTAAGTATCTACACTACATAGGTACCAGGTATAGAAGTTTATGCACTAAGGAGAATTAATTATCAGGTTTCAATTAACATATGCAATATACATAGTTAGATAGTAGAATTGATTGTTTATTAAATATATGAACATATTAACTAATGACATACCAATTATCAATTCAAGTCTAAAGTTCGGACCATTCTCATCCTGACCTTTCACATCTTTTTACCCTATCAACTCTAGTTACCCAGCGTCCGTTATTGATTCTGCCCACCCTCATGAGTCAGTTCTCCAACATCGTCGCCATGGCAGCAAATCTCACTAGGTACCAAACATCCCACCCATGACGACGGCCTCTTAGAGATTGATCAATTGCTTGGGAAACATCCCCAAGGTGCCGATCTAGCGGCGGCGGCACCACCATCTTCTCTCTTCACGCACTTAGCCAGCGGTGTGACCCCTCTGCTTGACTACCTCCCATACATACCTCCTACGTACGCTAAAGGCCTACCAAACGATACCGTGGTCACATTAGCTCTTATCTGAAAGGCACCATGTTCGGATGAGAAATTTCATGGCACCAATGAGACGCTTTACTACAGGGACACAGCAGCAATACACGTTGCTTTCTACTCCGCGGGATGAGGGATGATGACGAAAGGTGATTGTTAACTGATAAAATGGCACCAATACTTCAACGTGATATCGTGACACAAAGACCCCGATTTACCTGTCGAGCTCGAAGGGTCCATTAGGGGGGTAAACCTTGATGGACGAGTAGTGGTGTCGGTGATGCTGCCGCTTTTATCGTCACATGTACCGTAGCTAAGTTTTCATGGCTGCCTTGTGAAGGCAGACAAATTGAAAGCATGTTTTTTTGAAAGAGATAGAGTATAGCAATGCTTACTCCGGGTGCCGATGCAATTTGAGAATGATTACTGAGATAGCCTACGTAGCTACTTTTATATGTCAAGTACATAAGGGGTAAGGTCGTAGGCTTAACTGTTTTCACTCATAAGCTATATTACGCTAAATCCCAATCGTACTTTAGATACATAAACGACCCGGGGACATCTTCCCCCTGAGAACAAGAGTGAGCCAAGGCCCAACTCTAGATAGGTATGTCCTATATTCAAGAGACAAGAAACAGTAGCATATGAAACCTATCACGGTATCTGAGCGATTTTCAAAACTAAACTTCTTGTTGGTGTCTAATTTTCCCCCCTCCTTCCACCTTGGACATTCATTGTATTGAGTGCTAGGTATTAATAAACTTTATATATTATCTATTCCTAGATAGGTATTATAGAAGAATACAACTTAAAGGCATAGAACGAATATCCCCTTACATAACGCAAGTATTAAGGTAAAAAGGAGAGATACAGAAGATCATTCTTATTAGCCATAGTACGAGATAAACATATTGCCATATAAAATAGAACACCATTTAATATTAAGTAGGTACTTTTACGTATTGTTCTAAGGAATCACTTATTGCAAGTTACCAAGTTAATACCTTATACTTCATCAATTTTAATATACCAACAAATATGTCATGCCGCTACCAAGAGATACCATCGAAATAGTTTAGAATAATCGCATATCGTCTTCTCGCAGGTGGCTACCTAGGTACCTATAAGTTATATGATCAGGTGATTTGGTAAGTATCGATTTATTATTGTTAAACACCTAGGTAGGCGTCCCTTTCCTTTTGTAAACATGGTATCATACCACAAGCTGGGGTTGGCTTTCCTTTGTCTATTGATGCATTCGTCGGGAAGCCGTATGAGTCCTATCCCCTTTTATTCCAAGACAGGTATGACATATGTAATCCAATCCCTTTGTTTCTCTTCATAGGTACTTAATTATTCACTGCATATAAATGTATTATCTGTATTACATCAAAATGATTGAAAATGCAGATTTGGTGGCTATGTTAATTACATACCTTGTAATGTCACGAGCGAAGGCGTACCTTGGAAAAAGCAAAGGCTTCTCGATTTTATAATTTCCTAACCTCAAATCAATTATTAGGTATATAAATATGTACATATATATTTAATTATACAGGTACCTAGGTAGATGTGTTAGTTTGAATGTTATATTACAGTACATATACCCATATAATTGATCTCTTGAATAAAACTCATGATTGCATAGAGTACAACTTTGAATGACGGTAGAGAGAGTCCTCTGGGCGCAGGTACACACCTAGACCCTGAAATGATCAGCGTCCAGCTGCCTCGATAGGGTAAGGCTGCGTGGAAGGCGGAGGTTCCGCTTTAAGAAAGATTACAGATTGACGAACGGGTATATATGGGTCTGAATAAGTACCCTGGTCCAGGTATTTATCAGATCAAAATAGCAACTACTACCTGTCCTTACAAGGTATGATGTACTTGATATAAGTAGCTACATACCTACTTAATATGTCGTTTGATACTTACATATGTATGTATTTAATGTATGTATAAATGAGTGGTGTTAGAAGATAGGGGTAAGTACGGTATATAAATATATAGGGTATAACTAGGTATATATATAACAGAGATGTATGTAAGATGTAATGATGAGTTACTTGGTACTTCGCTCAACTTCAACTTCTTCAACTTCAGCTTCTTCAACTTCAACTCGATCTTTTATAAGTCCGGCCATTCTTTACTACAATTCAAACACTTCGATGCTCGTATCACATCTAAAATTCCCGTCCCATTCTTATCGATCTCTGGATGTGTTAGGTAGCCAATCATCAGACTCTGACATATACCATGTTTGGGGTTGCTCGTTCTCGTTATGAACTTGCCGCTCTTCAACACTTACCTCGGATGATGCAACGCCACCTCTAACACTGACATTGTACTGTGGAAGCTCATAATTCTGGCCTCCAGGCTCTGCGTTTCTCTGGAGTTCTAACGTGCTACTCCTTTGAGCACTTTCCCTTTCCATCGAGGACCATCCGCTGACATTATACAAACGCTTCCGGACCGAGGACACCGAAGACCAAGTACGTGATCCGAGCCTCGCAAGACTGGCGAACAGTGGCCAACATATCGGAAGACAGGCGCACAATATTCCCGTACAACAATGTACTGTTGTCCAGATTTCCGTTCTGCCGAAAGATGGCTCTCGACTCCCGGGCACGTAGCTCAGGCCCACCTTGACGAGGCCTGAAATAATCACACTTTTGGCCATGATTAGAAATATTTCGATGGGAATAAGATCGTGTAGACATAAGCTCATGGAAGATACTCACAAGATCCCTAACAAGAACACGGCTAAGACGGCAATCTTCTTACTCGTCGTTAGCCGTAACCCGAGAACTATTCTGACCGGCATTATGATGATCAGCAAGTCGATGAAGGCTTCTACAATGCCGCTCGCCAGCCAGAAGATGTTGTAATTGAAGCAGTATCGTGGGTCGTCGAGGCTGTTTATCCACGTCCATTCGATCGGGATACAGTTCAACAAGTCGGCTACGGTACACCCTATCCAGAAGCCCACCACCAGTGCCGCTACCACAACAACCTGGTGACGGAACGAGGCGCTGACCAAGAATAGACGTCTGTACATGAGTAAGATGGACAGCTTGGTCGCGGATGTGATGGTATAGTATAGGACTGTCGCGATGAAGTTAAACTTGGTGTATGTGACATCTGCAGGCGTATATTCATACTCGGGATCCGTGTCCGATGCCGCCTCGGCCCCGGTTGGATCTATGCTCGCCGCTAGAAATGGTTAACTGTCATTCAAGCCGGAAGTCCGGGCGTTGTACGGCTCCAGGTATGTAGGTGAGAAACGAACCCAATAAGACTAGTATATCCGTCGAAACGGTAGCGAGCAGCGCCAGCAATATCAGCCAGTCATCCCACCCAAAGCCGGATCTGGTGTAATATCGCGCATAAAAGCGCAATCCGACGGCCACTACCGCGAGGACGGCCACCACGGCCCCGACAGCCGTTGTTGTATCACCATTGTCCATTCTTATGGGCACTTCTTGTCGGGAGGTGGCTCATGACGGAACCGAATTTCATGGTAAGAAGTGCGAGTCGTCTACGATGATCTATATCAACCATAAACATATCCTCAGATTACCATCAGAAGGAATCCCCTCTCGACTATCGAGCGAGGCTGCGCCGCCACCGGACATGCTTTCGGTGGAAAGCATTCTGATATGGTGTAGGTCAAATTCGTATCATTTGTTGGTGAGGTCTTGGGTTGCTTGTAGCCACGCGAATGAAGATGCAGAGCGTGCAGGATACATGGGTCCTTGGTATATATTGGGAGTTGGATGGGGGTTGGAGGGAAGAACACCTATAGCAACTCAGCTGTTATTTTGTGTAACGGCTATTCTTACTATGCCTGCATGGAACGTGACCGTATTCGTGAAGGGATTATTTCTAATTTCTAAGTTGGGATCTGCTAGGCTGAGACTAGATATGTCGCTCCGTTGGCTGTGCCAGAACTACGGAGACCGATTGTGAGCGAGTTAACAACATGAAATATATAAGAAACAGTATGGAAATTACTTACATGTGTGCGTATATAGTTTCCTATAGTTATATTTATTTAATTTATCATAAAACTAGCTACCCAATTATGATTGTTCAATGAGATTACCTATTACCTAGCATGTAGTGGATGAGGAGCAAAGGGAGACCCTTATTCTAAGTGCCTGGCTCGTTGTATTTCGTATTGTTTGTTGTCTTTCCCCCCTCCCCAACAAGCAAACGTCCCACCAGGGGTTGACGAATTAGCTCCTCGTGGGTTACATTGCAGATGGCGGTACACATTTATATCGGTGGTCAGCCTGTCTGCCCAGGAAATCCTTCTTCCTGAAGGAGGCAAACCTCTCTCTCTTTTCCTTGGAAAAAAGAAAGTGTTGTTCTTAGATATGTAGAGTAAACTCGATGTTACTCATAACTTGATTCCTGCACCAATATACTCGATAGCTAGCGTATCTCGCGAATCCGCAGTTATATGATAGTCCGTGCTAGACAAGTTTCTACCGTCCCAGCGCTCACCGTCATTCGTTTGAAGGGGATAAAACGAGTTGTATGTGAATATGGGGAATGTTACCTCCAACGAGTTTCCTGTGCAGGGCAGGGTACGTAAAAAAGAAGAAGAAGCCATCTAAGCAGCAGAATTAAAGGAACTAACAAGCTTAATAGACCGTCATCATAACCGGCGGTTCACGTGGTATGGGCCTCGCCGCCGCTCGTCAGCTTGCCGGAAAGGGCGCGAACGTCGTCATCGTCGCCCGTGACCAGGATAAGCTGCTCGAGGGAATCGAGCACATACGAGTACGTTGTTTTCTGTCTCGTCTCGTCTCGTCTCGTCTCGTCTCGTGTCGTATCATGAAATATTATCTCATCTTATTATGCCCTATATCTGTAGCACTGTCTGCTTCTTAGTCGGCGTTGGCTGACAATGGCTAACACAAAATCTATTTTAAAAAATACAGCAAGGCGCCGTCGACCCTGGGAAGCAGCGCTTTCACCAGATCAGCGCCGACCTGACCTCGCCGCCCGAGTCCGTGCGCGTGCTCGACGAGGTGGTCGCGTGGAACGGCGGCAACCCGCCGGACATCGTGTGGTGCTGCGCCGGCAGCTCGCACCCGACCTTATTCGTCGACACGCCCGTGACGGAGCTCCGGGTGCAGATGGACAGCAACTATTTCACGAGCGTGTACATGGCACACGCGACGCTGCAATACTGGCTCAAGCCGTCGCTGTCGCCGTCGTCTACCAACGCCGACAGTAACAATAGTAGTGGTAGTAAGAAGGGGCCGCCGCCGGCGCGCCACCTCATCTTCACCGCCTCCTTCCTGGCCTTCTACGGGGTCGCGGGGTACTCGCCGTACACGCCGACGAAGGCGGCGCTGCGGGCGCTGTCGGACAGCCTGTCGCAGGAGATGAACCTGTACGCGGGGGCGCGGCCGCGCGAGCCGCGGGTGCGCGTGCACACGGTCTTCCCGGCCAACATCTTCACGGAGTCGTTCGAGGCGGAGAACCGGATCAAGTCGGACATGACGAAGATGCTGGAGGAAGGGGACGGCGGGCAGACGCCCGAGGTCGTGGCCGCGAAGAGCATCCGGGGCCTGGAGAGCGGGCTGGAGCTCGTCACGACGGACGTGCTGACCGCGCTGGTGAAGAGGAGCGCGCTCGGGGGCAGCGTCCGGGGCGGGTTCTGGAGGGTGCTGGGGGACTGGATCCTAGCCTGTGTGATGGGGATCGCGATGGTGATTGTGAGGAGCGACATGGACCGCAAGGTCACGGCTTGGGGGCGCAAGTTCGGCGCCTCGGGGATGAAAGGGGGAGATAAGCAGTCGTGACGAGACTCTGACTACGACTGCTACTGCTACTGCTACTACTACTAATATTTTTGGTGTATTCTAGGGTAAATTTGCCTCTTGTGAGGCTGTGACTATTCCTTTTCTATAATTGGGACTGCTAGTAACGATCTACTAGCAGTTGAAAGATTTTGTTTAATTATTACTATCATAAAATAATACAAATACAATAGCCAAGTAAGCCTATATTGCAGGAAATAAAATTAAAGAGTTAATATTCGCCTTCGTCCTGTTAAATCTTGACATTTTGTGCAGAGTTGCATCGAAGAGTCTATCACAAGGCAATCATATAAACGTGTTAATAGGTGGTACCTATTGGAATACACACATGAATAAATACTTGATGGCATAGATATAAGGTAATGTCTGATGCTGTCTTTTCTCAGGTATCTATCGGTCAACTTTATTACCTTCGTCGACAGAATAAAGGGGCATACCACTAACCTACTCCAAATTACACGAGTGTCGTCTAACCTATAACTGTAAGCTCCCCTAGCTAGCTGTGACGCACAACTTCCTCTCATCAAAAAAGATCGAGCTTTAATACACGTCAATCTTTCAGGTAAATAAACCTGTGGCTTTTCATGTACCCAATCTACTTCTGGGTGACTTCAACATGCATATGCAAGCATATTACCAGCACTCCGGAAACTCCCAACCTGATAGCCCTGGGGGGTCTAGGCCATTCTTATAAATGAACGACGTGATAGATAGGTGGTGTGTAGTAACATTACGTTGTTGTGACTATGAGCGCCTTGCGTCTTTAAGCTGCATACCGGCAATAGTATAGACATCTATAGCTCTCCAGATACTCTCCAGTTACCCTCCATCTACATCGCGTGATGCACGATGGCATGATATGTTTGCATCATCGCTGCATCAAAAGTGACCTAAGACTCCTCCTCGACCTCACCGGTTTTGAAGGATGAAGAGGAACATCCCTGGCGCTGGAATTCCGTGGCCATTGTGCGTGTACGCGGGAATAATGAATAGATTAAATAGAAGTCCTCGGCATAGCATGGAATTAATGATATTCAACAGTCCATTAGTGTAGCGATTTTGTGACTTATAGCAACGCTAGATCCTTAAGTAGATCATACGTCTACCCGTTCGGATATTATAGATATAATACTTGACGTTCATATTATAGGTATCGTTATCGAGCAGTAACTCTTCTTTAAGAGGTATGTGTTACATTTTGGATTAGTTTCATAGGAAGATTGGTGCTGGAAGTAGGAATACGGGCGAAGATTAAGGGGGTTTCCTCACAGATGCGTCGCGGTGTCGATTTTAATTCTCAAGCAGGCTCTGTAACTAACGCTCATATGACTCTACAATTTCTCTTCGCATAATATGGGCAATTGTGATACAAGGAGACGATAATAATATGAGTGGTTTATAATATATATTAACGCGGGCCGCCGGACCCGGGGAGAAGTCTAGGACTCTGGGTTGTCCAACGTTATCTTTCAAGTCCGGTCTCCTAGTTTTCTCTTTCATATTTTTAATACTAACAGTGACATATTTCGCGGGAACCAAATAGGAGAGCCGATTGGGACTCGGGACGATCATCCTCCCGCAACGAGTAATGTGCGGTATCTAATTCATAAACATAGTTCTAACATGTGTACGCTGCTGCTAAAGTTCCAACATCGACACTCGCCACTCATCCAAAATATCAAGCCCATACACTCATCCTGTAAGTTTCTATATATATGTTCTTATCTGCCAGGCGCTTAGATGTATTTAGAACCTGAGGTAAGAATTCGAGTTGTTCGGGTATCATTTTGTGATGCAAACGAGCGATGAATTATCAGATGGAGCATACCAACGACGAATTGAACCCAACTTCACCTTATAAAAATAAACATAAAAAAGGCTTGTTCATAGGCCGCGACCTTACTTGTGGTTGGATAGTAGGAGTCATCGAATTATTTCTGGGATAGGAAATAATTTATGGGCAATTTTGTGAAAAAACGCCATGGCTTAAGCGCTGTGCTGTACGATGCGGTCAGTCCGCCATCTCGAGCCAGCACCACTCGAGTACACTCAGTATACTCTACCCGTTTCTGAAGAGGCAATCTGCGTATCCAAGGCTCGCGTTTATATACCTGTGAATAATGTCACAAGGAAATAATTATGCGCTGGATGTTCCGATAATTCCTTCATTTACGCCTTACACACGTTGTGACAGCTTCGTTGCTATAGTTCTCATAAGGTACGAACCAATACCTAAGCCGTACAATGCTGAACTACATCATCGCCAAGGATGTAACGGAAACCCATCATTCTTTTCTTCCATCTCTACCAAGGAATAAACCCACATGAGGCTTAAAACACCTCTCCTCGTTTGTTGAAGGGCAGACAGGCTCCCAGCTGAATGCCTCGAGACGTGGCAGGAAGATTAACACTAACCCGGTCATTGAGCGGTTCCACGTAGCTAATGATTTATATACATAGCACCTATCACAACCAAGTCCCATCTTTCCACGTCTTCTGTCCTGCATTATGGATCATCGACCACGACGACCCACCAAATCGTTGAAGAATCTCGCAACGGGACCAACCTTATCTCGATTCCATGCCGCACATCCGTCTCGTATTCATTGACAACAGCGCAGAACAGCTTGGCGTTGAGTCCTGACCTTTGGCCCTGAGCTATTGCTCACTGCTGGACAGCTCGACTCGTACCTTACAGCCTTCTAATAAAGATGGCCGGCGGTCCTGTGCTGCCCAGCAGCGATATGCGATCTCATAAATTCCCCCAACGACGAGGTACAGACGTATGATCCGACATAACAAACTCGCAAGCATGCTCATTGCTACTAGCTTCCTCTAATTCACCAACACACCTCCGTGTATACTCTTTCTCAAAGACCGAAAAGAAAAAGAAACCCCTACTACGTAACGATGAGAGCCGCACATTTAGGCTTCCTTGCCGTCTGTCTCGGGCTACCCTTCGCGCAGGGTGCCATCCGAAGAGACCTGAAGCGGAAGAACGTGGAGGTCGCGCAGATCGATAAGAACACGCGCATCGACCATGAAAGTCAGGAGATCCTCTTCAAGCCTTCGGGCTCCGACTTCGAGGACGTGTTCCGGTGTAGGAGCGCCGGCAAGCGCCTCACCTTCGACGCGGACCAAATCTTCGTCGCCTGCTGCGCGCCCGGCCAACGACTGCTCGGCAACCCCGACACCGCGTTCGACTGCTGCGCTGACGGCCTCGAGCTAGCCGGGTCCGACCAGACCGGCTACCGGTGCTGTCCTCCGGGCCAGTCCTACGACGGCCTCAGGTGCAGCTGGGTCTGTCAGAACGGGAGGGTGATGGTGGACGGCACATGCGTGTGCCCGATCGGGACGACGATAGCGCCGGACGGGAGCTGTAAAGGGCCCACGGGGTGCGACTCGGGCATTGTGACAGGTACGTCGCGACGATCTCCTGTCCCGGACTAGCGGAGCCACGGCGGCGGAGAGCGGAGCAGGCTAACGCGTTCGACAGGGAAATGCTACCTCTTCCGGATGGAGAACGGCCACACGTTCGGGTACGACAGCGGACAGCTGCACTACAGCGCGGCGGAGCACTCCAACTACCACCGGCTCGGGCGGTTCCGGCTCTGCAAGAACGAGGCGTGCACGGGCGGCAGCAGCGTCGACCCGGACGACGTCGTGCGGGTGCGGGACGTGCAGGGGACGGCGGCGCAGAGCTCGGAGGCCCAGGGCGCGCAGTGGCTCGACGCGGCCTCGGACGGGAGCAACATCGGCCGCACGTCGCACTACGACGACGCGGGCGCGTTCGCGATCACGAAGTGGTCGTGCGGCAAGTACTGCCTCGGCGGGCTCGAGAGGGGCGTCAGCTACGCCCGCCCCGGCGACGCGCCCGCCCTCACGTTCACCCTCGACAGGCAGGCCTGCACGCCCATGGAGATCGTCGAGGTCCCGTGCAATATCCACAGCCCGGAGAACAACTGCATGTGGGAGAAGGCGCCCGGGAGCTGCGGCCCCGGGGACAGCAGCAACTGTCGATGTTCGGGGGTCTAGGAGAGGATTTGTTGGCGAGGAATATAGAAGCATTTGGGAGGGTTACTAGGTGGGAATCATGGTCTGGGTAACGGGTTGTGGCGTCTATTCGGGCATGATTTGGTCTTGGGCTCTTGGTTACCGTCGTTTTGAGACTTTTTTTTCTTTGTACACCTGCATCTACCGGCATATACCTATCCAACAATGTGATCTGATAATATAATCTGTATAAGTAACGATTGCTATAAATAGTACCCCTTATGGCTCATCTAAGCCGCGTGTTGTGATATTTGTGGGTTCGTCGATATATTCTCATGAAAAGGGGGATTTCCCTTATAAATTTCCTTATTCAAAAGGAGTCATTACATATCAGGCTAGCTCATTGCTAGTTAATGTCGTACTCGCAAGACGTAACATCTCTTTTTCCTTAAGTTTGCTACGGTTACTTCTATTCTCTGATACGAAATATAGTAGGCTATAGAATTTGTCTATCTTAAAGGGGCATATACCTACTAGTAATTAACAGCTTGGTATATATCGATCGATAGTCTTATTTAATAGATCCTAGGTATGAAAAGGATTATACTAGCAGCATTTGCTCTTTGAAATTGTCTCTCTATTTCTTTTCTCTTAAACCCATATACTTCTATAGGCACGTTACGCTAGAGAAATATTATCTTCAACATTCTTATTGAACGTATATGTCCACTTAGTAAACCTAGCGCTGTCATATTATGCATTTCGTTTAGGTTGTCTATAATTTATAAGGCAGTTCTTATCACGACGTGTTAAATATATCGAAGCATATTTCATAGTCATCATTTCTTTTTACTGTATTACTATAGGTACCTGACTGCTGGGCTGAACTTTGTACTCCAACAACATATTAAGGTGATCGACCATACCTACATACTTACTTGATGACATGCTCCGACTCCTGAACCAGAAATTTATGATCTAGACTAACATCAGATGCAGTCTATTGGCCAATATGGAGAAGGCTTTCAATAAGAATTGGTACTTCTATAGGAAGCAGCTCATGCGGGAACTAATATATGATCTACATGGAGGAGGGTAGGGTCCAGTAATAGCAAGATGAAGAGGACTAACGATGCATGAGATAATGCGGTTAGGTTACTAGGGAAGCTGATTATTAGATAGAGGAACAAATCCTCTTCTTCTCTGCCATTGGATCTCCGTAATCGAGTCTCGGTGATGTATCTAGCATAGAAGGTAGTGTCTCCTAGAATTATGAATATTACACATTATAAGTGTATAGTAGGTATGTATTAATTCTCTAGCTTGTCCCTGGACATAAATCAGCCTATGAATACGTGCTTGAGGTCTACGATCACGTTAAGAGAAACTAAGGGTCTAAGCCAGATCTAGAATCTCAGCCTACGTATAATATTGTTGGAAAAGTTGGAAACTGGCAAAACCATGATTTATAGGAGGTATATATATTGTTATATTGTTATATCGTTATACGAAGTGTGGTATATTATACCTATAGATAGACTTTGAAGCTGATGACTTGGTAGATATATGCATATATATATCACTATGAGGTATATCTCTAGTCTTCTTATACATATAGAGGTAACAACGGTATCGAATATAGATAGTATGTGACATACGAATATCCGTACATATTCAATATTGCCAAATGGTACATGTCTTATGAGGTAGTTACACCGATCCCTGTAAGAGAAGGCGCGCACATCATCGAGGACCCACATCTCGTCATCTCTAAGAGTTTTCGTTCGTCCGAAATTAAAACACAACTTTCTCAACTTTCTCTTTTCACTTCTCGAAGAGGAAATAATCTCAATGGCAACCATGCTTCTATCTTGTAATACTTATCAAACTTACTGGAATCTTGCTCCAGTATGCAATTCCGGGGTAATCCAGTTCAGCCCACTCAGCCCACTCAGCCCTTTCTCATCTGCGCGTCGCTTGTTTTCAATTATATTAAGTACAACTCAGACCGTAACATGCAACTCACCTCGAACAGCTTCACGATGACTAGTGAGTGAGTGAGTGAGGTTACCTGACGAACGCGTTAATGATCTTTTCTCTCTCATATGTCTTATTCCATCAAGTCATAAGTGAGATTCAGACTTGAAGTGTTGCATTAGCAAAAAGATCATCTTCACATTGGCCGGCATCGAGAGGCTGAGCCTACTGCTCGCCGACCTTGCCTTACACCTAGTAACGTATAGGACTGAAACATGTCTTCCACGTGGTCTAAGATAGGTCATGGTTTTGCCTGGTTCTTTAACCTACAGCTCGACCCCTACGGCCAACGCGAGGCTGAGTCTGTTGATTCTAGAGACGCGTCTCAGTCTCATCCCGACGTCGAGCCCTACGACGAGAAGGATCCCACTGCGCTTGAATGGCTCGTCAGTGTTACACCTACACCCCGAGGAATTCTTCAATACTTCTACCGTCTCCTCCCTTTTCTGCATTGGATAACCAGATATAATCTGACATGGTTCATCGGCGATCTAATTGCTGGTAAGCTTCAGACTTAACCCCTGTCTCTCCAGCAAAACTAACGTCATCCACCTCAAGGCATCACAGTCGGTGCCGTGGTTGTACCACAAGGCATGGCTTATGCCTTGTTGGCTGACCTTGAGCCTCAATATGGACTCTACTCATCCTTCATGGGTGTGCTCATCTATTGGTTCTTTGCAACTTCCAAAGATATCACCATCGGAGTATGTCACTCATTTCTTATCATATCCCGATCGTCCTACCACGTGAGATGAACTATTACTTACCTAGTTTCTTCATCCCGAAGCCTGTCGCCGTTATGTCGACTGTTACAGGTGGGATCGTCTCCAAGGCAGAAACCGCCCTTCCTGATGTCCCAGGTCATACTGTGGCCTCCGCTCTCGCCGTCATTGTCGGGGGTATAGTCTGCTTTTTAGGGCTAGCACGACTCGGCTGGATCGTCGATCTTATCCCTCTGCCTTCCATTGCGGCTTTCATGACTGGCTCCGGAATCAACATTGCAGTCGGCCAGATCCCCACAATGATGGGTATGAATACCAAGAAGAAGCGGTTTTCGACGCGAGATGCTACATACCTAGTAATCATCAACACTCTCAAAAATCTCAAATACACCACCATCGACGCTGCTATGGGTCTTACGGCTTTACTTATGCTGTACATAATTAGGGAGACGTGTACGTATCTTGCCAGGAAGTATCCTCACCGAGAAAAAACTCTCTTCTTCATCAATACCCTCCGGACTGCTTTCGTCATATTGCTGTATACCGCTATCAGCGCCGGTGTCAACCTACACCGTCGTAGCAACCCCCTTTTCAGTGTTCTTGGCGAAGTTCCTCGTGGTATGAATAACCCCCTCTTGCGTACGTTGGGAATCGTCGATATGGAGCTGACAAGAATAGGTTTTCAACATACTGGTGTCCCCAATCTCGACCGCAGAATTCTTGCTTTCTTCGCCTCGGAATTGCCTGCAGCCGTTATCGTTGTCCTGATTGAGCACATATCGATCTCGAAATCCTTCGGCCGTGTTAATAACTATGTCATTGACCCGTCCCAAGAACTAGTTGCTATTGGTGTCAGTAACCTTCTAGGTCCTTTCCTTGGCGCCTATCCGGCCACCGGGTCTTTCTCTCGTACCGCTATTAAAGCAAAATCTGGCGTACGCACGCCGTTTGCTGGCGTCATCACTGCCATCGTCGTCCTTCTCGCCATTTACGCACTGACAGCCGTCTTTTGGTATATTCCACAGGCATCTCTCGCAGCAGTCATCATTCACGCTGTTCTCGACGTCGTGTCCCCGCCCAATGTCGTGTATCAATTTTGGAGAATATCTCCCTTGGAGGTTATCATTTTCTTTGCCGGCGTCTTGGTGACTATCTTCGATACCATTGAGGATGGTATCTACACGACAGTCTGTGTGTCTTTTGCCGTCTTGATATTCCGTTTATTCCAAGCAAAAGGGCGGTTCCTCGGAGTTGCTCGGGTCCGCACTGTCGGTGATTTAAGGTCTAGCGAGCGTCCAAGTAGAAATCGGACTTCGCAAGACCAGAAGACCTCTACAATAATCAGGGAAGGTGGAAGCTCGAGTGAGCGTAACATATTCATCCCGGTAGACCACGATGACAACTCGAACCCTCAAATACCTGTTTCTCATCCATACCCCGGCGTGTTCATCTATCGGTTCTCGGAGCTATTTAACTATCCAAACGCAACCCGCTTCCTAGACGGGCTCACAGCAGGAATATTTAAGGCTACACGCAGAACAGATTCAAATTCTCTGGGAAAGCTTGGTGTAAGTTTTCTGATGTCAACCCTCTGCTATTCGCTGTCTTGATTTACATATACGTCCTTAGGACCGTCCTTGGAATGATCCTGGCCCTCGTAAAGGCCAAGTCCTCCTCGACGATACGGCAGAGTGGCCTACTCTTAGAGCAATCATCCTCGATTGTTCGGCCGTCAATAATGTAGACGTAACTTCCATCCAAGCCTTGATCGATGTGCGCAACCAGCTAGATAGATATGCCCAGCCCGATACGGTCGAGTGGCACTTCGCCAATGTCTGGAACCCCTGGACCCGTCGTGCACTCACTGCCGCCGGGTTTGGGTTCCTACGACCTAATAAGGGAGAGATGGAGGCTGGCCGTCGCTGGAAGTCTGTCTTCAGTGTTGCCGACCTGGCAGACGCCGCCTCGCCCCTCTCGAGCGAGGGCCGGCTAGGCGAGAAACACTCGAGCCACGATGACGAGGAAATCAGCGTTCAACCGCGGCCGGTCAACAGAAGCGGAAGCGTAATCCGACAGGTACCCGTGTACGGTCTTAATCGACCGTTCTTCCATGCTGATGTGCAGGAGGCCCTCGATGCCGTGCTAGAGAATATCGAGTACAGACCTCCTGTCTTCAAGGCTTGAATAGGTGACGGGGTGATGGTATAATACCAGTTATAAATCTACCTATATACCCTAGATATCTTTTCCGTCTGCTGTCGTTTAGCAATTATATGACCTAACAGCCATCTTACTCTGTACGGCGAATTAAGCTAAGGGTGCCTGGTACTAGGCATATTACGATATAATCCAATCCAAGTCTCGCATATCTACCCTATTAGTGTATAAGTCACACTTACCTACCACCTGCTAGTTCTCAACGTGACAGTGAAATACCTAGTATACAAGATACATGTTAACCCACGTTCGCCTCACGCTCATGAACACTACCCTCTACGTACTTCTATTTCTCCTTCAACCCTCCCCTTGGCCGCCACGCGGGGAATTGGTCGCGTGTTTTGGCCGTAGCTAGCTATCTGGTAGCTAACCTAGTTTGACGCAAGAACGCATCTTCAGAGGTAGGTAGGGGGTTAGTCCTGTTCAAACCACGAACAGTCCTTCCCGTTGTTCGCTTAGGAGTACGTCTTATTACCCCTTCCGCCGGCGTGCGGATGAGAAGCCGGGGGATGTCATAGTATACGTCCGCATGCCGGACCAGGGGGGTTTTCCGATTAGGGACGAGTGTGGGGGAGGAAAAAAGGGGGGGGATTAGTGTCTATTCCAACTTACATTACTTCCTCCTCCTCCTCCTCCTCCTCCTCCTCCTCCTCCTCGGCTTATTATTATTCTATTACGCTTCATGAACCAGACTCCAATTTACTCCACGCACGATCATTAGTCCATTACGGCGACACGTAATTAATTGTATGAGTACGGTCATGATATTCTTTCCTTCTTTCACTCGTTCTTTGCGTGTCTCAAAACAGAAATTTCATTCGAAAACAAGTACAAGCACAAGCACTAAATGCCCAACTACAGCTGGGGTATCTGGTCCAGTCAAAACGCCTTCCTGTGCCCTTGCTCCTTATCCTCTGCCTTGCCTTGCTTTGCCTTGCCTTGCCTGCCGTCTATGTAGGGTAATGTGTATGCATATATACGGGTGCTTCGTTATCCCTGGGGGATGAGATATTCGTATTCCTTCCGCTTACGAGTGCCAGCTTCCCTTCTTGCCCTCCGCGATGCTATGTATAATCCGGCACCTCCACGTCTGACAGACCTTCTCCCTGCCTAGATTCTTGAACTTGGGACCCTGAGGCCCCGTCACGTAGTGGTATTGGCCGAACAATCGCCACTGTCGCACGTCGTTTAGACCATACAGCTTGTCGCCCCAGGTCCCCTTGTAATAAAACCAGTTCGTCGGCGCATCTGCATTTTCTTCAACCGGCTCTAAGCCTTCGTCGTCCTCGGCGGTGGTGTAATCGTACCAATAACCCCTTAGGTTCTTAGAAGGGTCCCATAGGGGACCCCTATCCGTGACGTCCTTGAGCATCTTGAAGGGCAGCACGTACGGATGGTTACCGGGGGTTGCATACATTGCATGTGATCCGACAGCGCTGTAGATGACCGGCCTCTGTATCTGGGTTTCGTTTCCACGTTTCTCAACGGCATTCCATGCGTATGCCTGACCGCCTTCATGCTCGCTGAAAAAGACAGCGCGAGGAACACCGGACTCGAAGCGGATCATACAATGCTCCCAGTCGCCCACATGGTTCCCGTAACGGGTGCCCAAGACCGTCTGTCCTAGATTGTAGGCGTAAAAGAAAAACCAGAAGGCATCGACGATGTCGGATCCTTTGTCAACCAGAACGAGGGTGACGGGCGCTCGGGAGTAACCGGACTCGTCGGGTTTATTCCTTGTGTTCTGTGCATCTTGTGCCGCCTGGGACATGAGCACCTTCTGCTCGCGAGAATGGAGTCGCGATCGTCTTGCGAGACGCTGAGCTCGGGACACGCCACCTGGTAACTTACGAGGGTCAGAAATACGGTGTAGGGGATGATCCTTATCTACATCGAACCACGTCGTGTCATCGCTAGGTAACTGTGCAAGCTCCGAACCTTCGTCGATCTCGCCATCAATGTCATGGTCGTCGCCGAATGAGATAGGTTCGTTTGACTTGCTGTGAAGCCACTTCGGGCGAGACTCGACATCGTCCCTGCTCTTGAGATGTTGAAACCCGAGTTCGGAGCTCAACTGGTTTAAGTTGGACAAAGTCAGAGGCTGGGACTCGTTGAAAGGCCATGCATCATCTTCGAGATCCGGAATGACATGTTTCATATGTTCAGCAATATCAGAGGGCCAGAAGAACTCCTGGGAGTAGAGGTGGACTAGCGGAGCGTAGTCTAGGACATAACTTGGGATGCCTCTCAGTCGCTTTTTATTCTCGGTACCGTTACTCGCCGCTGTCGTCGCCGATATAAGAGTTGGGTCTTCGGTTAAGATATCTCTCAGCTCATGTCTATGACCATCGTCCTTATGCTTCGGCTTGGCTGGAGGATCATTCTTTAGGTGGAGCAAGCCACAAAGACCGAACCAGCGGCATGTTTGGCGGTCAAGCCAATAGGGGGAAGTATTTATCCACAGGCGGTCAGCGTCCTGCTTCTCCTTATCGGGAGGGACAGGATTAAGGACTCGAGGTAAGACAGTAACGAGTAACACGATGACACTAAGCACGATAGCGGCTATGGTCACTCGGCGGAGATGGAACATCGAGAGTAGAATAGGTCGCCGGCGCGCATAGCACGGGCGGTTGAGGTCAGGCTGAAGCTAGATCCTTAAAAGAGCGATATAGTCGAAGATTTCGTGAGACAGTAAGAGAGGAGAGAGAGAGAGAGAGAGAGAGAGAGAGCGCTTGCACTTTGATCAGAAACGACGGTAGAGGGAATGAAAATAGTTAGAATAACAAGGAGAGGCGTAGAATGCGAATAAGAAGGGAGGGAAAAAGAAAAGAAAAAAGAAGGCAGTATTTTAATTAACTCCCCATTACCAGGAAAGGGTTATTATTTTTTTGTGAAGAGGGAGGAAAGATATAGGAAGATGAAAAGACGAGTGAATAGTAAATAGTGGTGGTAGTGGTAGTAGGAAGAGATGTAGTGAGAAGTAGTGAGAAGTAGTAAAAAGTTGGTCCCTGGTGATGTGCAATGTAAAAGATGGAAGATGTGCGATGTACCGTAATCCCACTATACTAGGTAATAGGTACTACGTACTGTATGTACTAAAGGGATTGCGACAATCGGTGGGGGCTTGTTTTATGGGTTATGGTGGGTTATGATGGGTTTGGTGGGCTATGGTGGGCTATGTTAAAAATTCCAGATCTGTAAAGATATGTACCTCTGTTAGTGGGAACTTACGTTACAATCATGAATTGCATAGGAAACGATGTACAAGCGATCTTACTTTCTAATTTTAGTCCCTCCTTTAACCCCTGCATGCGCGGCAAGATGATTCCGTAACGGACATGCGTGTCACCTTACCTAATCGGGTCAGATAAGTAGGTACCTGCTACAAGGTATGTAGGCATCTACAATCGATACCCTCTAGGTACATACCAAGGTACTTAGTAGTACAATGGGTACAAACAGGTTTAGAACTATGATATTTTAGGTACGTGTAAGTGCCGGTAGGGACCGAGGACCGATACGGAGGATATACATACAAAATGCGACCCACGTGTTAAATACTCGTCTCTCCTTTCTCATTATGTTGTACTATGTCTTTTAAGTTCTAACACTTTATTTCTAAACATCACGCGGAATGCCAAATACTGTGGTGTTACATCAATGTCTTTATCTCTTAGTCACGAATGCATTCATATTAGGATTAGACTCCTCGTTCTCCAGCCTTTTTTTTTTTTTTTTTATCTAAGACGCAACCCCTTGAAAACCCCCGAGGTGATCATAATTACTCTTCTTTCTCGTGCGAGTGACAAAGAAGAGCCTGCCAACAATCCACGTGTAACTTACTACGACTGTGACTTGTTATACCATGATATCGTTACTTTTTTTTTTCTTTTTATGAATGGCACGAAGCATAATTTGGAATTCTACACCAGCATTTATTAATAACATAACCTTGAATTAATTCATTTTCCAACCTAAGAAAAATTGACCGCCATTTTAGCCTTTTGACATAGTGCAGACACGAGAGATAAACGTCAGTGACAGGACTCAAAATAGTGTCATAACTAACAGCCTCTCGGATGTAATTATAGTTACTATAAGTCGGCACCACCAATTTTCTTAATAGTGGGCATAGACTTACACGAGAAATCGTCCACCCACACGGAATCGTCTGCTAAGTTTTATACATTAATATACCCATAGCTTAACCCGATCACGAGGGACTGTGCTCCATTGCTACGTGGAGCAGTGGAAACTGTATCGTGCATCGTGCAGTGCATCAGGTGGGCTTTATGCATTCTCCATTCAGTCAATGGATGCCATTGCAATATGGGTATGATATCCAGAAGTTATACTAAGGGAATTATCATGTTACTCATTTACGACAATTCTAATGAGTTCTATACCTACCTACTACAGGTACCATATTTGTTACCTGGTTTAAATAGGTTATGTGGGTATAGAAGGTATACGAATTATTATAACCAGTAACGATTTCAGTTCAAGGCCCTCTTCTCAAAATCATGGATTTATTAACCTTTGTTATTAGAAAGTACGAATACTTCCTCCGCGACATGTGTGGGTGAATTCTATCAGTTAGGACCTACCTCCAAATATTGTTAAATAAAAACAAAGACTTGTAAAGGCAAGCCGAGGAGAAACAAAAGAAGCACCCTACTCATCAAAGCCAGGGAGACAATATTTGAGATATAACTAGTATAAATGACCATTTCATACAATAGTGGCTATCATACTATACCTCTCTTTTGATCATAGCTTACCCACAACACTTACAAGTGACTTATACAGGTGTTGAACGATCATGATGCTAAAAGATCACAAGGTTCTTTTTATCAAGTCTCTCAAATTTATGTAATATCCTGTGAGAGAGAGAATCAATTGAGGAATTTGTGTGTACTTGAGGTTTACATAACTACAGCTATGATATCGTATTTATCTACCTAGGTAGGTATCTAACTATGTTTCTCTCTCTAACCTTGATACCTACCTGCTACCTTATATTAAGTTAGAGTCATACTAAAAGAAGTATTCAGAGGATACTATCGTATTATTAAAAAGGAATGAATGCCGTAGGACTTTTCTTTTCGATAAGAAAGTACTGACTGCATAAACCTCCATACAACCACCTAAGCTAGGGGTAGGTATAAAGTCAAGTATTTGGAAGGCTTGGAGACAATTCACACGAATAGGTAAGACATGCACATCTACTAAGCCTTATATTACTTGGACCTGGAATATTGAATCTTTAGATAAGAAATGAGGTATGTGATCTACTCAAGATAGACTTACTGGTCATCATTTGGATGCATTTAAATATATCTTATATACCCGACAGTCAAGCGCTACAGAACTCGGTTTAGATATAATAATTACCTATGTATACGTTCAGGTTCGAAGCCAAGCTAAATTTAAAAGCTATAGTTATCGTTACTATAATGTATATAAAGTATAAAGACTATTAAGTACGAGGTTGAACTAATTGGCCTGAATATAGCACAGCACAGTACAGTACTATAAGTAGCAGTATAGCCTTACTTAATAAAAGTCTGTAAGATGATTGGTCAGGAAAACAAGGTGTTGTACAACGTATGTACAAGCTCCTCTAACCCCTCCCCGGAACGGCGCAACCCCACTAGGTCCCGCGATTGGAGCTCAGCTAGAAGCTTCTACCGTAAGAGAAGCTTCACTTTTCTAGTTTATTCGGCTGTGGGAAAGCACGTATGTGCATAGTATATAGATATAGGCAGGTACACCACACATACATTAATAACGTTACATTCCAATTGTAATTCCAATTGTAACTGCAGCCGCAAACATATTCCTTCCAAACTTTCCTTTTCCTTCTTACTCACCTTTTTTTTTATTACCCTATTTTTTTTTTTTTCCTTTTCCTTTTCTAACGTAAAATCTCAATTTTTCACTCTCCGCAGTTCGTAAAATCTTCCTCAACCACCTCTCCTCTCCTCTACTACCGCTTGCTTTTATAACCTTTCTATCTCATCCACTATCATCCAAGACACGCGATCAAATAATCGCAAAGATGGCTGCCTCGGAAGACCAGAAGAAGCGTAGCTACGCCTTTTTCGATATCACTATTGGTACCAAGCCCGCCGGCCGCATCACCTTCGAGTTGTTCGACGACATCGTCCCCAAGACGGCCGAGAACTTCCGTGCATTATGCACAGGTGAGAAGGGACTTGGGAAGAGTGGCGTGCCTCTTCACTACAAGGGAAGTAAATTCCATCGTGTCATTAAACAGTTCATGATCCAAGGCGGTGACTTCACTGCGGGTAACGGTACTGGCGGCGAGAGCATATACGGTGCTAAGTTCGAAGATGAGAACTTTGAGCTCAAGCATGAGCGTCCCTTCATGCTTAGCATGGCAAATTCCGGTCCCGGTAAGTTTTATCACTATGAAATGTCATAGCATACACCATATTTATATGTCCTTGTCTTCTTAAGGCACCAATGGCTCCCAATTCTTCATCACGACCGTCCCCACACCCCACCTCGACAGCAAGCATGTCGTCTTTGGAGAGGTCAAGTCCGGCAGGTCTATCGTGCGACAGATCGAGAACCTGCACACCACAAGCGACAAACCTGATCGAGATGTTACCATCACCGACTGCGGCGAGCTCGAGGGTGCAGCCGCCTTGGCATCCGATGTTAGAGCCGCGGATGCCTACGGCGACCAGTACGAAGATTTCCCTGAGGACGAGACCGAGCAGCCGATCCCGGCGTCACGTGTTTTGCAGATTGCGGCCGACTGCAAGGATTTCGGTAACAAAGCCTTCAAGGCGAATGATGTGCTCGTCGGGCTTGAGAAGTACCAGAAAGGGTTGCGGTATCTTAACGAGGAGCCCGAGATTAAGGACGACGAGGCAGACTTGAGAGCCAAGCTCGATGCCCTGCGCTTTACGCTTAATTGCAATTCGGCGCTACTCAACCTGCGCCTTGAGGCCTGGGAGGATGCGGAGCGCGGCGCCGCTGCTGCTCTCGCCGTCGCCGGAATCTCAGACGCCGAACGTGCTAAGGCCCTGTACCGCCGTGGCGTCGCCCTCGTCAAGCTTAAGGACGAGGATGCCGCGATCGAGGCCCTCGAGCAGGCTAAGAAGCTGGCCCCTACTGACGCCGCCATCTTGAAAGAGCTGACCGCCGTCAAGAAACTGGCCGCCGCCCGCCTGGCTAAGGAGAAGGCATCGTATAAGAAGTTCTTCGCATGATCTCGATCCACTAGCATATTGGTCACGTTTTACGGCATGGGAGACAAAACATAAAATAAGGGGGGAAGGGGAAGGTAAAATGGGTGCGGTAGCGAACAATACCCGACTAGTGCCCTTAAGGACACTATTGAATTCAATATAAGGAGAGATGAGCTTGATCTTATCAATGGCTTTAGACGTATACGTGTACTTGTGCCTACACATGAGAGGGAATAAAGGGGGGAGCGGGAGCGGGAGCGGAACTAGAGGCAGAACTTGCCGGCGTATGGAGAGGACCCAGACTTTTTAGATCCAAGTTGTTCCTACGCCCGAGTTAAGAGAGAGCTTACGATACTTATCTGCTATAGCACGTAGCTACCCGTGCAAGTCAAGGGGACTATTAAACGAACGAACGAATTTAAAGAGAGAAAAAAAAGCATCAAATACCTTTTGAGGAAAAGACTTCAAATCACGCATGTTAGTAAGGCCAATCAGATCTCTTCTAAGTGAAAATCTCTTAAAAAAAATAATAGTCTCAATTTTTGTTTTTACTTTTTTTTTTCTTCTCTACTTCTCTTCTTTTCATTTTGACCCCTACCATCACCTATTTAATGGTGCTTTAAATGTACAACCTCGAAGTAAAGGGGGAGGGGGGTCGGTCTTAATAAGAAGGGGAAGGGTATGTGTGTGTGTGTGTATGTGTGTGTGCCCTATCCCTATCTACCTCTCTAATGTAACTGACCACCTCCTGACACATCTAAGTTATTCATCGATTATGAAGATTTTCAAGGGGGGTTACCTATCATAGTAACCTGGGATGGTAGTAAGAGGTAGGTAATGTAGGTAGGGCAACTTCGATGTAGATAGATGATATGCGTATCCTTCCTCCAAAAATCTGATTTGAGATGAGCCGAGCCGAGAAAGAAACCCCCCCCCCCCCCTTTTCTACCATCTCATCTAATCCCATTTTCATCTTTCGCCTTCATACTCCCCGTCCCTTTTTGATTCTCTAAATCGTATCTCTTCGTCAACTATTCGTTTCGTCTGTCTCGTGATACAGGAAATCCCCCTCGCCCTGTCGTGTATGGATGGTATGACATATACGACGCATGTGACGAAGGTGTATGTTATGAACAGTGATATCATGATATGGTTGATATAATGTAGTAATATATGCTATCAGAATACTTCGTATCATAACATGCTTTTTTTTTCGAATTTCCACGTGGCAGAGGGATAGTACTCGACTGCTTCTTTCACCTAAATCCAAAGACATGAACTGGCAGTTCTATAGTGGACCGCCGTTTTGCTATTCGAGTTCGATGACGATTCCTCGACCACAGCTGTAATCGTTGGACCCGCGATTTCACGCGCCGGCCTGGTTTTCTAGAGTTGAAGCACGACTAGTGCTTCGAGCTCGCATCGCTCTGCCAAGATTCCGAGAAGCTACCAAGAATGCTCTTACTGCTCTTCTCCTCTTTCTCTCTGCTCTTGTCCCGCACCAGCGACGGTGGGCTGGTCGTTTCTTTCGCCTTTTCCTTCTTACCGCCGATCAACCCTTGAAGAAAGTTCCGAGGGTTGATCGCATATCCAGCTTTCGTTCGCAATGTCCCCGTGGAATTGGCTATATCCATACTATCCGACACATGCCGGAGATCTTTTCCGTCACGACCATGATTTCGAAGTGTTGACCGATCCCCGCCATCTGGCTCACTACCGGATGAACCAGGCGGACGACATGCTTCGCTCTCTGTCCATGGCAGATTGACTGCATCCAAAAGCGACGTCTTCTCCAGACTTTCGGCCAAGTCTTCCCCGATTACAGATTCCTGCTCCGCCGTACGAGACGCCTCTATACTAGCGAGGCATTCGTCAGATCGCTGTTGAATGTCGAGGCAGATGACATGGAATTCGGCCAGTTCGGCATCGAAATCAGATGGGTCCGTATATGAAGATTTATGGCTTGATTCAAGCCACAGTCTCACTAGGGCTGCGTAGTTCCTAGGTTGGTCGATAAGATACGGTAGGGATGGAAAGCCTTCTCGAGACATCGGAGATAGGCGGCCAAGAATCGTGATAGGAGTCGAGTACGAGGCAGGGAGAGCAACGAGATTACGTTCGGTTGGTATTGAACATATTTGATCGATGTAGTCTTTAAAAGGTTGCCTATGGATACCTAAGAACTTATTCATCGGCTCCATCCAACTCTCCTTCTTCCCGAAAGTAGATAGATTCGCTAGGGCCTGGAGTCCTTTCGCTATGAGCGTCAACGTCCGCTGAGCTCGACTACGCGGGTTATCCCGCAGGAGCCCGAAGAGCTTAGGATTCAAGATCGCTGGGCAGATGAAACGTAAAAATAAGAAGCCCGAGACACACGTGTAATTGACGGTGCGGAGGAAGTCGCCGTACCGATCTTCCGCGACGGCTCGGACGTATTTGAGAATTTGTCGAAGCTCGAGCGGCAGTTTCGTTGCGGAATCGGCGATATATTCCCACACCTCGGTCGTCAGCTGCATCAACAAGGTCCAGTGTTGTTGCATCTCGTCAGCATGGTGTATTCGACTCGGATCCACCTCGCAATCTGGGTTGAGTTCGTTGATCTCAAAGATCTTATCTGCTAAAATTTCTTCGAGAAATTCCTTCCCTAAGCGGCGCATGTGAAATTCCAAAGCTTGTGTGAGCAGGGAATTGCCTCGAAAGAGAAGATTCGCCTCCCCAGCCAGAGACCTCATGTCGCGGACGAGTAGATCCCTATCGCTCGCGGAATTCGAAGAATCGGTTGACTTTAGTCGCCGACTGAAACGTAGTCTTTTCATGTTGCTTTGACTTCCAATCCCGTCAATTTCCTCTTCGACGAGGGCCATGAGCCATTCGCTAGAACTCCCCGACACTTGGTAAATATTTAGGAGCAGCTCCGCAAGCCGTCGCATGGCAGAGGGTATGGCCAGAGCTATCTGGCTTGTCAGCCCGACACTAAACTTATGGAGAAGTTTAGACAGCGGTTCATAATCTTTTTTCCCGAGAACAACTAGCTCGTCGTGATTAACTTTGACGAGCATGCTTCCAATAGACTCCTGCTTCTCATCGCACACTTGAAACCATTGCTCGTGATCTTTTGCTCGTTCCAACTTATCCAGGGGTATATCCACCGATCCGCACACGATTTCCGTCAAGTTCCCAGTCTTAGGGAGACCTAGAGATGCTTGTAGCTGATGGCTGAGGCTCTCTAGGTTTCCGTCCACTCGCTTCAAAACAACAGATAAAGATGGTAACGTGGTAGGCAACTCAGTAAACTGAGTTACTTCCCGCCAAAAAGGGTTCTTCGTATCGGTCTGCGTCGTTGTCCGGGACCGAACTTCGTTATCTATGATCACCTCGGCGAGATAGTTACCGGTCAGAGGATCTCGGTCGCGAGAGTGACGGTCGTAGTGATCCGGATACGGAGTTGCTTTCCGAATTTTGGCTTCCGTTACTCGAACTTGAACGGTCTTCTCTAAGCGGAATAGCTGCCCCTCAAAGCTTTGATCGAAATCTCGCATCTCGATCACCTTTCCTGTAGACGCTTCAAGCCCGTATAAGTCGGGAACGGCGAATGCTCGCAGGAGCACAAACCAAACCTCGAACAGGACCCTCGAATCTAGGGCGAGATAGACGGGGCGGAATATCGAAAGCTGCTTGGAGGTAGACGAGTAAATCGGGAATATCGCAATGCAGTACTCCTCGTCTAAGACGGACCTGTCCAATTGTTGTATAGCACAACGTGACAATTGTGATAGCTCGATGATCGAAAGTACCGCCACATCATTTTCGGTCATCAGTTTGAATTCGCCATTGTCTTGTAGGATGCAAGACACCCTCCTCCACGATGTTAAACCAGAACGGAGATCTCGAGTGGATGGACGTTTCACGATAGCGCGTGGTGACGTAGCGGTGCCTTTGTCCCACAGCATTACCTTGCCGACCTTGATGATGGCCGCATCTTTGGAGGACGAAGTGCTCACAGCCAGAGACCCTCGTCTCCTCATTTCCGTTCGACCAGAGTTGGGCGAATTGGCGTTTTTGCCGTTAGCGAACCTGACCGTGTTGGGACGTAATTGTTGCCAGCAAAGCAAACTAGCAAGCCATAAGTCGAATTCCTCAGGCACGAGAGGTCGTAGGAGAAGCTCCACTCCCATCTTATTGTTCAAAATCTCGAGGCACTTTCCTTTGTCATCTGGACCGTCCACGGGTAAAGTCCTGCACCCACGTAGATCCGTAAGCACCGGAATGAGGAACGTCCCATTCTCACCAGTGTCGTACAGCAAGCTGCCCCTGTCTTCGTCGATGCAACATATTCCACTATACCATGGACCATTTAATTCTGCTTGGTATTCGACCTCGCCCTTCATACGACCACACAAGGTTCTCATTAGAAAAAGAATCTTGTTCGCATCGTCCGTGGGCACCGGGAGCGGCAGCGAGTCCACGGAAGGCGGCGGTGATATTAGAGGGGACGTTGGGCGAGAAGAGGCGCGCTTTATCAGGCGGCGATTGGAAGACTTTTTCTCCTTGCTTGACGACGGTGTCAGTTTTAAATCCGGGGGTCTGGTTGGCGCGACTGACGGATAACCCACTGACTCGAGCACAGTGGGCGGGTGGCGAACGTCGAGATCTGGAAATGATTGGGAGCCGGATGACGAAAAGGAACCCACTCTATGCCTAGAGTCCGCCGGAGGGGATACAGCCTGCTGCCGTAGCGCAAGCGCACCATCCATGGTATGCGTGCGTGGTCTAAGGGCCGCCTTTTGCTGATGTGAGGGCGGACTCGCAGAGGTACTATCCAGAGACTCGCTAATGGCATCGTTAAATACAACACCTTGTCTTCTCTTTTCATCGCCGGGTATGGATCTAGGCGAGCTTTGCTGAGGCGATGCGGTACCAAAACCCCGGGACACTTGTACGATGTTGTTCGTGTCAGCGGAAAGGCCGTTCTCGCTTGACTCAGGTGTAACCGTCCGGGTGCTCGCCTCCTGCACTTCGACATTGGACGTGGAAGTTGTGCGCAGGTTGCTGCTGCTATTGTTGGCAGACCATTCCGCGCCCGGTGGAAGCGTGTCTCCCGCAGTAGCTCGAGCCCAGTCTACGAGGTTATCGATGTGATCGCTGTGAGTGTCCCTTCCTGCCTCCGACGGCGGGGAGGGACCGTGAACGTGTTTGGAATGCATCGAAAAGGGCGGGTTGAAGCATTGAGTGCTAGGCCGATCTCGCGCAGATAGAAAATGCGAATTGGCTTGTCTTGCGATTGCATGTATGTATGATTGCTAGGGTTTCCTACCTCATTCACCAGCCAGATGCTGTGAATCCGACTTGCATGAAAATATCGTCGTCGTCGTCGTTGTCGTAGTCTGTCATAAATCAGAGGCGGATGATATATCGTTCACAAGCTGCCATCGAGGGGTGTACATTCTAGACAGACGTCGTGACTGCCGAGAAGAAGATGCGAAGGTCGGGGGGAAGATCAGCGCATGGTAAGGCAAACCAGATGGAATCGAATCGAGTATGCGCGACACAGGCTCTGCAACAAATTGGGTAAGTGTGTGCTTTCTTGCAGGCTTTCGTGCAGGTATTATCATAATCTCATAAAATCGACAGAATCGTGTGCTTGTACGGGTAGGTATATTTTTTGGGTATATTTTCAGCTTCACCGTGCAATGATACCCATACAGCACGTGGAATATTAAGTATCAGGGATTGCAGGAACCGGTAAGCTTTCAGAAAATTGTAATTGAGGTGTGGGCGAGACGACGAGTGGTTCAAGGCTGGCTGTTTGCCGGGTTTTGCTCGCATTAGAAGACGGTCAGGAGGGCACAGCAGCAGAAGGCGCAGCCTATCGTTCTACTCGACAGGCCAGGGCAGCCAGGGCTATGCAAGCAGAGAGAGAGAGAGAGAGAGAAGAGAGAGAGAGAGAAAGAGAAAGAGAAAAAGAGAGAGAGAATGATCAGGCCCGCCGTTTGGTTCTGTGCTTCTGTGCTTTCGTGCTTTTGTGTTTCTGTACTTCTGTGCTTCTGTGTTTCTATGTTTCTGTACTTCTGGTGCTTGCCTTCTATGGATGTTCCTGGTCCTTCTGGATTCGCATAGCGAAGGTCGGAGTATTATCTGCAGGACCGCCGCCTGTCTCGAACCAGTAGAGGGCGGCGATTGGATCCCCGGCACAAGTTCAAGTTCGAGACGGCAAGCTACCGACTAAGTAATTTTGGCGGGGAGATGTGCGACGACAAACGAGGAAAATGTGTTTCCGTACCTCCTATTGCCTACTAGTATTGTAGTACGTTTGAGAGAATATTTTTTGAGAAGGGGGGGGGGTTGAAGAGGAATAGCTTCTAATCAGATCAGGTACTATAGAAATGGGTATGAGATTGTCTCAGATGCGAGATGTGGATATAGAAAATAGTCTGATTTTGTTTGGTTTGATACGTTCGGCGAAAATGAAGATGGAGAAGGTGGAGAGTTATGCAGAAAGTACTTTATTAATGAATTGCATATAGTACGTTAGGAGTAGTTAAACTAAGAGAGTGAATAGAAGTTGAGAAGGATCAATACTTTTGTTTAAAAACATAAAAACATAAAAAAAAAACTTTTATTTCGAGAAAGAAGAAAAGAATAAAATAGTTAGTTAACCCAAAATAAAACTAAATAAAATTAAATAAAATAAATTAAAAGACCAGCATTGACTCTAGGACACAGACAGAAAAAAAGTTAATTGCAGCTTCCATGTTCCTTCGGCTGATTTTAGAGCTAGGGGATGCCTGTAATAGTAAGTAAACTGGTTGGAAGGGAAGGCTCTACCGCATCCATGATGGTACCTAGCAGCGATTGACATTGGATAGAGTTAGATGACTTTAGATTTGACGATTAATACTAGTACATACTATCTACATTGATGTATGTACGCTTGCTGTAAGTGGTAATTAACACCTCATTGACAACATAAGTGTTGTATGTGCATACCTTACGTAGATACCTACTCCGTACCTACTTAATAATTACCTACATCCTAGAGATTATCTACCTAGTGTAGAGTAAGCCTACCCGGAACGCTAGTAATAATCGCCTATTCTTATTTTTAGACCAAGTCTAAACACATGCAGTTCACGTCAGGACCATGTAAATACGCGTATACATAGGACACTTACAAGCATCTAACAAGCACCTATACACCTATCGAGTTTTGATAGACCTCTAATATGTAAGTCACTCTTAATATGGTAGGTATAAATATCATTTCAATTATATGCCAACTTAAAGTCAACCTTCAGCTGTTAATGTTACTACCTACACAAAGATAAAATTAAAGTCACTTATAGATTCCTTTGTATTAGATGATATATTTTAAAAAAAAAAAAAAACTTCGGATGTGCCATTACAGAATAAATGCAACCCCGTTCAATGTCCTAGTTAACGGGAAGGAATCCGTTTCCGCCCCTTTTGACGTCCCATGGACCATTCCAACATCATGACCCTGTCTTGCAGCCTGTCCGTATTAGGGACTACTTATTGATATATTAACTGTCCCTGGTGTTGATATAGATTGCCAAGCGGTAACGCCGCGAGATAGTATCCTGTAACTTATAGCTAACTTATAGGCAAGGATATGTCGACGCGTGTATTCAGTATTCGTTCAAACTTCAGCTGTTTAGATAGTAGATAGCTGCTTCGCAGCTGAGATGAACCGGTACCTTACAGTCTTAACAAATTTAAGGGTAAGACCACAGTGACGATCACCGTGATACCAAACGATCCTTCGGTATCCGGGGCTCGTCTCGCAGTAGTAATAAGCTGTAACAAGCTACTGCGTACCGGCACGCCCTGACAGTATGTCGGGATAACCTGAAAGGTTCCTGATAGGACAACTGTGATATAGCCCTAGGTTCCACGGAATACATACACTACCTACACCTACATACCTGATATCCTTTCTAGCCATTAGTACCTATGCTCACTCTTACACAGTATATAACTGAAGCACATGCATGGGAATAGATAAGTTGAACCTTGCTTCGACAACTGGCCCGTTTTTTTTTCTCTACCTGTCTCACACGCTCATGTGCTTCTAGAGAAAGATTTCGTATGTGTGACTAGTAAAGACCAAAGGTCTTCTTCTCCTTCTTCACATACCTACTAATACATGTATGGAACAAGTAGATATGGGGTCCAACAGCCTTAGGACAAACCCATGTCTCAGAAGGCTTTGATATCAAGCCTCTCTTTCCTCCCTAAATCTCGATTCTCGGTAGGGTTCCGGATGAGCTCACTTATTATTACATGGATATCACAACTCACCGGGGAAGAGGGAGGGGGTGCCATCTCGATTGGATAACAAGAAAAAAAGAAAAGAAAAGAAATAATATTCGTCACAAACAATGCAACACAACTCCCGTTGTTGCGGATGCGAATCCTCTCCCCAAGTGCGAGACTAGGCCAGGAATGTATGTTTCTGGACGAAGACCTGGATGAGCCTATCACGGGGATCGAGACCTCGCATATGAAGTGTAACCGAACGCCACCATTCTAATTATCTTGCGGTCTGCACGGCACCCGCAAACGTGCCCGTCTTGTGTTGCCGTATCCAGCTTCCCGGATCACATTAATAGGTTATTGTGCACAAAGGATACTTTGTATATGTACCTATTAATATCAGGAATAATCAACATTTTGTGTTTGAAGATGGATAGATCATGGATGTTACATTACTACCTGGGTACATTGTATGTAATGTACTACATACGCAGTACGTACGAAAAGGTATGTTTCCCGATTGGGCTATTTACATAATACCAGGCAGCCTTCCAGGAACCGCTTATGTATATGTGCATGGTGCATGTGCATGTTACACCTCTCGCAGCAACAGGCTCTCTATAAGTACATTTTCTACCTGGTAGGTAATTTAGCCGACTCCGACCTTCGATGTGAAATGTGAGGAAAAAGACTTCGAAGAACATTCGATTATGATGAATAGTAGTACTACTTAGGTAATTTACACAACCGGGTGGAAATTAGCTTTCATCATCCATCACCTATAATAAGTCTCCTTCGCAACTACCGACGAAAATATAAATATAATAATAACAATAACTAATAATAATAAAATAATAAAAATATACCTGCATAAGAGGTATCTTTTGTAAATGGTAAGGACAACACAGGATATGCGAAACTTAGTCCCATTTATTTTGGTTCAGTCGGTCAGTACCTGTCCTTAACCGAAAAGAAGGTTGACATGGTCCGTTCCGCAGCGATCGGCCGAAGTCACGGCTTTTACCATTACATACGTATACATATAGGTTATAGATATAAATATAAACCTAATACATCTATATACATGCATGTGCATGATTTAAGGATCGTTAAGTAAATAAACAATCATTAATATAAGCATCCATTATATTAAAAACCAAGTTTATCATGACTTAAGTAAACATTAATACCGAAGGCGAGAAAGGAAAAAGAAAAGGAAAATATTATAAGAGAGAAAAAAAATTGAAATTTAGAGCAGGGTATATATAGGTATATATAATATTTCCCTTCTATATTTATTTATATTTTTCTTTTTATAAAAAGAAATGATATATTCCGGGGACAACGAACCATGGAACATTCGGACGATGTTCTATCTGGATCCTTCCGTCACCGCCGCCCGCTGCAGAGGCCCGAATCGGAAACCAGGAAAGCGAAGGAAATATGACAACAAAAAATCTTGAAAACCAAGGCATGTCCACGTTACATAGTATGCATACTACCTGGTCAAGTGACGGGGGGGGCCTCCCGGTCCTATAGTATCAACAATAATAAGCGACAACACGACCATGACCATGACCATGACCATGACCATGACCATAGAGTCATAGACCGCTAACTCCCCGCATCATATCTCGGAGAGATGGATAGGAAGGATTAGACCCCTTACGAAGTCGTGGCAGATTATATACCATACTGGTTAGACTAACTATTACTAGAAGATAAGCCATGCCAAAGGTGTATCATAAGGAGCGCGGTATTAAGTATAAAATGATAACCAAACAACAAGTTATTACTATAGTTAATACTATGTAAGTTGCTTATCTGGTTAAAGGATCAGCGCCGGCAGAGACCAAACGTTCACTTAACTCGACGGTCTTATATATAGGTACCTTGGTTGGTACCTCACTTATGATATATATGAACAGATATGCTTGATATAAGATATCTGGTATATACTATCATAGCCAGAAATCATTATGTATGTGATAATATCAAATGTACCGCACACGTGCATATATGTAACAGGTATATTGCTTCGCTTCGCCTCGTCTGGCCTCCGTGAGATTGATCCGTACCTACATTTGTACGGACATAGATAGTATGTACCATATATCGGTATATATAGGCATCAATATATAGGTACCTATGCACGTTTTGCACCATCATTCATGCTTGCCTCGATGTGGCTTACATAGTACATTTGACACAGTCATGGCAACATACATCCTACCTAGAACCTTACCGCCCATAAGACAGAAGAAGCACACGCATGCAACCTCCTTACAATATAAAAACCGCAACACGCTCCCACCCAGTGGTACGGTCCCGAATCCACGCCCCGTCAACCTTGCCTCCACTATCTACTATCGTATTCTATGGTATATTCCACATAGCAAGATTCACAAGATCAGGTCAGGCTAGCCTTTTTTGCCTTGTCTTACCTTGCCTTGCCTTGCCTTGCCTTACTCTACCTATTAGCCTACTTGGTATTTATAGCCTATACGTAGCCCACAATGAGATACGTAGTCTATATACATACCTCTTACCGAGATACGTTATATATAACTCACGCGTTGCACGGATAATCGGTTGGCTTCGCCGAGTTTTCATATTATGACTGCTGTTCCAGGTAGATGGGTAATATTTGGAAAAATATCCAACGTTAATGGTTGGTTGGCTTCGATGTGTTAAGGTTGTGTTTTAAAGTACCTAATAAGGCTGGGCTGGAAAGAAATTCTTAAGCCTGATATCTCGGCCGTAGATACGGTCGGTCATAGGTAGCCCTTCATACTAATTATGTACGTGATAATTAATTAGACATCTCTGGTTTTACGTATTCTTAAGCTAGAAACCAAACAAGGCCCCATATGTTAATTATAATCTTACGCACATAGTCACATGGTCATATCAGTACCTCATAAGGTAGGCTAGGTAGAGGACGTTGAAGGGCGACAGAAACCCTGGTTGATTCATTGATTTGACAGACAAGGTTGTGCAAGACAGTTGGCCCTGGTACACCTGTCCTCAACTCTGGCTTGCTGCCGGTGAACGCTCAACTGGGCGGAATACAAGTTGGGATATCAAAAAAAGACGAGAAAAAGCCCTTACCTGCCTGCCTTACACGCCCCCTTTCCTACCTCACTCCCTCTCATCCGCCAAGAATCATTAGTCCTCTCCCGTAACGATTCTGCTCATAGCACCTCCCTCCATCGTGTCCCAAAAAGTCCGGCCAAAAAAAGGATAAGAAAAACTGCTCACGTAGTAAAAAAGAAGACGAGAGAACAATTTATCGACGATGGTATCATCTTCTGAGCGGCTCGCAAGAAGCGAAAGAAAAGGGGGAGAACGAGAATGATATGCCCTTGACCTAAACCGCGTATCTGCCAACTCCATTTGCCCAAACTCTTGTCTCCCTCTCTGCCCTCCCGCCCAAATCAAATAAGTGTCAAACGGTATCCATGAGTAATTGCAGTTCCAAAAAATCGAAGTGTAACTAAACGGACCTCCAAAAAAAAAAGTCGGAGATGTGCCTGGATGAGGCATGGCCCCCTTAAACATGTTGTGATTTCTTCACTTGCCCCCAAAGTGTGTCGAGGACAAGATATGTTGTCCACTCAATTAGCGTAAGGAGCCCTCGACGGGACTGACGGGGAGACTCCGAGCAATGCTGAGGTCTGTGCTACCAGTACGTCTCAGGGCTTGCGACATCGTCTCTATATTCAGGTCTCCGTTTACCGAGAGACTATGCTCTGCAGAGGTTGGGCTACCCAATGGTTTCCGCATAGGTGACATACTTAACCCTTTGATAGACCCGGAGATGCTGTTCGGTGGTGACGTCTCTGGCCCCTGTGAGGACACAGGTGATCTTATCGGAGATGGCGAACGGTTGACGCCTCTCGATCCGATAGAGGTTAAGCCGGCCAGATGCATCGAATCCCGGCTGCTATTAGGGGGTACCTGCTCCGCCTGAACAACATCCGCAAATGATATGAAGCTTAGGCGTCGAACGTCGGTAGACTCAAGTGAGCCATAATTCGATGCAGACTCCTCCTTATCAGACAGAGCAGCAAGATCATCGGCCCATGAACTAGAGGCGTTATCATATGTAGAGGCACCAGTCACTGTCACGCTCGCAGGCTGGTGTGCATTGTGAGTGACGATCTCGACAGAATCGGGGTTTAGGCGATCATCGGTTATCGCTTCGGAGGACGCGTCGAGGACGGGCGGGATATAATTTTCGGTCTGAATGTGAGACGGGATGGCGGGTGAGTTGGGTATGATGGTGGCGCTCTCTTGGACATCCCGTTCGAAGATCTGAGATCCTGCCGGAGAGCTCAGTCGCGGCGATGAAGAATACAAGGCTCGACTTGGTGATGATGGAGTTATATTGGGACTACCAGCTTGAACTGGGGAACTGGTAGTTGATGGCTTCGCTGATGTCTGAGGCACATCGTTCGCAGGTGGACTTGGAAGGCCTGAGGCGGATTTAAGGGGAGATTTAGCAAGAGTCTTGGAGTCAGATTTCTTCTTTCCAAATCCGAATAAACCACGCTTCTTCGACTTGGAATCACTCTTAGTAGAGTCGGCCTCCATCACTTTTCCCATTTCCATTTCCTTTTCTTTTTCCTTCTCTTTAGGACCTGTGATAGTCGAGGCGGAGTCGCTGTTGTTAATCTGACTCCTTTCTCCTAATTCTGTAGAAGGGTCCATTTTCCTAATGGCTTTTATAGAAGTAGGCGATATAAGAGTCATGGTGGATCGAGGCCTGCGGCCTAGAATGGGGTGATTAACGGGTAATGGCTGACGAGTTAAAATTATTTACTTCTAGAAGATGCCGAGATTCGTCGTTAGCACGAGATCAAAATTTGACGAAGTCCAAGAATGGGTATGCTCCAGAATATGGAACTTGAGGATGAAAGCTAGAACGAAGGTATCCCCAAATTCGATATTTTTTTCTGTTAGTTTAGAGGCACAATACTCTTGTTATTATTGCGCCACTTGCACCACTTGCACGAAGTAGGGGGGGAGGAAGATGTCTGGCACAAGAGAAGAAAAAAAAAGAGACCCCAAGAATCGAGACCTAGGACCGAAATGGAGACTCCAACACAAGTATCGGTAGCAAAAGAAAGAGGGAAAAAAAAGGGATAACAAGACTGGTTCCCCCCTCCCTCAGTCTATCATCCTCGCATCTAATGGGTAATAAAGTAATAAATTGTCAGGGTGTTTGAAAATAAACCGCCACTTACCCTCCGTTGACCCACGCACGATTGGGAAGTGTGACCAGATTTAACCAAATGAGCCTAGTTTTTCTTCTTAACTACTTCCCTTAGCTCAAGTGTCCGGTGTAATGCCTGCCCAAATTGATCTATTCCTGTTCCTATTCCTGTTCCTATTGCTGCGTTGACCGAGGTTAGGTGGACGCGGTTGCAGATGCGCGTGTAGGCATATGTCGTAAATATAATGTAGAAGTGCAAGTATAAGTATAAGTGCAAGTGTAAGTGTAAGAATAAGTGTAAGAATAAGTGGATGGGCCAAGTACAAGCAGCAGAATAGGACGAGCGGTGCAGTACGATACAGATAACGAGCTTATAAGTGAGAAACCAATAGCGCTCATAGGAATCGAACCTATACTCAACTATAAACCAATCATCCAGGTAGTCCACACAGCGCAAGTGGTGCGCCCCCGCACCCTTTTCCTGCGACAAGAAACCCTGACAGCCGGGGGAGCGATCCAGAGTATTGCCAGTACTCCTTCCTTGTCTGATGCTCAGGAATAAAACTCATCAAAGTGAGAAGGGTGGGAATCGAACCCTGACCTAAGCCAAGGTTAGAGTTCGACGCGTTGTGAAGCGCAACGCAACCACTTGAGCTATGAGCGCTACCAGATAACGAGCTTATAAGTGAGAAACCAATAGCGCTCATAGGAATCGAACCTATACTCAACTATAAACCAATCATCCAGGTGATACGATGACAGGTTAATAAGGATGTATTAGTTCGGGGTAGCACTTGAGGAGGTCCTTGGAGACCCTGTCGACGATCGTTTCTCTCTAACTACCTAGGTACGTAATGAGACTAGGTCCCAAACAGAGAAGGATGAGAAGCAACGACGATCAGCAATTTGCGTTATGAGGATGGGTGATGCCGAACGGGTCGTGGTTAACGAATGAGTTTAAGATATTTTCTATGAGAAAGTGGTGAGGGCAAGTGGTGAGGGCAAGTGGTGAGTGCAAGTGGTGAGTGGTAAATAGTATGTATGTGATAAGTGATAGATGATGCAGGCAGGTATAATTCGTAATTCGTACTAGTAATTAATGTATGTGTATGTGTATGTGTATGTGTAGGTGTAAGTGTGTGCATGTGTATGTGTTTGCATGTCCCCTTCTATATTCTAGAAGGGTAGAAAAGTTGAAAATGACAGCGATGATGCAGGGAAGAAACGAGACGAGACAAGACGAGACGAAGATTTGTATCAATGATAATGATAGTTAATGATAATGATAATAGGTGGCTCTCGGGTACGTAGATTGCGTAGATTGCGTACATGCATTGCATAGATTGCATACATACATCACATACCGATTACTGTGATCGGTTGAACAAGGTTCACAAGTACAAGGACCTGGACCTGAACCTAGACTTAGACTTGTACCCTAGCATTCGGACGGGATAGCCGGTCATTAATTGAAGCCGAAGATGACAGCTTTTAAGACTATTTATTTAAGTCTAAGGAGGAATGTCAAGAACCTGACTAGAGAATTACGAGAAGAGAATTTTTTTTTTTCAATATCATATAACTATAGGTAAGTAGAGGTAAAAGCGGGATGTCTCTCATTAATCATAGTAATAAAATACCTAATTAGAACTGAGCTGAGCTAGAAATGGCATTAGTTCCTCAAGGTTTTTACCCTCTTAGAAAAGGCTGATCGTCAAGATTCTAATCCAACACGGGATCGGCGTATTTATTTAAATTGCTTCAGCTTTTTTGACTATGTATTTTGTTTTTACTTTTACGCCCAAGTAACTTACGCAATGTATAAGTGCAAACCTATCCGTATCATTGCTTAGCCACACGGCAGTCCTAAGACATAAAAAGTTCGTAAAGTTATTGATTGTTGAAGGTACGGTAAGACATATATTACATAGTAGTTATGTTATAGTGTAGGAAACCTTCAAGTAAAATATGGTATAACTAGTTGGTCTGCGTAAGATTTAAAAAAGTATTCATGATAAGAACAATGTTATGAAAAAAAAAAAAAAAAAAAAAAAAAAGGGGGGGGGGGGGCCGCAATAAACCGACGTCACTGGTAATGAATAAAGCCCCCAATGATCATCAAGCGTGCGAACGAGGGCATGATCGTACGCCGCTCAGAGGCACGATTTTCGATCTTCTCTCCTAAGCTCATCCCCCATCACCCATCACCCGACCATCTCACACACTCTCTTTAAATTTTAATCTATTACGACGGTCTTAACAATGCATATTACGCAAATGCTTTCGCGACGAAACTACTAGTGAACCAAATCCGTCTCGAAGGGGGACGTCGACGACCGTTCATTGGACCTTTCACGATCCCGTACATATTTCAGCGCGACGCATGAATTCAATGCAATCCCACGGGCTGAAAATAGGTCATACATCATCCATAGGGTTACCGTTATATAACCTATTAGAATAATGGTTACATATGATGTATACGGTGAAGACTGACGACCAATTCTCTAATCCGGGAAGAAGATGATCGCACCCGAGAATACACAGAATAGGTACCTACCTATAATACCTATAATACCTATTCTCAGCCGTGTTTGTCTAGGTATGCATATTCCATATACTGCAGTGATTAGTACTCTCTCGTATTCCGTATGCCGTATTCCGTACAATGTTCAAAGTTGTAGGTAACTCGTAAAACCCAGATCGGGAAATATCTCATCGATGGCTGTTAATTTTAGAGAAGTACCGTCGATGCATGTCTCATGGTGCCGAAACAACAGACCCGACGGCGTGAATGAATCTGTACTATGTATGTATAATGTGTATAATCTGATAATCTGCGTCAAAACTGAACTCATGTAGGTATGTAGGCTGAATCGATTGGGCAAATCTGACGAAATGTTGGTCCAGGACTCCAGGTATAATATGAAACCCTCGAACTCGACCTGAGATACGTCACCTTTATTGAGAGGGTCGCCAACTCGATCGATTGGTCTAGAAAAATATTGAAGTTCCAAGGATTAAAGTTGATGAATTGATTTTTTTTTTTTCGTCTGAGGGTTGGAGCTAACGGCCTGTCCGTGGCAAGGGATCCTAGCATCACCTGACTGGTACGTACTGGGTATCTCCCAAGATAAATCCACATTGAAAAAGGTTCATGTCTGATTGAACTGAGCTTGATTACCTAAAGCATCTAGGAGTGTACATGGTACTTGTTCACGTGATGTACCATCACCATCTTTTTAGTCCGTGCTTTCTCGGCCCATCAAAGTCTCCGACAAAAACTCCACCGAGCCTCCGGCAAAGAAATTGATGATTTCTTTTTTTTCTTCTTTTTTTAAAGCACGTAAAATAATTTTTACGGCCACCCTCGAGCTCCGGGGTCGTGAATTGGGAGAAGATAACGAAACGGAACACAGAATAGGAAATCTTTCCAATCTCGGTTCCAATCGCAATTGGGTAAAACATCTTTTCTCCCAAATCCGACCCTCTCATCTTCTTCACCAATTTAAACGCCCGTAGCTAGAATGGAGGCGCGGTCCCTCGTACAACCGCACATGCTGCGTTCTCTCACTAGCTTCTCATCCTCTCTTGTTATGCGACCGGTAGCAACAGTGACGATAGCAACTAAAATTATCCTTCCGGTCCAGCGGCGTTGCAAAGCGACGACCGCCCGCACGAAGCGTGCCCTCAGGATCCCCCCGCATCCCATCTTCCAATTCCTCTCTAACCCGACTAAGTCCTCCGAAGAAAACCCCACGCAGGAAATTATATTCAGCCCGCCATCCTCGACGCCGTCGGTGTATCACACACCCCTCAAATTCCTACCGCGCAGCGACCCGCGGCGGAAAGCCTCCCTTCCCGAGCTAGTCCGCACATTCAGGGACTCAAGCCGTCCGACCCCGCCCTTGACCCCAGCCTTTTCGGGGAGCCTGCCTCGCGAACTGCCCACCCCGCCCCAATATCACAACGTAACAGCTGAGCAGGTGGCCGAGATACGGGCGCTACGCGCGGAAGATCCAATAACCTGGTCCGTACGCGCGCTCTCAAAACGCTACGGTTGCGCTCAATACTTTATCATAATGTGCTGCCGCTCGTCCGTTGAAAACCGCGCCCTACACCACTCCCGCCTCAACGAGGTCAAAGAGAGGTGGGGACCAATACGTACCGCCGCCCGCGAGGAGCGGAAGAAGAGGAAGAATTTGCTGCTCAAAGATGCTTTATAAGATGTGTGTGCGCGCTGGTGCCTTGCTTTCTTTGCCCGCCTTTCGTCCGCTGCGTTTACATACGGGGTATGGCCGCTTCGCTTCTATAAAATGGAGCAAATGGCCGAGTTTGTCCTTGTCGTCTTGTGTAGATACGGGAGAAATAGGAGATACGACAAGCCTTGCTCAGGCATGGGAAAACAAAAGCCCTTACATACCAAAGATTGGGGGATGGCGCACTACGCCAGATATCCGTCTATCTAGAAACTAGGACATGATGCCCCAGGTATCACACGGCGGGAGAATAACCTGAGTAGGGTTAGAGAGAACGAGGCGGACAGGCAGGGGAACACTAAAGACAACAACTCAGAGCCAATAACGCAACGCTGTATTATCATCACCAGCCCAAGAAATGAAGAATGTATATTTAAAGAAAAGAAGAAGAAAAAAAAGAGAGAAAACCAGATCCAAATTCGGGGGTTATGTTACCGTGTCTGAGACCGACCTAGATTAAGTGCATCCCTCTCAAGCCTACAAGAGGGATAGGAGAGACACACTGTAAAGTCTCGCCAACTATGCTTATCTTCGATTCTACTCTTCACGCTTCTGCTGCGTGAACGGGGCTATATGAAGTTTATACAAATCTACTACGTATGTACCTATATGATAAACTGAAGTTAAGCGCATAGTCGGTGAATCTGAGTAGGTGTGTGTGATCAGAATATGTTTACCTAAGGTCCTAAGTAAATGATTCTCACGTGCCGGGTATCATCCCTAGATACCCTCAGGAAGTCTTCTAATCGTACACAACAGAACAAATAGAGCAAGCATCCATCGAAGGTATCAAACCTATAGGCCCCAATCTATTCAATCCGTGTTTACCTACGAGCCAAGCTACAGCCGTAGTCGCCTCTAACTACACCTGAAGAAGTCTTTTCTCTCTTGCCTATTCCTACTACCAACCCCTAACTAGAAAGTAGATCAGAAGGTAGATAATCCTTTAAATCCCTACGTAGGAAGGGACCGGATGGATGGACGTCGAGTCAATCATGCTGATGACCCTTCACCGTCAACGCCTTGTTGCTAGACCATGCTAGGAAGAATGATATACCTGCTGTCCTTTTCCCTTCACATCTGCACCGCCAGCCTTGGCCTTTTCACGGTCCTTCTTCCCAGGAATCACTCTCCAGCACCACCCGCACCAACTTCGACTTTGATGAGAGAGCTCGCGACCAAGGATCTCTCCCTTGTTTTTCTCGTCCTCCCACTCGGGAACGCAAGCGCCGACGCGCACAATTCGCACAAGCTTCGTCTTTACCACGCCGCCAATGCCCTCAATTTCATGTCGCGCATACCCGGGCCGTAGCTGCGGACTCGGTGTCCTACGCTCGGACGGCGGCGAGCCAGAAATCGAGGATGCCGGTGATGGTATAACCCACGGCGACAGAGTGCCGCTACTATTGTTATTATTGTTCTCCTCTTGTTCCCGAGCGTCCGCGGCATCACAGTCTGTCTCCTGTTCTCGCTCCTTGGCGCCGCAGCACGAAGCTTCGCGTCCACAAATCACACCTCGGTCACCCTCTCCAATACCAGTCCCGAGACCACCGAGGACCTCGCCGTACTGGTTACGCCATTTCCAGATGCTATGTTTGCTTAGCTTAGCTTGAAGATGAAAAAAAAGGGGTGATTGTCGTGGTTGATAATAACACATACGCATTGTAGTCATGATCTGCCCCACGAATACTCCTCCCGCAAGGTTGGCAAAGCCAAACTCCCTCAATTTCGCAAGTGCACATCGCCCGCTGCATCTCAACTGCGTCCACGGGCGTATCTGGTTGCAGCGACGGCCTCACGAGACTTCCAAGAGGAGCTTTGCTACATGGTATACACAACCTTCGATGTCTCTCGCCAAACACAGAATCAGGCGGCGGTTTGATGGTGCAATTCTAGCACACGTTTTGTCAGATACCACGACAATATAATATGTCAAGATCCAGCCACACGACATAGACACGTACCCGACAGACAACGGTTCCACAGCGTCTACACTCGGCCACCATATCCCTCGCACAGCTCCCGCTCTTCCCATTGTAGTCGCCGAAAGGAGCCATATAGTATAAATTCCCTGCCCGGGCACGGTAGCGGAAGGTGTCTTCGGGATCGACAGGCACGTCTTCGTTAACGCAGTGAAGAGTATGCGCAAGGAGGGTGCTGCGATACTGTAAAAGGGCCTGGCGTGCTTGGCGACAGGTGATGGACAGGTTGTCAAGCGTGTTCAGGTCGATAGACGACGCGATAGCCATGACGATTCTAATGGGTGTCAGCCTTTTCTCCCCGGACTTCAGACCAGAGGGTCTGATAGCCAAGGGGGAGAATCTGCAAGTAGAAATGTCATAAGGGAGGTTGCGTCTGCCTACGGATAACATCCGAGAGCCTTCGTCATCCCATTATGTTTATTGGGGTTCTCGGGTTCGCGATCCATCATCGTCGATTGGCTCTGTCCTCCAGGTTGTAGACCGTGATGATGCATGTGAGGCGGTTCGGCTTCCTCGTCAAGGTCTACTAAGACAGCCATGTTCAACAACAGTGAGAGAAGGTTGGTGTAGCAAGCTAGGTTAGTAAGGAAGATGGTAGGGAAAGGAGAATGATTTTAAGGTGAAGAGTCTGGGCCTAGAAGTTGAAGTGAAGTGAAGTGAAGTCCTAGGGATGACAAAAGAGGTGCACCTGGATGAGTAAAATGGATTATCGAAACAGAGACTCAAAGTTTCTGAAGTTGAACAGGTATCAAGTAGATACGTAAATTAAATTAATTCAAGTAAACCGAACGAGCCTCAATGTCTCATTAGACAACTCCCGAACCGACAAACCCCAAACGTTGCGTTTAATATTTGGACGATATGTGTAAGTGTAAGTGAGAGTGTAAGTGTGAGTGTTGAGTGTAAATAGGTGAGTATAAGTGTCAATAAGTGATCGATAGCCACTTTACGATCCATAATTTGAACTGTGTAGGTACATTGTCTTCAAGGTACAGTACCTAGGTACATACCTACCTCCTGACACGCACTAGCGTCAGCTACTATTACTTAAGAGGTACCTCTGCTAGGCAAATTAGGTTCAATGTTGTCTGCTGAAGCAGGCTTGACTTGCTGGCCTACCTGTAGCGGACGTGTAGTTTCAATTAGAGTTATTATGTACACAGTACATACTTACGGAACAGCAAAGTGTGGGGATCAGCGTTACGTAAACATCAATATTTACTTAAAACTTACGAAACGCTATTATTAAGAAAACCAGCATACATACATGTATAGCATTTAGACGTACATATGTATAAGGAGTATATGAAGAAGTACACATAGGAAAATACATCAAGTATTTGAATTAAGCGAAAATATTACTCAATAAGAAAGAAAAGAAAGGAAACTTCAGTTACATAAACATTCTTCCCCATACAACATCTTCAATTATACCACCAAAAAAAATAATCACCTAAATTACCACGCAAACACCATGAGCGCCGGGTTTAGGACGACAGGTAGTAAGAAGTGACAGCCGACAGTCCAAGCGAGGGGCCAAATGGATGCGAGGTGAACGATGCGCCACTCAATCGGGAACGCGTAGGCACCACATATGATGAGCGCTGTCATGAGAGCGCACCAAAGAAACGTGCCCTTGAATCGCCTGAGCAACCGCGGGATCTCCTCTAGGAAGTTAACGTCCTCAACCTCCTTAGCCGTTGCCCCCCAGCTCATGTCGATGCTGAAGAAATGGCTCAGCAGTGCTTGAGATACGTGTAATGACAGGCCTCCCAGGAATATGGTCATTAGCGGAACCCATTTAATATTGTTCCAAACTAACAGCGAGCGAGATAATAGTCAGCAAAGCTCCCTCCATTGGATTAGAAATATTTCGGAGGTGGGATTGGAACTTACAAGCCGCGACTAACGATTGTTGATTTAACCGATATCGCAAGATGGCGAGGGAGAAGTTACCAAGACCTGTGAAGACGACAATGACGGAAACATAGATGGCAAACGAGTCGATGTAAAACTTGTCATACAGCCCAAAGAACCAACCGGAGAGGAAATAATTCAAAAGTGTCAAGATCCAGCAGGCCCCAATGGCATAATACGTGCCAATATAGGCGCAAATGGTGATCTTCTTGGGTAGATGGATACCGGAGAACAAGAACTTTCTAAAAAGAGGCGTGATAGGCCCGCGAGTGAGCCAGTATCTGAGAGGGTTAAACATCAGCTCGTTGCAACCATATGCATATTTCTCCCATCGTGCCAACTCGTCATAAACAGTGAGAGAGACACCCTCTTGGAAGCCCTCGCCGGTGTAAGATGCGAATCGGAGCTCATAACCGGCACACTGGAGTCGGAGAGACATGTCGAAATCTTCCGACACGTGCGACTCGGACCAAAATTTCTCGTATCCATCCATGTCGTGGTATGAAGCAGCGTCTTGTATGGCAGACCATCGCAAGATGGCGTTGTGACCGACAAAGGGACAAGCATCACCATTTGCCACCACGAATGTGATGGCCGAGTAGATCAGGTTGGTGAACCATGTTACTCTGAGAAAACGTTAGTATTCTAATTCATCTTTTTCGTTTTCAAGAACATGGAACTTACCCGCCCTCAAAGAAAGATGTCGTCACTCGCATAACGCCTGAACTAAATTGCAGGATAGCTATTTGGGGAGACTGCTCCATTTCGCTGACGGCATCCAATAAACAATCCTCTGGTACGCGCGTATCTGAGTCGATGATAAGGATATAGTCCCCGATGCGGATATTTCCTTCAGCCCAAGTCCGGCCCTCATCCTCTTGGAGGACATCGGCAAGGCATTGTTCATACACGGCCTGCTCATTTTCCCGGCTCCAGTTCGGAGTCCTCTCGACCTGAATTAGCTTGTCCTCGACACGATTACTCACCATCATGGCATAGTTCATGTTAGATGCTTTCTTGAACTTGCCCCGGCGAATGAAGGGTTGACTTCCATCTTCCGGTTTCGGGTCATGTTTCGGTCGAGAAACCCAGCCGATGTTGCTCTCATCGTAAAATTCGCGCCGGGCCTGTGCTTCCTCTTCCGGAATGAGCTGTAATCCATCATCGTTCACAAAAATATTAGCGGAACCGCCTTGCAACTCGTATGTCGAAATGCATTGCTTGAGAGACTGGATTGTTGGCATGATGACACCTTGTAAGCCCTCCTTATAAACAGGCATCTGGATGGTTACATGAGGCAAGACGTGGACCTCGCGGTTGAGTCGTTTCGGGGCCTTTCCCGAGTAGTACCTCGAATTCTTATCAACGGACGATATAGGACCGATCGTTTGGAAAATATTGGTGATCAGCGACTGGAAGAAGAAGAAAGCCACCCACATCTCGACCGGAATGACGACGATGAGTCCTAATCGAGAAAACGAATGATCGGTCTCAACCTCGTAAGCCAGCGACCTCAGACCAAGGCCCATGCAAGACAAGCAGATAATTAATGTTGCGCTGACAATGGATGGGCTGCTGAGTTTAGTCTTCCTCCTCTCTATCTCGTATCCTGCTTCCAGGTCTCCCTCTGCTTCATTTGCTTCGACCCTCTGCCCCTTGTCACCCCTCTCTTCCCTCTCTTCCTTTTGCTCGTCTTCTTTCTGTCCGGAACCCCAAATCATTTCCATCAGCTGTCTTTCCAGAGCGTCAGCTCTTACCAACACTTTCTTTGGCTCGTCATCCCAGACAATCAGAATTTGAAGGTCTTGAATAAATGCAGCGAAGTGGTGCTTCTGACACTGTGGCAGGTCTCGCATGCTAGGTAGAACTTGCAAGCGGAGGCCATCGGAAAGCGGAATATATTCGTACGTCGTTCTCCTGGATGCGAGTATAACGTTTATAACTCTGGTATTGACGGTCATGGCACACTATAAAGATTTTCAGTTCCGTTTACTTCAACCCGTGAGAGACCGATACATACCCGGACATTTAACTCCATCGACATGTCAAACAAGCCGTTTGGTATGTCTCGAAGCTGCGGTGGACAGCACGTATATGTGTTTTTACCCTTCTTTAGCACAACGCCTTCCCCAGGCAGCATGCCAGTAGCATACTGCCTTTCCAGCTGCTGCTGGTATAACCAACTGCACACAACGTCGGCTTTGACGTTGAGCAAGTTATCCCGAGCATTTCGAAAGTCTCCTGCTGGATAACTAGGTCCTGCATACACAGATGATGCCCGTGATCCGTGAGGTCTCCGCGGCGGCTCTATGTCTTGGTTCGAACCAGCTGCTGCAGTTGACGCTGGTACGTTAGGATTTCGGTTATCTGGGCTAGTCACGTCGGACGCCGCTGCAGATTTCTTTTCGTTGCTTTCTCCTTTCCCTTTGGAGTGGCCGGGAGCGAAGTATGACTTGAGAAAACTCATCTTGGTAGATCATATGGGTTGACACGGACGTTTGTCACGTCTGCCCACGACGGCTTCTCACAAGGTAGATGGGATAGACGAGGTGAAGGTGAATATCTGCTTCACGGGTGACAGGGTAGGACCGACACAAGATAACAGAAGCGAGAAATCTAACAAGAAAGACAGCACCACGGGGGCCTACTGTGATCATTTTACGACGCTTTTATTTCCTAACGGACCACGGAGTCGCTTTATCCTACCGGGCACGACCAGGAGTTAGGTACATAGCTAATAATGGGCTTTAATCACCTACGGATGATGGCTTCCTTATTCGTAGACGTCTCGACAAGTTCAGGAACAGACCGCTAAGCCACAAAACGCATTATATGCCATGAAGAGAGCTGAGGACTACGAAACTATTGAAGCCATATTCTATGCTAGGAAATCCAATACGGTAGACCCCCTACGGTCCTGTGTAAGACTGCAAAAATATCGACACAGGTCTTCGTGCGCGTATACACTAGCCGAAGCGTTGACATGTTGATGGGCTAATAGGTAAGATTGAGAACGGGGATCGCTGCAAAAATGAATAGAATGATAAGGGGTACAGAGCCTAGGCCATTGAGGTGGCTTGCGGCTTGAGGTCAATTCTAGAGCTTACACGATACCACGAGTAGACGAGCAAGTAATGTTTTGCGAGTCAGGGCCGAACGATATCGACCACGGACCGCCTTTCGTTGCATAGACGATCTGATGGCTCTAGATTGTGGAAGGACAAAGGTGGCTAATTGGCCAGAAGCACAGTTTTCGGAATAAACGAACCTGACATCGCTTAATTCGCCTGCATTTTGGTCACAGTCACAGTAGTCCCAGTGGCTGATGCAAAGATCAATTCTGCATATCTTGCCGATAAACCGTTAGTGTTGAAACTATCGGAGGAGGGCTGAAGATGACGATGCGCCTATCGTCTTGTATGAGTCGCGAAGGGAAAGCGAGAGAGGTTTATATTATGTAGAGCAGTGGGAGAGAAGGGAAGGTGTCAAAAACGACGGTGCGTGTCAGCTGAGGCTAGCAGTACTGTGTAGAGGAAGAATTAAAAAAAAAGGGGGGGAAGGGAATGATTATATTGAGTCCTATTATAAGACGCCAGTTCTTCTAAGTGCATCTAGACTCTCCAATGACCCGTTAGATACCTATAATTAAGCGACAACCCAATTATAAGATTATGGATTTGGACGAGCTTGGTTTCGATCCCAAATAAACCGATTGTATGGTAAGTGTTACGGCCAGGGATAAATACGAGATAGGGAAGATGAACGGGGGGGGTCATTTTTAGACAAAAATATTCATAAACCACACATTGAGTACGAATAGAATGATTTGCAACATTGAAGATTTGAAGGTTTAGACAACCTTAACGCATCGATATTGTACATACACATGCATATACCTATTATTTACGGGTACGGAGTACATGTAGTCACGAAGTAAATGTTACTTCTTATACTTTAGTATGGTATACGATCGCACGGGAATCAAACTTAACCTTATAGTTGCCTATATTAAATGCCTAGGTACGGAGTATGCATATGGTAATTAGTAGGTGCTTGCCCAACAGGTACATAGTACGAAAGGGATTTGTTGATAAGGGATAAGGCTTATTAAATTCCATCATACTCCGAAGGTCCAGGCCAAAAATTTCGCACATCTCACCTGACTCACAGTCTTCACTACAGTGCGCAAGAAAAGTAGTCCTGTAATCCTAACTCCTGACTCCTGACTCTCCTGACTCCTAATCGCATAGAAAGGACGACATACTTCGTACAAAATTACTAGTTATTCAATTTAATCTCAAATCAGTTTTCAAAGTCACGATGCCTTCAGATATAGGGACGCGTTGTCAGGCCCTCACCTTACACGCCCAAGGGGCTACGAGAGCTAGAATTCAAGAAGTTACGGGTTATTCGCCGTCTGGATTTACTCGAATCCTTAGTAAAGCCAAGGCTCGTGGTTACGTCGTCGGCCAACCAATTATTAAACGTTACGTTGAAGACGAGCCGCGATCTGGCAGGCCTTCTAAGGTCAAAGCTAGATCTGCCGAGGTAATCGATGCTATTACGAAGAATAATACGACAAAGAAATGGTCTACGTCCCAGATCGCCAACTATATCAACGCGGAACGAAATCCTAGCAACAAGGCCGATACCATATCCCGTCGTACGGTCCTACGATGCCTTAAAGCCCACAAGGTCAATTCGGTTAAATATAACACGGAGCCAGAGCTTATGAACGTTCAGAAGCTCACATCATACGATATACCTTCGCGGTTGATATAAAGAACTGTACGATCGGGGATTATAAGGGCGCCGTACAGAGTGATGAAATATCGGGTTAGCTAGGTACCTAGGTAGGTAGCCAAGACCTGCATCTTAAGATACCTACCTTATAGACATATTCACTAATATGATGGATTAAAGCTTTAAGAAAGGACTAATAAAGGCGACGGGCATAGTTGACGGTTCATAGTTCATACTGATGGTTGCCACCTAAAGACATACTGTGTAATTTTTTACGGTGGACTGTAGAAGGGCTAAGTTGAATGTGCGAAGTACGACTTACATGTATTTATACACCTACATATATCCTTTGCTTTAACAGTTATGCTACGCTATGTAGTAGTTCTCTTGGTTCAATACAAGGTCCTGAGGTATAAAAATCTTTACCATTTACTTGCGTAGTATAGTAACGCCATAGTTAAAATATACAGTTTTATTACTGTACGATTCATGGCCAATATTATCTGGGTTTACAATGGATTCTCATGACGAATGCATCCTAGATAGGAACTAGGGTATTAACCTGCGTCGTATGTTACAGTGAGGTTCACAGGCGGAAATATCTCGGACAGTTCCTTACGATCTTCAGTTCCATTTAATAATTCTGTTTCTGGCTACTTTTGTTATTTTTATATGACATCAAGATGTGACCTAGCCGCCTAGTTGAATAGGTAAGTGCTTATATAGGCAATCTGAATCGGGGCACTTCGAATCGACATCTTGGATTGAGTGCGTGGGTACCTACTCCGTACCGTAGCTGAGATAATTGATCAATACCTTACTTATATCTAGGAGTATTGAACGCTTACAACTCGATTTCTCGTAATGGAGGAGATGTTAAGGGTACGTAGCTAGGAAGTTGCTTTGTACCGACGATGAAGAAAGGTAAGAATGTTGACAATTAATCTTATGCAACAGTGGTGAGCTAATGTATATTTGGACCGGGGTAGTATGTCATTGTGCAGACATCGCAAGCTTGTGAGAGGACCCTGGATATTAGTAAGTAGAAATAGAGTGTGCATGTTGAAGAAGAAACTGAGGAGAGAGATAGCATATCTTCTATGTTGCTTGTCTTTGTCAAGTCAGAGTTGTATATAGGTAAATAGGTAAATAGGTAAACTAACATTATGTATAGTAGTTATTCGTACATGTTATAGAATTAGAATGTATAATGGATAGTAACTCCGGGGCAAATACTACATGCATGCATGTGTGTAACGAACATAAAAAGAACATTGAAACTTGAGATAGTACGGAGTATATGTACCTACATGATACTTACCTTTTTAAGGTATACTCGCATAGTAAATACATCTTCAAAGTTCAAGGGTATTGATTCAATATTAAGTGGACACGTGCCGGATCTCAGCCAATGAGAGTTAACAATTCCCTCGTCGTTTCCGTAACTCGCTTTTAATCTCTTACAATCTGACATCATCCATGAACTTACCTTACCCTACCATTATATTGCTTACCCGCACTTCTTGACTCGAACTAGTTTCTTTACCTTCTTCCATTGATTCGACGATATTCATGTGCTTCAACTATTTTCTTCTCTTATACTTCATATAAGTCCTATCATAGAACCACCAATTCTCTTCATAATCTCAACAAGTTGAAGTGATCTTTGGTATTGATAATTGATAATCTTATTCCCCAATCTCATTTTCAATTAAAAAATCAAAAAAGAGTTGTCTGGTATTATTTCCCTTCTTCCAACTTTAGGAGGAAACGCAAGGACCTTGTTGTGATCTGTTCGTCCCTGCTTCTTCATTCCTCCCCTGCTCGCTCATAGCGGTCACTAATCGGCAGCTTTACTATTTATTGTCTGCTAGCTAAATTCGTCCTATTATATCGTAACCTTCACACTCTCATACTTGCCCCTATTTCAATATTTAATCCCTTAGGTTCAGGGGAGTTTTCTTTCCCTTTAACCTTTCTTCAATTCAAAAAAGCTCTCTCTGTTGCTAGTGAAATAATAGCTACTGCATACGGGGACAAGTCGGCTTAGAGATCATCAGGCCAGCCAGTTCTATTTGTGGCGGAGACTGTCGATCACGACGACATACTTCAGAAGACTCTAGAAAATACCCCGCCGGCCACAGTACACAGCTTTAAACCCTCCTCAACTGTCCGAGTGTTGTGTTATTGATATCATCGTATCACTTTCATCGTATTTCTGTCCCCCCCCAATCGCTTCAAACCCTCATAACGTCTACGAATTCGCATAACCGCTTCACTATGACCGATTTACGAACATCGGGTTTCCCCAAAGTCCCTAGACGTGATCTCAAAGATGGGATCCGTGGTAGCAGCGATGATTGGGATGTCTACGACGATGCCAGAACATACTATACCTCCGACGCTCGTCACGGGGACCGGATGCATAAACGGAACCGGACATATTCTCAGGTATGTCACACGAGAGACCTCATCATGTAACTTGAACCATCAAGCCGGAATACCAGCTAAGATGAGCTCATATGTAGAATGGCATTGTTCAAGAGATGCAGCGTATGGGACTTCACGAACCTCACAGACGGGGCAGTCATGGTACGAGAGCATCCTCATCCGATCGTAATAGCAATCGGCTAAACCACCTTGTCCTCTAGATGAAGCTAGCAGACCGCACTCGCGCCAGTTCCTCGTCGATGTTGATCACACCCTAGAGAGTCTTCAAGCCCAGGAAGATACCGATGGCAACATGCAAATCACGATCGAAGATGCTGGGCCTAAAGTAATGGCTCTTCGAACTGCCGCGTCTGGTGGCCACAACCGATTTGATATTCGAGGCACCTACATGCTCTCGAATCTGCTCCAGGAATTATACATGGCGAAAGAATTTGGTCGGAAGCGAATTATTCTCGACATCGGCCGGCTAAACGAAAACCCTGTCAGCAGACTATCAAGGCTCATTAAGAATCAATTTTGGGAAGGTCTCGTCCGTCGCATCGACGCGTCGAGTATTGAGGTCGCTGCTAGGGATCCCAAGGACTGGACAGCTGATCCACGACCTCGCATCTATGTCCCCAGAGGGACCCCGGAGCAGTACGAGTACTACCAACAACTTGCTCGTGAGCGCCCAGAGATTCGGCTCGATGTTTTGTACTTGCCCGAGAATATTACTCCAGATGCAGTGAGAGATATGAATGACAAACCTGGGCTTCTTGCTGTTGCCATGGAAGAAGTCATAGATCCTAAAACGGGAAAGAAAACCCTACGTGGTGTACCGTTCGTGGTTCCGGGAGGGAGATTCAACGAATTTTACGGGTGGGATAGTTACATGGAATCCCTCGGGCTACTTGTCAACGATAAGGCATACTTGGCCAAGTCGATGGTCCAGAATTTTTGCTTTTGCATCCGACACTACGGCAAGATCCTCAATGCAACTAGGACGTATTACTTAACGCGGTCGCAGCCACCATTCTTGACAGATATGGCTCTCCGGGTATATGAAAAAATTCAACATGAGCCCGGCGCGCTTGAGTTTCTTCGAGAGGCGTTCCTCGCGGCAATCAAGGAATACTACACCGTGTGGATGGCGGATCCACGATTGGACCCGAAGACTGGTTTGTCGAGATATCGGCCAGAAGGATTAGGAGTACCGCCAGAGACAGAAGCGACGCACTTTTTCCATATTCTCGAGCCATATGCGGAGAAATATAAAATGAGCTTCGAGCAATTCGTGAGAGCGTATAATCATAGAGAAGTTCTCGAGCCGGAGCTGGATGAATACTTCTTGCATGACCGAGCAGTACGCGAGTCAGGCCATGACACGTCGTACAGACTTGAAAAAGTCGCCGCCAATCTCGCAACTATCGATTTGAATTCCTTACTTTACAAATACGAGATGGATATAGCGCGCACTATTCGCAATGTCTTTGGTGATAAGTTCGAAATTCCGGCAGAATGGTGCGGTGGATCGATGGTACCCGGCCAAGTTGAGACGTCAGCTGCTTGGGATCGCCGGTGGAAGAGGAGGCGAGCGGCTCTACACAAGTACTGCTGGAACGAGGAAAAGGGTATGTATTTCGATTACGATACCGTCAAGCAGGAACAATGCACCTACGAAACGTGTACGACGTTCTGGCCGCTGTGGGCCGGAGTGCCAGATCCCGAGCGGGCGGCAAAGGTGGTCAAGTGTGCCGTGCCTAAATTTGAAGCCTATGGTGGTCTCTTATCTGGAACGGAGGAGTCTCGTGGCGCGGTTAGTATCGAGCGACCGAACCGACAGTGGGATTACCCTTACGGCTGGGCGCCTCAGCAGATGTTGGCCTGGACGGGTCTGTACCGGTACGGTTATGCGGATCTCGCGCAGAAGCTCGCGTACAAATGGTTGTTCATGGTTACCAAGGCCTTCTTCGACTTCAACGGCGTTGTCGTCGAGAAATATGATGTCACGCGGCCAGTCGACCCCCACCGCGTAGATGCCGAGTACGGGAATCAAGGACTCGACTTCAAGGGCGTAGCTAAGGAAGGGTGAGTTGAAAACCACATCTGCATGTTGTTTTAGCAATTGACTTACATCATGTCAACTAGGTTCGGCTGGGTCAATGCCAGCTATGTCTATGGCCTCCAGTTTATCAGCACGGAAATGAAGAGAGCGCTCGGCACCTTAACCCCCTACGAAACGTACGAAAAGGCTCAACAGCGAAAAGAGGAAAAGTTGCTCCAAGAATTAGCATAAAAGAGGGCTCTGAAAAGAATTGGTGACGGAGTTGCTCCTCGTACACGTTAAATTGGCATCGCTCGAGCTGGTAAACCGCCACAACGTTCATGAATGAGCACATTCGCATGATAAAGATATGTTAGATTGATGGGTAGGTTGTGTTCCCAATCTGATGTGTTGTTGTTGAACATACAGGGCGGTGTCTATTGCATTGTTTAGTTACGACACTCGAGGTTAATGGTAGGCGCCTATTAGTGACATTATTATTATTATTATGGCAACAGCAGCTTGTTAGTTTGGGAATAGCATCGGTAGTGTTAAGTGCCCTCAGGTAAATAAATATTTTTAATGTTAGGCTGTTAGCTACAATAAATAGGCTCCAATTTGATTGGCATAAGATATTCTTTCAGTGCCCCATCGTTTCTCGAGCCTAGGTCGTGTTATAATAGCGAGGTGTTTTAAGTCTTTATATCTAAATGGGTTGATAAATGAGGTATATAACTCGATACGATATAGGTATTGAATCAAGAGTAAAACTTCAACTAACTATAGCAATGAAAATATACCCTCAAATATGAATGGTCACATGACCATTCTATACCCGGCCCATACCTTACTCTCCCGAGGAAAGGTACATGTAAGCATTACACCATGCCGGCACCAACTCAATCCCTCGTCACCGGTTTCCATAGACTAGACTTCATGTTATGTAATTTTGTAGAGGAACTGTAAAGTTCCAGTCTTAACAAACATCTTCAAATGTTATAGATGTACGTACTCTGTACACGCCGTACCTAAACTTTAACAATGTTCCATGAAGCCGAGGCCCGGGGCTAGGAGGCAAGTACCTAATATACATGTAAGTAGGTAGGTAGGGGTACCTATACGTAAGACAAGGTTTGACTGGTCGGGTGGAAACGGGTCGTTCAGCTTCTTACCGCGTAGTGGCAAAAGTTGTCTTTCTTTTCCCGTATATGTATTTTATTACCAGGTATCATATAATGTACCGACCATGTCAACCGCTCAACCCATCTCAACCGTTCATAATATTAACTTTTAATACCTATTACTTTTAAAAATTAATAACTTTATCAATTTGAATTTAATTCTTCTATAATTTGGATATATCTTTTATTATTAATAGCTAAATATAATATAAAAATATAAAAATTATCCGGACTAATTTCGGCCCGATGTAGGTATTTAAAGTTAAGTTATATATAAAACGGACTTAATAATTTTTAAAATTTATAACACCACGAATTTAACTCCGTTTCTTTTACAATTTTAGATATGAATAAATGAATGATTAATATATTTAATATAAAAAACTAAAAAATTCAACCTCCTTTCATTAAAAAGTTATTTAATTTTGAAGTTAAAGGATAAAGCTTATTTATTTTTGGATAGAATATTTTTTTCAATTTTTTATATAATACACCATTCTTTAATTATATTATATTTAAAATTTGGAATTAATTGAATTTAATTTGGTTGAGTTATTGAATTTTAAAAATAAGTTTTCCTGAATTTTAATATGGAGAAATTCCATTTTAACCAGATTACGTAATAACGTTATTATTCCATATAATTTGATCCAGAAATTTTATATTAAATTAAAAAAATATATTTTAATATTTATTATCTTATTTTCTATATGAGTTTAAAATTTTAACTTTATATTATTTAATTTGGTTGAGATATAAAGATTTGAAAGTTTAAACTTTAAAAATTAAAAGTTTATCTTTTATTATGTGTATCGGGCCGAAATTAAGCCGAATAATTTTTCTATTTTTATAGTATATTAAGCTATTACTTATAAAAGGCTTATTAAAATTTCAGAAGTATTAGATATAAATTGGTAAAGTTATTAATTTTTAAAGATAATAGGTATGAAAAGTTAATATTGCGAGCGGTTAAGGTGGGTTGAGCGGTTAATATGGTCGGTACGTTATATAACATGAGGTTCCCGTCCCGGGAACACACACCCGAGTTCACGTTTTTAATAAAATAAAATAAAATAATAAAGAAAAACTTTTTAAAAAAATTTAAAAATATATATATATAATTTTTATATTTTTTATATATGTTTTTTAATAAAAATAACATTTTAAAAATAATATATTTATTAATATAATTAATATAATAAATTGGTGTTGGTTAAACAAAATAGAATAACAAAAATTAAATAAAAACACAATGTTATTAAAATCCTCGATGATAAAAAAAAAAGGAATTTTTATTTAATAAAAAGTAAAATTAAAATCCATTTATGCCCCTCCATATCACGTGACTGGTCTGTGCCCCAGTCACGTGATTTTGACTAGATATATAGTTACCAGTGTACATTAATATTAACAATTAGTTTATACGTTTTTAATATAAATTAAACAAATAATTAAAAGAAAAAAAACTTTAAAAAAAATTATATATAATTTTATTATAAAGTTTTACATTTATAATATAATAATAATAAATAAAACCATTATATTATATTAAAATTTAAAATTAAAATTTATAAATTAAATTTTTAATTATTTTTTTTTTATTTTAAATTTTTTTTTAAAAACTTTTTATTTTTTTATATAAAAAATATAAAACTTTTTTAAATTATTTTATATTTTTTTATATTTTTTATTAATTTAATTTAATATTATTTTATATATATAATACGGTTATATAAAAGTTTTTTTAAATAAATTAAAAAATAATAAAAAAAAAAAATTTAAAAATTTTTTTTTTAAAAAATTATATATAATTTTATATAATTATAATTATATATATAATTATTTTATATATATATAAATTTATATTAATTTATATATAATTATATATAATTATATTATATTTTTATAAATTTATATTAATTTTATATAAAATATTTAAATTTTATTTTTATATTTAATATATATAATACGGGTTTATTATAAAACGGTATTAAATTAAATTGTTAAAAAATGTAAAAAAAAATAAAATAATTTAAAAAAGTTTTATATTTTTATATAAAAAAAAAGTAAAAATATTTTATATGAAAAAAAAATAAAAATTCTTTATAAACGAGTATTACGAACGTAATAATGGTTTAAAAAAACCGTGGCGGCAATAATTAATGCCAGAATTTAATAGATTTTATTTAAAGTAAAAAATCATTCACTGATAATTTAAAAAAGAATTTATTTGAAAATAATGATAATTATAAGTTATAAAATATATTAAAAGTTAAAGCCAAATTTTAATAAATATCTTTTAATTATTAAACTTTAATCTTCAAGTTTTTTATTAACGAGGAGTTTAAAAAAAAATAAAAAATAAAATTAAAAAAAATAATTAAATGTTTAATTTATAAAATTTAATTTTATATTTTAATATAATATAATATTTTTATTTAATATTATTATATTATAAATATAAATTTTTATATTTATATATATATAATATAACTGTATATATAATTATATATAATTATTAATACGGTTATATAAAATAAAATAAATAATTAAATAAATTATAAAAATAATAAAAAAACAAATCTTTTAAAAAAATTTTTTTTTTAAAAATTATATATAATTATATATATAATTATATGTGGTTATATATATAATTACGCCACATATATATGGGCCCGTATTAATTATATATAAAATTATATATAATTTTTTTTTAAAAAAAAAAAATATTTAAAAGATTTTTTTTTATTATTTTTATAATTTATTTAAATATTTATTTTATTTTATATAACCGTGTTAATATATATATATATATTTATTATTATTTATTACGTTATAAATATAACACCGTTATATAAAAAAATAAAAATTTAATAAAAATTTAAAAATAATAAAAAAAAAACCTTTTAAATTTTTTTTTAAATATTATATATAATTTTATATATAATTACGTTATATTTTTATAAACCCGTATTAAATTAATAATATTTTATATATAAACGTATAAAATATTATTAAATTAAATTATTTAAAAATATAAAAAAATATAAAAAAATAAAAATAAATAAAAATAAATAAAAATAAATAAAAATAAATAAAAATAAATAAAAATAAATAAAAATAAATAAAAATAAATAAAAATAAATAAAAATAAATAAAAATAAATAAAAATAAATAAAAATAAATAAAAATAAATAAAAATAAATAAAAATAAATAAAAATAAATAAAAATAAATAAAAATAAATATAAATAAATATAAAATAATTTAAATATATATAAATAAAAGCAAACCTGGCCGCGCAGTATGGGTTCGTTAAATTTCCCGCGCAGTATGCCAAAAAACAGCGCTAAAAAACGCATATGTATAGTCAAATACCTCTCAATTCTACGTTATTTCTAATCAATTATCCTGCCACCAAACCATCCCCAAATTTGATATAATTATATTTACTTTGAAGCCCTTAATCGATATTATATACATACCAAAATGCATTAGTATGCGATCGCGGATAGATGAGATATTGAAGGAGGAAAAGGATACGTAAAGAGGGGATTTGAGTATCTATAGCCTTAGCATGACAATCTATACCGTATTTGGATTAGCTCCTCATTCTTGTCATACTGCGCGGCATATTTGACGAACCCATACTATGCGGCCAAGTTTGTTCTTAATATAAATAAATATGAAATAATTTAAATATATATATAAAAAAATATAAAAATATAAAATAATTCTTTTTTTTATTTTTAATTTATATTAAAACTTTATTTTATTTCATTTTTTTTTATATTAATTTTTTATAAAAATAAAAATATTTAATTTAAAATATAGAAATTTTTTCATTAATAAATCATATATTTTTTATTTATTATATATATGTAAAATTTAAGTGAAATTTCCGTTTCAAAAATTACCTATTTAAGTAATCCGATATCTCCGCCTTAGTAAAAAAATCTCCAGAGACAATAACCCTCGTAAACTCGGGCATATTGATATTCGCAAAAGTCTTATGTAATGCGACTCAGATCTACCCTACCTAATCCATGTAATTGTGGATCTATTTTATTGGATAGATGATCACATATTCTGCGCTTAGAAGTTGAGCTGATTCACATGTCAACCTTTTCGAGTCACTAGGTAGTATGTATCTTTTAATCCTGCATTCTACTCATATTTTCAATTCTTTTCTATACGCTTTAATTATATTATATGGTCTTCCAGCCACCTGTAAGAAGAAAAAAGAAATGTCTATAATATAAGAAAAGGCTCTTCTGTCTATTAAATATAACATAAATACTTCTTTTATAATCTTTATATAATATGTCTAGCTAGACAAATACATATACCATCTTTACTATAAACGTCATTTGTCAATAATACCAGCAAACGCTACGATGTAATAACGCCACTCTAACATCTGCTAAATGCGGGGGACCAGGGGCCGGGTGCTTGGATCGACCTGGATCCTTATTCCTTATTCCTCCTTTGTCTCCGTTCGAAGCTCTAACTCGGCAACTCGGCCAATTACGGCAAAGCAGACGAAGCACCCGTATCCCCTTCAACACGATAGACCCTCTCCGTCCCCTTGAGCCGAGAAGCCGTACTCTGATCATTCAGAAGCTCAAGGCTATCGTAACTAGATCCCTTTTGCTTGCTTAAGTCCTTGGTTCCGAGGTATACCGCTGAATATCTAGGCTAGGGTCTAGGACAGCCGGCCAATGACCACGCGAGCCGGTACCGTCCAACTTTCCAGGAGTCAGTCATCAAGCCAGTCATATACTGTATTAAGACAGCCTATGATGGAATCGTTGAATACCTTAGCCGTCCGACCGATCGCTGCCGAGCCCTATGTTGGCTGTAGTATGAATACTTCTAAACAGGGTTGGCCTCCTTTTAATTTATTTTATTTTTCTCTCATCATTATACGGATATCCAGATTACCTAGATGTGTCAATTCTCATATCAGCTTATGTATCTTCAGACTTCACCTCCTTCTTGCTCATCTTCATCTGTAGCTCGGGATCTCTTGCTTTGTTTGTAAAAATATCACATCCAACCTTTGTTAGCTTCCTCCGACCATCTTCTTCATCTGATCACTTGACTCGCCCGTTTTTGAATATAGATACACATAAGATATATAACAGGTCAGTAGTAAGCCACTTACACATACCCTCTCTGGCTTCAATCTATCGGTCTGAACTCATGGGATAAAAGGACAGTATCTTGTTTTTACACTGCGCCTTGGAAACCCCTTACACCACATATCGTCACTGGCCACTTCTACCTTGCCTGACCTGACCTGGCTTGCCCACCATGGCTTCTAACAATATGATTAACCCGGCCGTCAACCCGGATATCGAGGACGAGCTGTTTGCAAAGGAAGTAGATGCCGTCAAGAAATGGTGGAGCGATCCGAGATGGAGATATACGCGACGGCCCTTCACTGCTGAACAGATTGTCTCTAAGAGAGGTCATCTCCCGATCGAGTACGCGAGTAACTCCCAGTCTAAGAAGCTGTGGAACATTCTCGAGGGCCGTTTTCAAGACCGGGATGCTAGCTACACTTATGGCTGCTTGGAGCCTACCATGGTTACGCAGATGGCAAAATACTTGGACACCGTGTACGTCTCGGGCTGGCAGTCGTCGTCTACTGCTTCGTCGTCAGATGAGCCCGGCCCGGATCTAGCAGATTACCCATACGTGAGTCATAATACACTCTGTGTGTCATCATGAGATCCATTTACTGACTGTATCGAAGACCACCGTACCAAACAAAGTCAAGCACTTATTCATGGCGCAGCTCTTCCATGATCGTAAACAGCGACAAGAGCGCTTAAGCGTGCCAAAGGCAGAGCGCGTCAAGGTGGCCAACGTCGATTACCTACGGCCCATTATCGCCGACGCGGACACGGGCCATGGCGGTCTGACGGCAGTTATGAAGCTGACGAAGCTCTTCGTCGAGAATGGTGCTGCAGGAATCCATATCGAGGACCAGGCACCCGGCACGAAGAAGTGCGGACACATGGCTGGCAAGGTGCTGGTCCCTATAAGTGAGCATATCAACCGACTAGTGGCGATACGTGCGCAGGCCGACATTATGGGTGTCGATCTACTTGCTATCGCACGTACAGACGCCGAGGCTGCCACGCTCATTACCACCACAATCGACCCGCGAGACCATGGGTTCATCCTCGGGAGCACAAACAGGGAACTACAGCCGCTCAACGACTTGATGGTAGCAGCCGAGCAGGCGGGCAAGACGGGCGACCAACTCCAGGCGATCGAGGATGCGTGGCTGAAGCAGGCGAACCTGCGGCGCTTCGACGAGGCCGTGGCCGATGCCATCGTCGCCGCGCCGACCCTACAGAACAAGAAGAGCCTTGTGAGTCAGTACTTAGAACAGGCTAAGGGCAAGAGCAACGCGGAGGCGCGCACGATCGCCCGCGCCGTCGCCGGCGTGGACGTCTTCTTTGACTGGGACGCGCCGCGCACGCGCGAGGGATACTACCGCCTCAAGGGTGGCTGCGATTGCGCCATCAACCGCGCCATCGCCTATGCCCCGTACTGCGACGCCATCTGGATGGAGAGTAAGCTGCCCGACTACCAGCAGGCGAAGGAGTTTGCGGATGGCGTGCATGCTGTCTGGCCGGAGCAGAAGTAAGTTTTTTTTTTTTTCCTTTTTTCTTTTTTTAAATTTACAACCCTCCCCCTCTCTTTATACGAGCAGCGAGATACGACGAAGAAAGGGGAAAACTGGTAGATCAATACTATATAATAAAGAGCGAAAGTGAGAAAGAATAAGAAAAAGCTAACATGATACTTCGAAATAGACTGGCGTACAACTTATCCCCGTCCTTCAACTGGAAGACGGCGATGCCGCGGGATGAGCAGGAGACGTACATCCGACGGCTGGCGGCGCTAGGGTATTGTTGGCAGTTCATCACGCTGGCGGGCCTGCACACGACGGCGCTGATCAGCGACCGGTTCGCGCGTGCGTATGCAGCGAGCGGCATGCGCGCCTATGGAGAGCTCGTCCAGGAGCCCGAGATAGAGGGTGGCGTCGACGTCGTCAAACACCAGAAGTGGAGCGGCGCCACCTACGTCGACGAGCTGCAGAAAATGGTTACCGGTGGCGTCAGTAGCACGGCTGCCATGGGGAAGGGCGTCACGGAGGATCAGTTTCATTAATTTAAGGGATGTGTGGGTGAGACCGTTGGTTTTGATTGGTTTCTTTCCCTTGTCATATTCAGGGGAAGGGGGAGGGGAAAGAAAGGAGGGGACTACTTATGCTATAGACATATGAGAAGGATCTGGAGTGTACATATCACGCGTGCTTGACCACGTTGAGGGTAGACCTTTTTTAAAGATGATTGGTATGAAATAGTAGTAACTATTAGGAGTCAAACAGACTTGGGGTGGCAAGTCGATGGCTGAAGGTTTGAAATATTTATCTAGCTTACCATATTGCTACAGTAATGGGGACGCAGCCACAGGATCATATAACACGCCAGTATATGTCGTCTTACAGAAACTGGGCTGACGGAATTTTAAAGATAGGTACCTATAAGTCAGATATATTTGGCGTCTCCTTCGTATCCCGGGTAAAGAGAAAGAACTTCGACAAGGGATATCTGACTTACTTATGTCTGCGTCTGGTTGGGTGGGGGGATAAAGCGAAAAATGAAAGCCGAAGCGTTCCAATCTAGCGTTATGGGTGCGGTATTTGGTATTATAAGCGATTAAGTGATACTACTCGTCAAGGCCTCGGACATGTATCTTTAAAGGTACCTAAGGTAGGAATTCACTTAGTTGCTAGGGGCACTCTCTGTTCTTTAAATTGGCTCTTGGGTACTGGTTTTATGGAAGAATGTAAGGATAGGCAAGGTCTCGGGGGGTCTCAAACACGGTATTGACAAGAAAGACACTTCACTTTTTATCCCTCTTAATATCTTATTTCATTTTGGGTGTAAGCAGCTGTATTCGTTTTACGTCTTTTTTTTCAGTAATAAGGTATGGATGAATACTATAACTATCTCGGTAATTAAGGTGTGTATGATCAGATACCTCTAACAACACTTGTGCGTATTATCTCGGAGAGCTCAAGCAGAGCAGATGCTCGGGCCCGACATGGGAGGTACCATCACGAACGGCTGTGGTCTCGGCTGAGTCCCAGCAATTATTGCGCTAGCGTGAATTCCTACCATATAAACGAATATTAGCTTTCCCATCTTTAAACAAGTTAGGGATTATCATGTACGTACGGTAATGAACGGCGGGGGGGGGGGGTTATACCTCGTACTAAACACATCTCTTTTCTCGCCGGTCAACGTAGAGAGATGTACGTAGAGTTTGTCGTCGTATGCGGGATATCGTACAAGTAGTAGCACTATGCGTCTGCTATAGAAGTCACCCGATGATGAAGATGAATCGCTGTAGTAGGCAGCTAGTAGCCCGTCCGTTTTGCCTCTTCGGATTCAAAATAACTGCCACTCGGTGAGCCACGGCTTGTTGCCCTGAGAGTAGTCGATGCCGTGCTTGTAGCTGCCCCTGAGCTCTTCCTCGTCGACGCCGCAGTGTGTGTACCCGTCGCGGCCGTCGAACCAGCCCAGGCCGTACGTCTTGCCCAGGCCCTCGAGCCGGCCGCGCATCTGCGAGTGGGTGAACTTGGCCGTGCCCACGAAGTCGTACAGCATCTTGCTCTGGTGCAGGAACGCCAGCACGCTCGCGATCGTGGTCGGCTGTCGGGGGAGGAACGGGTGTCGCCGCCGCACGAACACCGCCGTTGCCACGGCGCACAGGTAGACGAGGATCAGGACGGTCAGCGCCAGGGCCATGGTAAAGGATAGCACCGTCTCCGAGCCCGATCCCAGGCCCTCTTGCATGAGCACATTGTGTCCCCCGTCGCCGTCGTCGTCATCGCCGCCGTGGTCCCCTTTAAGCACGTCGAGGAAGTCTCGGCCTTCGACCGACGCCAGGCTCGTGGCGAATATGGTCAGCGCCTCCACCAGCACGCTGCCCCAGCCGACCAGGAACACCATCCAGTGCCGGTTGAAGAGCGCGCGGGCGGCCACCACCGCGAACGGGATGGCCGTGTAGTCCAGCGCCAACGTCTTGGCGGGCGCGTGCCGGCGCGAGAGGATGTAATACGGCTCCATCATGCGGATCGCCGTCTCCAGGCTGCCCCAGCTCAGCTTGATGCAGACGGCCAGCGCCGTGACGACCCAAGGCGCCTTCTTCGTCACGACGCTGGCCGGCGTGAACAGGAAGACGGGTATGAAGGCCAGGAACAGCAGCATCCCGACGATGAAGGGGATGCAGCCTTCGGCGCGCAGCATCAGCGGGTGCGGATTGGCAGGCAGGTGTGCGTTCTCGTACCGGTCGCCGATCGAGGACGGAGTCGGGTCCGAGTCCTCGGGGACCAGGGACGAGTTGCGCAACGCGTATCTGCGATTCTTCAGCTTGCTATGAATGTCCTTGGGCGTGGCGATGTCCATGCCCTTGAAGTCCATCATGACGTGGCTCACGACGGCCATCGACGCCAACCCGGCGATGCCCTTGACGTCGGCGAGCAGCCCCGAGCGCCGGGTGTTGAGCTGGTGGAACAGGACGCATCCCAGCACCGCGATCACCAGGAGCGTCACGGTCAGGAGTCTCGATAGGACGGGGTCCACGGCGAGGGTCTGCTTGTCCGGCCCAACGACGAGGGCGTTCGCTCCCAGCGTGGGGACCAAGGACACGGCAAGTAGAGTTGCCGCGGAAGAGGTCGCTACCGCGTAGTGCCTCATCTGCAGAGCCCGGAACGGCCTGGCGAAGTTGAAGAGGGTGATGTAGTCGACGTTGATCGATTCCGCCGCCAGCGCTCCTCCTTCCTTGGATAACTGGTAGAACGCCTCGAGCCGCTTGACTTCGAAGTCCGTGTTCTGCCAGAGCACGCCGTAGGTGACGGTGATGGTGGCAGGAATGAACCTAAGACCCAGTTCGGTGGCTACGGGGAGCTTGATAGGCGGATCTTGAGACGATCTCTGGTATAGAATCTCTTGGCTGATAGCAAGGCCGGCAGAAAGAAAAATTAAGCCCGTTACTGATCATCATTATTAGTACGTACTGGCAGTTGTTCAATAATGCTCCGGGATGATTCTTATGATCAGGTCGGCTTCCCATTCCATAACCCCAGAACATGTCCAGAACAAATTCCATGGTGTGAGAAAGGGCAGAGCATAGGACAGTCTGGAAATTATACTCACTGTACGGCCACGTCATTGAGAAGGGCTTCCAGTTAGGCTGTGGGTAGAAAACCTCGGTCTTCGTTGCATGGGTCGGGAGCTGTGAGTAGCGTATTCGCTCAGAATCTACCTCGGCGCCGACGGGTCCAACCATGGAACTCAGATCAACGTCCGTAGGTTCTTCCACAATCACCTCTATTACCTCTCCTCTCCTATTCGCCTCGCTCTGTCCTAGTTGCTTTATCCCCGTCCTCGAGTTCGAACTTTGGGCCCTCTTCATCGAGAAAGACCGCGTGAAGCTCCTTTTGAGAGACGGCGAGCTTGCCACCAGTTGCTCCTCATTAATTGTAGCCGTCGGGTTCATCCCCTCCCCCAGGCCCCCGGTCAACTTGCCGCTTGCTTCCTTCTCCTGGAGCGATATCAGGAACTCCTGGTCCTGAGTGCCCATAGGACCGTAAAAAGAAGATAAATCGACAATCGGACCATCGACCTCATTGCCGGGGACGGGTTCATATGGATCAGATCGCCCGGGCTGCGCCGCAGCGCCGAGAAGGGACATGCCGATGCCCTCGTGTTCGTGGATAGGGTCCTGGTCCCTGGCGCGGAAGCTCTTGAAACGTCCGAAAGTCGAGTTCTTACGGTTGGGCGGCGAAACGGGCTGGTATTTTCCACCACTGGTGTCCCTAAACGGGGCAGACCATGACGCTCCTGATCCGTAAGTATTCTCGTCCGGCGCGTCGCCTAGTCGCGGTGATTCGTGTGAGGACTGGAGCGATACCAAAGATTCCCGGCCCTTGATCTTAGCCGGAGATGTTGGGTCGTTGTACGAGCTGTCCGATAAGTTGGAGACTTTGTGGTTCAGATGATGCGCAGATTTCCGGTCAGGTAGATGAGTAGATTGAAGACGGTTATTGTAGGACATGCCTGTGGTCGCTTTATGCGGCGACGGACGTCAGTTTTACGAGACGAGACAGCTTACACCACGTTCGACTGATGAAACGAGATACGATGTAGCGATCCTGTGTTCTTGTGTTCCTGTTACCCAACTTCGTAGTTATCTTCAGATATTTTTTTCTCTTTTATTCTAGCCCGACCACGCTGCGGAGAACAAATATTGAAAACAGCAGCAGAACTCCTGGTAGAAAAGATAGGATGAGAGCGCAAACCAATGCTGACCAGTGTCTATACAGACTGTTTAACCTTACCAAGAGGTAGACCAATGCGAAACAGGCGTCATGAACTGAGAGTCGAGGAAGAAAATATTTGCTACCAAAGACGCTAGGTACACTCGCTGCCTACTACTTACATACATACCTACATAATATCCTGCCTACATATGTAGGTAGTCATCCTAGTCTCTAAAATCTAGATCTATCCTGTAGACCAACACTTTTCCACTTCTCTCTCAGCCGCTAAGGGACCACCAGTTAAATGAGCAAGCAGGTGAACTGGCGCCAGCTTCAGCTGTGGACAAGGGCATAATACATACCTTGCTGGAGAGAGTAGAAATCGTGACTAGTTGCAGAACTGATCACCGAGAATGAGCGATTTGGATTGGCTAAAGCGAAAGCGGCGCTTACAGCTTAGTTGCCCAGACAGGCTGAGCGACATTAGCTTGGCTTGACTAGTTCTGTGAAGGATGAGGACCTGTAAGCTCGGTTGTCTTCGATTGACCATGATAAATTTCGAGCGGTACGAAGCGTGATAGGTATTAAAAATTGAATAAGTAAAAGATGCATCACGCAATTCGTTCCGAAGGGGAGTTCATTTTTGACTAAGTTAGTCTGCTATTAGCCAACAACAAGGCCGACAAGAAAAAGCCCTCGATATGTATCATCAAGATACTAACATACCTCCTACCTAAATATTGTAATCATGCAACGGAGAAGACCTCTGGTAACATTCAACGATATAAGACAAGCATCAGAAGGCGTTACAAGATCCGTTAGTTTTCATGATCGGGCTATACTCTTGCGTAAAATCGAGATTCATGAATGCCTCATCGTATAACTGGATGCATCCCACTTATCATCCGGTTATGGCGGCCGTCTTTTTTAAACCGTATCCGTTGCCTTTGCCGCTTCCGCTGCCTCTTGCATGTTTACGCTGTCGCAATGCTAGAGGTGATAATCTAGACCGAACAAGAAATTCAATACCTCCAAGCCCTGCTTTCGTGGGAGCCGGGTGACGAGGACGCAAATGAGGAGCAGGACAAGCTGTGCTATCATGGGAGAGCTACAGGGCAATTCAGGTTTTTAGTACTAGGTGCCAAGGGTTGTAGGAAGACATTGATGCTAGAAGGAACGTATGTTCTGTTCTTCGAACGCTCGTAGTTCTGTCATAGCACATTTGCTAAAATCAATCGGCTTTTGGGTCTTGACGAACAAGAGCCGGCCTATCGACATAATATGAAGATCGAAACCTAGTCCTGCGTCCTCAACGTCTTAGAACATTCCCTCTTATCACCTATTCAACGAGGAGCAACTCAAGTAAGCAGTGCAAATCACAGAGGCCGCGGTCCTAGTGTATGATGTTAAAGCGAGAAGCATCATTCACATTTCTTCAGGACGTGGATCGCCGAATCCGCGAGATGCCAGCAGAGAGCCGCATATATGGACTTATACTTGTAGGCACGGACCTGGACTGCAAAGAGGTTGAACGGGAAGTATCCTAGGCCGAGGTTGCAAGTTCGTCTGTTCCTGGAAAGCTCAGCCAAGCCGGGAGAGAATATCAGCGAGGTCTTCCCTCAGCTAGGAAGGGAAGCCCTCAAGCTCAGTCTGTCTAACCAACGGCGGAGAGAGCAGGTGGAACGGCCTTCGACCGATGTTCGGTAGTGGTCTGTTATTAATAGCCCTTCCGCGAAAGGGATGGCTAGACGGAGGTCATGGACTAGACCTTGGTAATAGCAGAAAGCAGGAGTAGAAGTAAGTCGTCTGCTCTTCATTCATTGTTGAAATAGAACTTCAAGTTAGTATTCAGCACTCTATACTAGCTGAATACGTAACTCTTTTCTATTATCAGTATCGTGTGTCCGCTATGTAATGCTTCATCTCGTGTTAAAAAGAAGAAAAATAAGAGAAAAAAAATTAGATCTCATAATAAAAGTGAGGGCACAAGGCGTTTTCGTAATTAATCGCATGTACCTAACTGGTTCGTTTGCCGCCTAACCGGACGGATATAGCCAGGTGATATCGTAGGTTGTCTCGGGCACTTCTTATAACCGAAGGTCGCATGACAAAATACGATTTGATATATGAGGTACGTATTGACGTGATTCGACCCTGATCACAACCTTACCATCATCTTATTCTCTTTTAACGATGAACATCGGTGCTCCGAGATAAACTACGGTATTGATTAATATAATCTCTTTTCCGGAAATGGCTGCGTGTCGACCTCTAAAGTATGTACATAAAACGAAAGGGCATGTATGATTGGAGGTGTGTGAAGGATGATGTTAAACAGAGACTTTTTGATGAACATGTTCATGTCCTGCGAACTTTTAATGAGTTGAATTGAGATAATTAAGAGATTTAGTTAGTATTAGTTAGGCATTCGTATTGACGATAGGCTTAGAGTAGGGTCTTGCGTATACTATGTAAGTAGGACTATGTAAGTAGGATCGCGTATCGAGTATGCTGCATGTCTCCAACCCGAACACGAACCCCGGATGAACCGTCGCTATTGGTGTATTGTGATAAGGGACGATGAACGGATCTCTCGGGAGTTGGATGATGTCGGCGTATTAGGTAGTTATTGTAGGTACCTCATTATATTATTTGAAAGTGATAATGGAACACATCAAATATCTACACTCATTCGATGAAGAAAAGAAATACTATGTAAAAGAAAGAGAGAAGGAAAAAAAAAAGAAAATTTAGATGCCAAGAAAGACCATTTCTTAGTGGAATGTGAGAATAATTATTATGAACAATTCTTGCATGATAATAGCTAAATAACCTTATACTATTAGAGCAACTTAAACCCTGTTGTGTGGAAATTCAATCGTGTTGAAACATCCTCATGGAGTGGTGACGCCAGCTCGCAGGAGGGGGTGTATTTGACGAGCCCTTGATCAGCGTACGGGTCGAACTGGTAGGTACATTATGGGTACATCCCTCGGGTACGTATATATTTGATGTACGTACTCCATACTGTATGCACGTATGTTGATGTCAACAGATGTAAGTTACATCCCCATATATCGAATACGCGTACTTACCTACAAGGTCGTACTGTCCGGCGTGTATGCGTGCTTTCTCCCGTGCAGTTTCTAAGGTGCACTGATGCAGCCGGTAGCCGATAAGCACATATTACAGGTACCTAGGTAGTTACTGTACCCTCTCACATAGTAAATATGAGATATAAGTGGTAATATAATTATAAATCCCATTATCTTATATGAACAAGAAAAATGATCAAAAGGTCAAGTGTTAATTTGTGTCCAGACATCCCATAGTGATATAAAAATCACATGGGTTGAGTTGAGTTGAGTTGAATTAAAGAATTGTAAAATTTATTGCCCTACACTACTTCGTACCTTCTCATACTATGAATAAGTACTACTACGCATGTAGTAAGTCGCCAGGGGCGAGTGAGATGAGAGCAAGTTGAAGAGGAATGAGAGGATGAGAGGACGAGAGGACGGATTGACCAGGTAAACCCAGGAACTTAGCGGTGGCAGTGCTGGTCTAGCGGCGATCTCTTGGCTGTCGGCAACACGGCGCCAAAACATGCATTGTCGCGGAGTCCCCATCGACGCTATCGTTCCTGTTTCGAGATTCTACCTTCATACAATAGAATTAATAACGTACTTCGACGCCATTGTCACCATTCAAGTTTTACTACCAGGTGCAATATGACGCAGTTACTCCCCACATCTCATATTGCTTTCAGTATGATTTGTTTGTATTACTTACTATTATTATTATTTTTATCTCTCTTTCTCTCTTTATTCCCTTTCGTGCAATGAGTTATTTCGTAAAGGATAAAATCGGACATGTCTTTTTTTTTTTTTTTATTATTCCTCTCCGTATATGTGTGTGATGGGGTTCAACCGAAACTAATACGCATTAGCCCAAATCTAAAAGAATACAGCGTTAAACACACTTAAACCTCCTACCTTATATTCGGGTATTTAGATTAAATATCATATTATTTATTATTATTGTACTAACAAGTATACCAACTAGGAAGGTGTAATTCAGATAATGGAATAATTTAATCAACATCAAATGTATATTATATGTAGCTCTAGAAGGTATTATATACGTATCTGTTTTATTTAGTGCGCACATCAAGGTAAGACGGGAAAGAACTGTGAGTGCTCTCAAGTACATACATAGTACGTACGAGGTAGTAAGAGAAAATGGAAGCCCCGGGGCTTACTTATATGAGTAATCCGTATGTATGTACCTACTCTCCCGTAGTTGTGTAGTTGTATACATGCATGTGGTGGATTCCCAATCCGCGCTAAACCAACCACCCCTGAGTACGTATGTACTATGTACACACCAAGTGACCGGGAGCATCCCAAACTCTATGAGGTATGTACTGTCCCTACACGCGCCCATTTCTCTTCTTCTCCCCTACCTCTCTATCAAAGTCCGCTCGCTTTATCCTCTCCTTTCAATCTTTCCATCAATTACTTCCTTCTCTCTCCCCCATCATCGAGCGGCTGCTGAAATAGCACGGAAACCCATTCTGTGAACGGGTCCTACTTCTTCTTTTTTTTATGCCTGTCTATTTCGATTCCATCCACCTTTACTTCTTTTCCAGTACCGCGCTCGTTTTGGGGAGAAGGGATTGGGCCACCCACCCAAGAATAGGGGAAGACAGATAATCACTCTCGTTATCACGATTTCTTACCCTTCTAACCCTTCTAACCCTCTTCTCTTCCGAATTTACGTCGAGGTCCTTCGCTTAGTTCCGAGCATTCAACAATCAATGAACTGAATTCTTTGTCGACCCTCACCACCGACCCCTTATTCCTTGCGAGTACCGTCGACAAAGGAAGATAGATAGCAATATTGCGCCCATATCGACTCTCTTCAACGCAGAAGAGGCCGAACCGAAATTTAACTCTTAATTTTTTAAATAGAAAATCACGCAATTAATAACCATGTGGTTCTCGACGTTAAGATCAATCTTGCTGCTCTCGTGGCTCTCGGCTATCCTGCCAGGCGCCGTTGCAACAGAGCCTATGCTCTCTTCGACTTCGTTAAACACTTGCCAGGAGAATTCTATGTTCACGGCTAGTCTGTTCAATGTCACCTACGTTCCGAGCCAAAACGTTGCTTATATCGACATTATCGCAACGTCATCTGTCGAAGGCAAAGTGAAATTCGACATTGCCATCTCCGCATATGGCTACACGATTATTAAGACGGTCATCGACCCTTGCGACATCGGGCTGGCTGGTCTCTGCCCCATGACCGCCGGTAAGATTCCGTTGACGTTCAATCTCAACGTTGATCCTAGTACCGCCTCACAAATTCCGGGTATCGCCTATAACTTTCCCGACCTCGACGCTACTGTCCGCGTTACCCTAAACAAGGCTGACACCGGAGCGAGTGTTGCCTGTGTTGAGGCTGATATTTCCAACGGGAAGACCGTTAATCTGGTCGCTGTGAAGTGGGTGCTCGCTATAATTGCTGGCTTAGTACTCTGTTCCTCGGCTATTATCAATGGCCTCGGTCATTCTAATGCCGCCGCCCATATTGCCTCTGGTGCCCTCTCCTTGTTTGGCTTTTTCCAAGCCCAAGCTATGATCGGACTGACAGCTATCCATCTACCTCCCATTGTTCAGTCATGGACCCAAGATTTCCAGTGGTCGATGGGTATTATCACTGTTGATTTCATGCAGGACATTTTTACGTGGTATCAACGAGCTACTGGCGGTACACCTTCTACCATTTTCGACTCATTGACTACTGTCTCGGTGCAAGTCGAAAAGCGCGACTTGTACAGGCGCTCGGCGAATCTGGTCTCGCGGAGCGCCGGATCGTTGATGAAGCGCGGCAATGTCATGACCGGCTCCGGCAGCTATCTTGTGTACGGTATTCAGCGCGTCGCATTCAGAGCCGGTATCGAGACGACGAATCTGTTTATGACCGGTCTCACTTTCTTCTGTCTGTTTGTTGTCTGCACTATTGGTGCGGTTGCAGCATTCAAGGGAGTCTGCGAGTTGGCCGTCAAACAGAAGTGGATGAAGGGTGACACGTTCCTCGAGTTCCGCAATGGATGGCTCACGGTCTTGAAGGGTATTTTGTTCCGGCTAACATTAATCGGCTTCCCCCAAATGGCTATTCTATGTCTCTGGGAGTTTACGCAGGACGATTCGCCTGCCGAAGTAGTCTTGGCCGTATTCTTCATTGTCGGGATGACGGCCACTCTGGGTTGGGCCGCCTCTAAGGTGATTCGGATTGCGCGGCGCTCCGTTGCCATGCATAGAAACCCCGCCTATATCCTCTTCTCTGACCCTCAGGCGTTGAACAAGTGGGGATTTTTATACATACAGTTCCGTGCTTCTGCCTATTACTTCATCATTCCAGTTCTCGGCTACTCTCTGGTCAAGGCTATGTTCATTGCTTTCGCACAAGGCAGCGGTACCGCTCAGGCTATTGGATTCCTCCTCATTGAAGCCGCCGCTCTGATTGCTTCCAGCGTTCTCCGGCCATGGATGGACAAGAGCACCAATTCCTTCAACATCGCCATATGTGCAATAAACTTCATTAACGCCATTTTCCTTTTGATATTCTCGGACGTGTTCAATCAGCCCGCCTTAGTTAACGGCGTCATTGGTCTTATTCTGTTTATCCTGAACGCTGTATTCGCCACCGTCCTCCTTATTATGGTCATTGTTTCGACTGCGCTAGTTTTCTATCGCAAGAATCCTGACGGTCGTTATCAGTTCATGGCTGATGACCGAGCATCATTCATGAAGTCACAGTCTCAGCTCACCGGCACCACGGAGCTAGATGCCCTTGCCGCAACCGCCCGTGGTGATAAAGGGGGCTACAAGCACGGGTTAGATTTGGACGACGACAACGAATCTATATCTTCTGCCGACATGCGCCGTCGCACCGATACATCCAACTTGACGGTTCCCGCGACAGCCCCGAATGGCTCGTTTGCCCGCAACAACAATAACGCCAATCCCCCGCGTTCTCCGGTAGATCCTTCGGTGCCGCTATTCCCGGCCGGTGGTTCGCAGAGGGCCCCGAGCCCTTATAATGGATCAGCTGCCTCGCGGTCGCTCAACGGCGAGAGCCCCCCAAGCTACAGGGCGCAGAATAATGCTAGGTGAGTAGAATTTGCCCAAAGCCCTACGATTACGTGCAAGCTAATTATGGAGCAGCCCGTGGCAACGAGGCGCAGGATATGACCACTAGGCAACGGTTGTGATGCCGGAGCGAAGATAATTCTTCTAGTTGGACTTCGTCCAAGTACTTGTTCTTACTAGGTTACACTCATGACAATGGGGGCCGGAGTTTCTTGGATCTGCATATAGAGGAGGACAAGTCTCTTTTCGGAGATTTCCTGACTTGGAGTGAAGTGGCCATTGGGTGCTCGAGATGATGGTACCAGCAAAAAGGCGACGGCTCAATCAACCGCACTTTCCTATACTTCCGAACCTTGCACTTAGAAACCGGCGTTTCTGCCCGACCGCACAACCAACTGTGTCAATAGCACATGCGAAAGGCATCGTCAAGATAGGAGAGGATGTTCATGCAACAGCGCTTTACACAACCAAAACCGCATGTATGTCAACTTGGATTTACAGTGTAAATAACAATAGCCCAGGGAGGTTCGCAGGGGGGGGAGTGCGCAGAAATATCATTCCAGGACCTAGGAAACAGCAGCTGGGCTGGGGAGTTTAGGCAAGGTATGTCCTAGGTGTTATTTGTCGCAGCTTTTATTGGCCGTCGTGTATGTTCGATGCCACAAACGTAGCACGTCAATAGCTAATTGATAAAATACGGCTCTTAATAATTGCTATGCGAGTTCTGATGAGATAGGCGTATCATTCCTGCGGATTGACTACGGGATTCTAATGAGTTTAAAAATTCCTATCATAAAGATATATGTAGCTGTTGTAGCTGTTGTAGCTGTGATCACGTGAAATAAAATGAGTAATGGTAGGAACACATGATCTACCTCTTAGGCACCTCTCCATCGAAGCTCCTGGGCCGTAACATTGAATGTGCATGTACCGTTGACAACATGAGAACAAATTATACCCTACATCATACGTACATGTACATAATATCTAAACCCAGTCAAGTTATAAGTAGGTTAGGTTAGGTTAGGTACGTAAACCGATTTTATGATGGCTGTATATGTTGATGCAGTTTCTTACTACATATGTTGTGGACGTGTAACATATGTATGAATGACATCCGAGAGGATACCCTATCACCCAATCGTTACGTTGTAAAAGTACCGGAATATGCTCCCGACTGCTGCCATATCCATGTGACCTTAAAACGTGGCATTTATGTTTGAATCTCTTAGTCATCTCTCTCTCTCTTACTCTCTATTTACAAGGTATTATTTCCTGCCTTATCACGGCTTGAAAACCCGTCAAGCTTTGCAATCTTTTAACCACGTTGTGGATTACAATGTTCATGGTCATATATATACTTGTCTACCTAGGTAGTTAATTATTTATTTAGTTATTTCCTTTGAACACTTCGTGACTCCTTTTTATTTTTATTTCCACGTGATTTTCATAAAGGGGTAAGGTAAGTTGCAACTTTAGAAACCAACATCACTTTTGAATGTGTACCTAAATAAGGGTATGTAATGTGATATGATGATATGTTGGAATTGAATCCATATACGTAGAAATAGAGATTCCGGTTCAACCAACTATAAGTGCAAAAGTAATCGGTATAATCGTAGATTCAGGTTAGGTAGGGTAGGTAGATTTACTGATGTTAGTAAGTTCTATCAACGATTACGAAGCCGTAGTTACATTATATGTCAAGGTTTTCACATACCTACATGGTACCTACTGTACATAGTATCTATCACTTCCAGTCTCTAATTACACCTACCTACATACATATCATCTCTAGGATGTACCTCTCAATCTTATAAATCGTCTCTAGGTACCGAACTTCTACACAGTAAAGTAAATCTTCCCAAGCTACCTATACCCCCCACTGAATTTGTCAGCCGTGCAATACATGTTAGCGCGCCGACCTATTTCCTAAACATGATTTCCACCTTCTGAAATAGTCTACTGACGTTGTCGATGATTTTGAGACGCTCTTTGAGGTTTTATGTTTATTTTTATGTTTTCTTTCTTTATTAAAGTAGTCACTGTCAGGAGATGATGTCTAGTGACTGGGATGATGTATGTTGGGTAGGTATTCTGCGATCAGTAAATAGCTTTATAAAATCAGGTATTGTAATGCATTAGGTATGTATCAACATATCAAAATATCACGTACATAACCCCATTAAGAGTAATCTTTTGATTTCGCTATAAATAATTCTGAGGTTTTGCTCATTCATGTTGCTAAACCTATAGGCAACTATATCCAATAGAAAAATAGAGATTCATTTCGATGACGCTTACAGATCACCCCGACCTTGTCGATCTTTTGACTTTATCTTCAATGTTCTGTAGCGAATTAAAGATAGTCCAATCTAACCGCCTTGTTCGGAAGTGTGAGATTGATCTTCAAGGCCATGTAGGATCGGAGGTATCGATATGTCACTGAGTGAAGTACTGTACTGTAAGCGGAACATCAGAACGTAGAAGGGCTTAACAACATATCCCACCCAGGTAAATGCCCATGCTACCAGTAAACCGTCTATATACCACACACACATATAGATATACATACATAATATTTATAGGTATATGTTTGGTAGCATCATGGTTTATATCCGAATCCTATGATGTGACCGTGTCCAGGTCTCCATATTTATGTATGGAAAGTGTTGTATTCTCGGCATCGTGGAGCCACGCAAGAATACATGTCGATGCATGTGCGGGAACTATGTCCGTAGCAATACAATGATAGCGCCGCTGTCATCGGTCATTCAACAGCTGGGTTCGATCTGAAATCGGACGGAAGCGGAACAGAAGAAGGGGGGGGGGGATGGGGGTTAAAAGGCGGTTCGCACCGTAATTTGAATTATCTCAAGGGCGAGATCGTATTCCTTCCTTGCCCCTTGCGTCCGCGAACATATGTTCATATATCTGTCCGTCCCTTTGCCAGAAAGGTTTGCATTTTCCTAGACATGTCAACTACCTAGGTAACTAATCATAAAAAGACCAAACTTAACAAGATGGCTGATTCGCGTGTCTGGCTTATCACTGGGGCTTCATCTGGCTTCGGTTTAGAGCTGACCAAGGTTATCGCCAGCCGCGGTGAACGGGTCATTGCCGCCACTCGCAACCCCAGCAAGATGCCTGCCCTACCAAACGTAAGCGTTGCTCGCTTGGATCACAATGAATCACTGCCGCAGATCGAGGCCGCGATAAAAGATATCCTCAGTATCTATGGCACTGTCGACGTCGTTGTTAACAACGCCGCCTACGTTCAAGCCGGCACCGTTGAGGAGACCACTCCAGAAGAGACATTGAGGCAATTCCAGGCCAACGTTTTCGGGCCTATTAACGTCTATCGCGCCATCTTGCCGCACATGCGCCAGAAGCGTGCAGGTACCCTTATAACTATCGGATCGATGGGCTCCTGGTACGTGGCGCAGATACTTTAACTAGTTCCCTATTTCACACATCTCGTAGCTCGAAATTCCTTAACTAAGCTTGTTAAGATATATCAAGTGTGAGCATTGACACTGACCGTCGTGGGTACAGGCTCTTGATACCGAGCTGTAGCGTATATAACGCGTCCAAGGCGGCGTTGCGGCGATTCACGCTCGGCATGGGAGATGAGATCAAACAGTTCGGGATCCGGCACTGCCTAGTGGAACTCGGATTTTTTCGGACGCAGTTGTTGAAGCCCGGGGCGAACGCAGACGGGACCGACGACGCGGCCGTCCGCATCCCGGACTATAAGCAGTTGGTTACTAAGGCCAACGAAATGTACGCGGCCGTCCACGGGAACCAGCTAGGTGATGCTTCCATAGGTGCGAAAACCATCTACGACATCGCCACATTATCCGGAAGTGCCGCTGGTCATGAGTTCCCGGCTTTTGTGCCGCTAGGTGGTGATGCCGCGGTTGCTATAGCACAGGGTGCGCAGGATACCCTTGACGAGGTTAAGAAGTGGGAGAGCATTGCGCGACTGAGTGACTCTCCGTTGAGCAAGTGAGGTGAAAGTAGAAAGTAAGGGAGGAAGAGGAAAAGGAAGGGCAAAAGATTGTAGTGACTCCATAGAATTGAGTTAATCAGCTCTGGTACGGAGTACTGCATAAGTACTTACGTACGTACATAATACATGTACATTGTATGTAGGTATTCATGTTGAAAGATGCACGTGGACAGGGGTATATAGTAATACCCTAATCCAGGTATGTCTGATGTATAGTTTTTACATAAACATTTACATAAATTTAAACTCTACTCAATGTTATGTTAGGAGGTAGGGACGTAAAGTCACGTAATAAGCTCAGGTGGACGGAAACATCAATTACATACATGTAGGTACTGTACCTAGTATGTCAAGTACCTAATACCTAAGTAAAATACCTAACTATATTCGTCGAGATGTCTCTTACCAAATCTTCCCCAATACAACATCAACAAATACAATTAGAGCTCCTCGGTTCTCCTACTCCTACTTCTACTCCTACTCACTTATTTCTATCTACGTAGTATTTCGATCACCTGCTATGGCCGTCTTCGTGGTATTTTACCTCGACAGACACCATTCGCTTTCTAATGTTGTAATATAAGTCCGTCCCTCCACTGCGATGGCGACTCCAGCCTCCCCCCCTCTGGCCACTGTCGTACCAGCCCAACTAGGCTTCCTAGCGATATTTAATCCCTCCTTGGGCACTACCGACGAGACTATCGACGATCAGATTGTATACTATGCCTCCGTAAATACACATACTAGAAGACGACGACGACATCGCTCCCGCGGCAAACCTACCGATAGCATTTCTCAGGATGAGCGAAATGAACGATTGAGACAGATTGGTTTAGCACAGGGCATGGTCGAGTTTAGCCGTGGCTTTGCGGACGGAAAATCTATCGATACTATAGAGACTGAGAAGAGCCGTGTCGTACTTCACGAGCTGGAGCCAGGCTGGTGGATATTAGCTGTAAGCAAATCTAACCATTGGACTGTCCGGAGCAAGAGGCTGATATGCCCCAGTCCGTTGATTTGACGAAACTTCCTCTACCCCCGAGACTTGGAGCGCCTTCTCCCAATCAGAAGGGGGATGGTTCCGAAAATGTCGAGTATTCATCTCGGGAGGTTAAGCCAGCCGCGCTGCTAATGCAAGATCTCTTGCGCGCCCACTCGGTCTTCTTATTACATCATGCTGCGTCCCTGAGTGCCTTATTCGTTCGCTCGAGACGGTCTAAATTTATTAGTATTCTAAGTCGATACTGGGATCTATTCTTGTCTACCTGGGACGTCATGTTGCATGGTAACCCGGCCACCAACGCTTTGGGGGGTATCAAGATCGCTGCTTGCGGCGAGCTCGGCATTGGTGTTGGAGAAGAAGAACGTGGAAGCGGCGAGAGGGAAGTGCTTGAGGGGTTTGTTGATAGAATCGAGGGATTACTTGACCTGGTCGTATCAAAATTTGGCCATTCCGAGACTGCGGAGGACGAGAACCCTAAGTCCGCATCGAAGTGGCTCGGAACTGGTGAGGAGCCCGGTGCGGAAGATGGCGCTATATTCTTGGGTGTAGGAGCTCTATCAAGAAAATCATTGCGTCACGTCGCCTGTTGGATGGAAGATATCTACACTTGGGGAGAAGATGCTTACGGAGTGAAAGAGAGTCCAGCTTCCGTACGTCAAGCTCGAAAAGACAAGAAACCTGCCCAGACAAGTGGTAGGAATAAGGATTCTGGAGGAAATTCTCCAAACGCCCCAGAGGCAAACAAGCCCGTCAGCTCGAAACAATCTACTGACTCAAAAGAGCTGGAATCGACTACTCAGAGAGCCGCCGAAGAAATGTCTGATGAGAGTGGCGTGAATAGACTCATGAGCTATCTAAAAATGGGTTACGGTACCCACTGGACATTAGGGAGCTCCGGCGGAAGTGAAGGCGCAGCACAAGATGGGGTAGCGTCTGGAGAGAATTGTAAGGATCAGACATCATCTAAAGATTCCCGGCGGCCCTCTAAAGCACCGGGCTTTGATTCGGGTCACTATCTCATCGGACTCCTGGGTGATGTTGAAGAGACCGGTATCGTCGAACATGATGAGAGCAGGGAACAATCCGATTGTCAACTTGAAGAGGTAGAATATAATTCGAGGGTATTACTTCGGACTCTTACCGTGGAACTAGAGGGCGCGAAACGTCCCGAAGCCGAGATTACACGAGATTTTGGAAATCAGGATCGTGAGCCAACGACGGCAGAATCTAGCCACCGAAGACACTCGGACCCAACTTCTCATTTTGATAACCAAGATCTCAATAAAACCCAGAAAGTGCGTGTGGTGGTCTACGTTAATAAGCCGTTCATTTATACGTTTTTATTCCAAAATCGAACGGACTCTTTAGCTTGGGACGGACTATACAGATCGCTACACTATCAGCTTGCGCCGCTTCGAAAACCATTAGTTACGTCCACGGCCTACCGTCCCGGAAGACCGGATATTGGTGCAGTAGGCTTGCACATATTTGATCTCGTTTGGGACCCGGAGACTATGACGATCCATTCTACCATCCCTAACATCCCTACACCAGGGCAGATGGCGCAAGATGCGCAGCCAGTCTGGTCTAGAGTCGAAGCAGTAAATACACACAGTCAAATTCTCAACACATACATCGCAACGTCAACAGAAGCATCTGAACTGGAACGCACGTGCAAGACGAGCCGCGGTTGGTGGATCGTCTGGACACGCATAGTTGAAAGAGATACTTCTCATCTCTCTGCCCAGCTACCACATCCTCCCTCAGAAGTAAGCGAGGTACGAGGCTTGCAGCACTGCGAGTCGATTGAAAATCTCGATTCACAAAGCCGACCGAACAGCGTACAGCCTAAAGGAGGGGTCAGCAAGGAGATCCTTCTCATCCGCCGGGCAGGCGAGCACACAAGGCTGAGGGGCCTCAGTAACTCATACGCAGAAGGGGGCGGTGGTTGGACGGACGGGGCTAGCCGTCTTGCCCAGGGTATTGGCGTAGACACAAAGAGGTATATTGAAGGATTGTTGAGTCTAGGACGATGAGATATTTCATTGCAAGGCGTTTAATGGGTTGGTTAGCATTGATGTGTATAGATGTAGCCATATATGGAAAATACGATCCTAGGATCTAGGATGATATTCTGCTAGGCCACGACATGATTTTCAATGCCTTCCTTTAACTTGATGTCTACGTCGGACCGGTTTAATGGAGCAGGTGAGATTTGATGGAAGTATGGTTATGAGCATAAATAAAGACATGGACTTGGTCATGGATGAATAGAAAGAGCATTTGAAAAAGATTCTCGCTCTTCATATCTCTTAATACTAGGTAGACAAGCGGAATTACTCGTTACGATCTACACGTATCCCCTGAATTTACTCAACATTAAAAGGCAGTGTGCCTAGGTATATAGTAGGTTCTATTATTTAGATTTAGTAAACCATAAGACCGAGATTAATTTTGTTAATAGACATCTCTCAGATTTGCATTCGAAGTATGCTGGAGAAGGAGAAACTCCAAGGACATGACAACCACTCTACTAAGCCTTCTCATCCATACGTGATGTAGATCTAGGGTAACTCTACCTAAATTAACATCCAAGTATGTATCTGCGCCTTCTCTAATGGTTCTTAATCAACCATTTACATGTCTCGTGTACCCTAATGTTTTTACATCCGGCTTGCAACGGATCGAAAATCCCCTATCGTAACCCCTATCGTGACCACTCTCGACCCAGGATCATGATATGGGCCTCGAGGCTAGTCCCTCAAGCTTCGTCGATGCGCAATATTTTTGCTTCCATACAATTTTTGTATCCCACCCGTCTTTTGCCTCTTTATTCCTTCCCAATACACATCACGCCGGCCTTTTAGAATTCGTGCGTATCCTGTGCTGCTTCTGGATAGCAAGACAGACATCCCGTACCTCTTTGATTCACCACCATTCAAGGAAACATACGTTTTGCCAAAATATTCCCAAGTTTACAAACCCTCAGAATTATCATTTCTTCTTAATCATCCATTATCTACCTATCATCGACACCATAATTTGGCTCATAACAAGAGGGGCAACATCGATTTCTTCTATCTTACTTGGTTATAACCAAATCTACTCCTTTGACACATCTGGAGAACAATATATTCTAGAATATCCTTTGTAAGTTAATTTTTTTTTTGGAATTGCAAGGGCCTGCCTTCCATGTAGCCATGCTTATGACTCATGCTTCTCAATATAGACGATGGAGGAGCCGCGCGAGCCTTATAAAGCATCGCCAGCTTCCGGGCCATGGTGGGATGTCGGAGATCAGCTCGATGGACTCGACTTTGCGAAGGCGCAACTCGAACGTCTAATGTCGGACGCCAACCGCAAAGAATTCCCAGACTACCCATTGTTACATGACCTAGCGTACTTGAACCTGCACACGCGGATGAAATCGACCTTGATATCTACTGAAGACTTCCTCTTGCAGGCGAACCAGAGTGGGTGGCTGCGCGAGCAAGTCTACTCTCTAACGAAAGAAGACCGTAATGATCACCACGGTGACGACAACCAGGATGGTGAAGACACACCCCAGCCAGGGCTCCACGGCCCTGGGCAGAGCTTCAGTAACCAGTGCGAGCGCGTCACGGAGCAGCTAGAGGAGATAGTTGCTCTTAGTAGCCGAGTGCTCGCGGGCCAGTACCGCATACCGAACGACAGCACGTCGCGTCTTAAGTTGCCGCCGCGCACACGTTGGTTCCGTCGCCCAACTCCCGACCAGATCCCACCTCCTCGTACCGACTATCAGCACCACCGTGCTACCCTGCTCGACCCGGCATTCGTGTCCATGCCCATGTCTATGTCCGAATTCCAGGCCTCTACCCCCAGCACTATCCACGGTGATGAGGAATACGATCTTAGCGAGGCGACAGCCGTAGATGAGCGATACCGCGTCATGCTGCGTTCGCCTATGCCTTTAAAAGCCCCTCTTGCACATAACGGCGTTGAGTTGCCTTCTCTCGTGATTGACGAGTGGGAATCTTTAGCTAGCATAGTTAAAGAAAAAGTGGTTGGACTGGCGGATAAACAATATCCCCTACGTACGGCCGAGGAAGAAGAAAAATTAGACGACGACGATGACGACGAGCTAGATGGGAGATGTGAGGTTAGAGATGACAACAACGAGATCAGAGAAGACGACACAAGTGATGAGAGTTGCGAAAGCCTGGGAAAGGGCCTGGACGATGCTCAGTTGCCTGGTTTAGGAGAAAGTACGTGCATTTTTAATTTCCGAGGGGACGCGTTTGAAGAGGGTTGTTGAAAAGATATCTAACGCGCGTCTAGTATTTGCAGACGAAGACTTCATGAAGGAGGGTTTTTCTAGTAAGTCCTGTTATGATTAGCACGTATTGTACCTGATCGTTGGCGGTTCGTAAGTGCTCACTACTATACACCATCGTGTAGAAAACCCCCGTCAACAGGGCTCCTGCTATCTAACGGAGCGAGATTTCGACACACATATCAACAGAGGTACGCTAACCCCGTCCCCGTCCTATGCCAACACTCTTAGAACTTGACGATGCTCTCCTATCTTTCCAACTAGCGACACATGAGTATACAAGGGAGCACTTAATATGCACATACAACCTAATTGTTTCCGTTCAAACTCAAGCTAACCCGGCGCTCAATATTTAGCGGGCAAGAAAGCAGTAGAGCCGTTTCTGAGAAAGACCATGGCCGCTTGTGATCACCGCATCGTCACTTACCACGACTTCACCACCGGCGGGGTTGATGCCTACGAATATTTTCACGACCGCTGCTTCTCGTACGATATAAATGAACATTGGACATCCCCTGATAAACCCGATACGAAGAAGGGGGAGGGAGAGAAGAAGGGAATGATTATTATGGAAGGAGAAAAAGAGGAAGAAGCTTCATGAGGGGAGAAGGGGCAAAAGGGAAGCAAAAGTATACTGGTATAAGAAGGTGATCCCAATACAATCATCCGTTGAAGAATGGCGTTGTTCAGCAATCGTGTTCTGGTACGGCTAGCTGGGTTGCTATCGCCGACAGACTTGCTGGGAATATTGTCTCTGCAACGAAGGCCATTCATCGTCCTATCTTGACCCTTCCCCCTTCCCCCTTCACCCTTCCCTCTGATTTCTGTGAGCACGTGGGAGGAGATAAGTATGTTGCTCTCCCCCCATCTGTGTCGTAAGAAGATTTATATCTGAAGGATGGATTTTCAAGTCAATTTGCATGATGCCTTCGGTTGCACATGCAACTCCTCAGTGCTATCTCCAAAAAAGAAATATCGAAAAGGAAGTCATGGTACCGGCTACATTGTTGCGAACAGATAAGCTAGGTCCTCAAGAGATTTCATGAAAAGGGGGGAGTTAATGACCTTGAGCAAACAAGGGGATGTATCGTCTTTTATGACTGGTAAGGTCTTATACAATGTTCACGTACGAAAGAAACCTGGCACTTTTATGTATGCCTTGATGAGGCGCGCTAATTTCACATACTTCAAATACATTCTTGTCGAGGGATAAAGTAAGCGACTTAATGATCTAGTCAAACCAATTAGCCCACATCACGACCGTACCGCTTTGTGAAACAGGTACGTCTACGTTCGAGTTACTTGATGATAATACTCGTCATGTCACCTGAGACATTCATACTAGATAAATCGGAACGATACCGATAAAGGCATGCAGTCAAAGAAGCATTTTCTTAATCCGACCACTCAATATCAGTTTACCCAGGTTAATAAGTATATACAAAGAATCGAAGTCTATGTTCCATGCCGAAAATTTCTGTCCCCAAGACGGACTGAAGCTGAAAATATACCAGAATGGTGAAAAGGGTCTCCGCAGATTGGCCGGATATGCTGACCGATCTGATTTGAGTCAAGATGACCTCTTACCTATGTCCCTGATATTTCGCCGCCACCTGTACAAATACTGGAGGCTTAAAAGTATACACAAAGGCCGCATGCGCTCTTTATCATGACTAGCATCTATCCTCGCTTTTCGTTACGTGAAAACTCCCGGCAGAAAACCAGAATCGACTGGTATCTGCCATATCCTCGAATACAATACCCAGCGCCGAGGAAATATGCGACTAAAGTTTCCAACGTCTTACTCGTTGATGACCCAAGTACAGTCCAGACGACCGGCATCCAGCGAACCAAATAGGTCATCAAAAGTATGAGGGGTAACATCGATTGCAAATCCAGAGCAGCCGCCGCAGCGGTCACGAATCTTAGCAGTTGTGGTCTTGCCACTAGGGGCGGTGATAGTGATTGTCTTATCACATAGCGGATGGGCGGGCTGGTTAATACCGTAGCTTGTCAACGGGCTGATGTTATCCCAGAAGTCCTTCGGGATAGCCACGATATTCTCTGTATCATCCTTGCCTGAGTCATCGAAGCCGCATGCGCCCAAGCCTACGTTGTAATACGTAATTTCACCAGATAGTTTTTCGCCGTATGGGATGCCGCCGCTGCTAGAGCCGCCACTAGAGGCGCTCGTAGATGCCGGAGGCGACGCGACGTAGGTGCTGGACGTAGGCGGAACGGGTACCTCTGTAGTCTCTTGGGTAGGGGGTGCCTGTACCTGATAAGTGGTAGAAGAGGTGGAAGATGATGAGGATGAGAGAGAGACTTGGTATGTAGCGGAAGCAATGCTGGCCGTAGTGGTTGGCACTTGAGGTTGAGCGACGGAGGTAGCAACCGTAAGAGATTCGACAGGGGGCACAGGAGCCACAGGAGCCACAGGAACCACAGCGCTGCTAGAGCTGCTAGAGCTAGAGGCGGGTTGGAAGAACTGAGCAGGAGAATATGAATCGGTCTCTACAGGTGAGGGAGCAAGAGTCTGAGTAGAATCCTCATCAATAATGACAGTGGCTGTCTCCCATACGGTTTCCCACTCTGTAAATAATTCTCGTTTCTCATGATGATGGCGTTTGTGGCCATGAGGCTGAGCAGAGACAATCGAGGCCAAGATGGCGGCGGCACTGGCGATAGTTGTAGATTTCATATTGGATGATGCTTTTTGGGGGTTGTATTCTGAGATGGGATGATGCGCAAAACAAATAAGGGATCCAGCCGAAAGGATATCTTGAAAAGCGCTGTCAAATATGAGACAAAGAATTTATCGTCCTTGTGTGGTTTTTTTAATTTTGGATTCGTAAAAACGTAAGTGATTGGTAGGTTTATCCAAGTTGTAAGTCACTTTTGTTGTAATAATGTGTACAAGAGAGCTGCTTGACTGAGAATGAATGTGTATACAGTGAGCACTGCTCTTTGAAAGGAATGAAATAATCTATGGAGTGAAAAGTCACAAAGATCTGGGTGGAGAGAATGGCAGAAGTTTGTTGGTAGGATGAAAGGAATGTAAGGAGATATTTATTGGGATAAATGACAAGAATAACTTTCTTATACCCTTGTACGGGCCATAGTTGGGGACGGACAGGGAATATAGAAAAAAGAAATTTTATATACTACGTATGTACTTTGTACTTACCAGGTATTTACTAGTAACAGCTAAAAGGGGGAGAGGGTAAAAAAGAAAAAAAAAAGCAAGAAGAGCAATTGAATCAAGGCACGTTCCTACGTTGAAGTAACCCAATATAATACCTACCTAGGTACACTACAGTACATACATATAGTATATGTACGTACTTTACGTACATGCATGAGGTAGCCTATGCTGATTGGCTAACGTACCTTCGAAACAGCCCGCAACAGGGGTTTCCCAGGCTTATTCTTCTCCTTTTTGGATCAATCGACCCAATCAATCGCTTCAGATATGGGGAAACCGCTCGGGGGTTCAACGTGGCTGATGGATGGTGTCAGGGCGGGTCAGCTAGGGCTGTATGTTTGTTTAGCGTACCTGACTGGTACCTTAAACCACTACAATGTATATACATGCATGGGTATTATAGGGTAGCATTCATGCAAGGTACCGCTGACGTTGTGAATGCATAAGCCAATAGGGTGACTAAGATACAGACCCATTTAAAAGAGAAAACAAGACATAGGTCACATTAGATTCGCTAACTTAATTCAACATTAGCTCTTGTTGAATGGCTTATGATGATCATATGTATTGATTTCCTGCTTTACACTAGCCTACTACATATTGACGGTGTTCCTCACCAACATCACATCACCTACGCCTATCTCCACTTGGACCACGTTGCGTGACCTACCTACATCTTATGTATGTACCACGTATATACTATGGTACCCCCAGTAACTATTAGGTACCTACATCTGTATGTATGTACATATATGATCCAGGTTGAGCGTTCCGACACAACATGCACTTGCAGCTACCATATACTTGAATATCTGTTAGCTAATATCAATTCTGTATTCGCTCATCGGACGAGTAGAGCAACATATCTACAGCCATTGAAATTATCTAGCGATGGAGTTCGGCCCGATGCCAACATGTACCTACATAGTACCTAACATCTTATATAGTTATGTATTTACGTACATATATAATACCTACGACGTACATATAAGTTACCTACATCCTCTCACTTCAAGTTGACTTCATATGCAAAAGCTGAGAGGATCAATCGATGCACGTATTAACCTTATTCATTGTAGATTAGGTAGCGTTAGAGGTCAATACCTGGATACCTACTATTAGTCTCAATCTTCTAACCTGGAAGTGGTTCTATTCTTAGCTACCTTGTTATAGGTATATATGTTGGTAGATTTCCTCTTAATGTTAGAGAATTAAAGATGTATAACTAGATGTATAACTAGATGTATAACTAGATGTATGTTACATGTATGTCTACCTACATAATGCGTATAGGTATTGCTAAACCTCTCAACTACAACTACAAGGTTTCTATGTCTTTCACCGCTCCTATACCTACTACATATGTAGGTATTAGTCGAATCTTCTCCATCATGCGCCTACCCGGATGTCGGCATTCATTAACCGCTCATATCAATCCTACATAATCATCTATTATATATAGTTAGTTAGTTATAGTATGTTATACTATAACTAACTATATATCATCATTGTCATCCCAACAGGTATCTAACAAGTCAAGATAATCTTTCCAAGTCATATATCGAGAGATATGATCGAAACGATAGTACAGGATCTAGAATCTAGAGCAACGTTGAATAATATGCTCATATCATTATCGTCGGATGCGTCGTCTCAGGTATAGAATAAACGTGCGACTTCGACTTTTACTCTCGCACCAGTTCATCATTCACAATCCACAAGAATATCATCAAGAAAATGCAGTATCAAGCTGCGAGACTAATTCCTCCCGAATGGCGCCGAAATATAATATCAAGGCCCGTCATCCATGCTTTCAACATTATGATGTATACCTCAGTCGCTTGCATTTCGGCACTCAGATAGGAATTAACATGTCGAGGCTCACGACGTTTATATATGTCACTACGTGTTATAATGCTACTAGGTACTACCTACGTAGGTAGATACTAGTGATTTATTGAATACCTTAACCTGAATTTCTACGGCGCACGAGGAAATTCCTGCCTAAATAATGTCTAACCCAACCAATTTCTTCTCTCCACAACTACCTTGTTCTATCCCGATTCCTCAGTTTGACCACTGCCAACCGGATTGCCGCAACATACCTATTTACATAATGCAAGAATATGATTAGTTCCAGATCCCTCAACAGACAGCCTGTGTAAGAATCATTGCGCTCAGCATCGTACGTATAGGTGGAAAGGAATCATTGTGGTATTCATATTGATTTCATATATGGTGTACAATAGAAGCAATATCCATGACAAAGCACAAGCGATCTCGGGACGGTAGTACTTCTCCCTTCTCACACGTAGAGTGTCCATGATTCTATAATTCTATCTCTTAAATATCTCATGTATCTAGGTGAGAGCTATCGATGTAGTTGGTACGGTGTTATAGGTCTGCACTTTTCCTACTTCTCTCCCGACAACACGTCTAGGGACCAGGGTTCATATAGTAGTAGACGTAACATCATCTTGCGCGACAAGAGAGCCTCTGCAAATATTTACCTTGCGTTGCCGACCGTACCGGCATCTAAGGATGAAAGGAACATGAAGGCCACACGTCCTAACTCGATATTAAAAAGGGAGGTCTTTACGCAGCACGAAAGGTGTACAGGAAAAGCCCATCGAGAGCAAAGATAGGGCGGTCTTGATCTTGGACCTCAGCGACCTTAAACGTCTTCCGCGCCTTCTTGAGAAACTGCATGTCGGCGCGCCTCCTCTTCTTGAAGCAGAAGTAGATGGTAGCTGAAGGGCAGAGACTAAGGAGATCCGATAGTGTGGCCAGCAGTAGCGGAAACGCAGGTTCGAAGTAGACGCAATCAGCAGCTAGGATCACGTCCGGCTTGAAGGCTGCAATCTCGGGCGGGAGCGGCTCACCCCTGAGGTGTGGATGCGAATGTAAGTACCTGAGCGAAGCTGCACGAACACGTTGCTGTGGTGTGCGGAATCCCGTTGTGGGAAGAATGAAAGGAAGGACGGGACAAACCAGTTTAGAACCGCGGCTTTGACTTGACGACCGAGCTCGTTCAGGTCGATATTGTGCTGCATCAGGGAATACATCTCCAGCTGATCTGTGATAAACAACGGGCTCCGGACCGCGCATCCCTTAGCTACAGCCAAACCCACCAATCCACCTCCGGCCCCAAGTTCTAGTCTGCGGCGTGGACGAAGCCTCCGTTAAGAAATAGGCCGCAAGAACCAAAATAAAATAAAAACAGAGACATCAAGATTTAAGGAAGACTTACATTCGTGAGTCTCTTATATCATCGCGGTGGTATCGGAGCATGTGCTTTGCGAGCACCATACCGGCAGGCCAGGTCTGACCGCCACAACCTGAAGTCAAGTCCTCGCGAAGTTTGAGGGCCTCTAGAAGAAGTCCGGCGAAGTCGGTCTCAGTAGTGCCGGGAGGTTTGTAGGCCGGAAGTGGCGAGAGGTCCTCGCCGATGGCTAGGGGTGAGAATTCAGGAGAGAGAGAAGGGGAACGTTGAGACGGCAACATTATGTCAGGCTTGGGGGGGGGGGGGGGTTTCTCTTTTGTTACCTTTTAGTATAGAAGATGATGCCATGGCTTCTTATCTTAGGTTTGTGAAGAACGGGGACTTGAAAGTTAAGAACTTCCTGGGCTGACTGGACATGTGGTCTAGTAGAATAAATTATGGGTTTCAGCCCTAAGGAAGGAAAAAAAAAGAGGGTTTATTTTATGTGTTACCCCTTTATTCTACTATCACGAAATCCATCGTTACCACTCGCATAATTGAATCTGGCTAACCTTTCGTCGTTCGATTTCGGTCAAATACCTAGATACCTCTCCTTCCATCTACAGGTACTCACAAACTTACGTACCTGTAGTACACACCTACCTGTATCCCTTCAATGATTTAAGGGACCTCGGGAACTTAAAGTGTATTAATTGAATACAGGTACAAGATGTGTATCAATTGATATCTATCTACATACATGAGTAAATACCTAGATAAGTACATGTATCAATATAGACATATTTAAATATATGAGGTATTAAGTCACATTTAAACACGCACAACCCAGATGTTACGTATTAACATATGAAGTCTTGTGTATTAATAGCAATAAGTCATTTATATAATTCTATAATATATACCCATATACATAGCATATTAGAACTTGTGATTTATGGCTGTCGATTTTGATGGGTGGCTAGCTCTGGCAGAATTCCACATGTCTTAAAATCCCGTACCTTTCGCCGCTGAACAAACCCGAGGGATGGGTATCTCTTACCTCCTACATGACACTGAAAGCAGATGTTGTGTATATTACAATACAACTGGCCGGGATTCGAACCTTGACTCTCTCTCACGGGTTGGTTTGAAGTGTCTACTACTTTGATTCGATTTGATTCGATTCGATTCGATTCCTATCTTGCCCCTTGAACGTCGCAATTCAGTATCTGTACCAACGTGTGAGAGTATTACGCCACGCTCTATAAGACATCGTGGCTTAGAAGCCTAGTGTATGGCCAAATACTCAAGTCGACATGACAATGACATATGGAGGGGCAAGAGAAAGAAATTTAACGCAATAAATGTACTAGAGCAGTGAATAAAAGAAAACTCTGGGGGCCAGTGGATAAGACGAATATTGGCTAACCATGCCACTTTGATCATCAGGGGATATTTCTATTATTGAACTGCTTCAAATTCTCCCACACGCTCCCTTCCCTCCCTTGACAGTACTTGAGGTAGTGTCCCGCTTCTAGTCTGGTCCTCCATGGAATGCGATCGGCCACCAGCGGTGTCGGCGTGTAACTACCGGTATTGGAACTTGGAATTCCACCAGCCCTACACCTCTATAGTGGACGCGTTAGGTAAATGGAATACATTAATCATTTACGTGACGTGACGTGACGTGACGCTTCTCCAACCTCCCTTTTCGTCATTATCGAGTCTCGCGTGCTTCGTATTCTGTGCAGCACCCCGTAACAAGACAGGACACGGCAGGACGAGACGAGACGAGGCGGGTCAGCAAGGGAGACCGGCACGGTCGTTGAAGAATGACTTCCTGGTATAGGTGTCGGCCTGTGGCCGACGTCGTCTGGTCTCTTGCAAATTCTCGTTTTTCTATCCACGAACGAATAGTATGATGACTTGTCATGCGAGCCGCGACCAGGAGAGTTTCGCTACTTGATTCGATTCAGTCAACTATTCTCCGCAACCTTGGAGCTGCTCTCCTCAGAATAATCCTCGTTGTACCTTCTCGTGAGAGCAGCCCTGACGGCTGTTATATGTCACAATGATGGTGGCACGCAAGAACGTCTGCGCGTACGGTGTAGGCGTGATGGCATCGTTGGCCGTGCTCGTTGATGCTGTCCCTCTCGATTACTTCCCACTCAATTCTCAGCTGCCACCCGTGGCCCGGATATCGCAGCCCTTTGACTTCACCTTCTCCCCATTGACCTTCTTCTCTCCTTCCGACATCACGTACCGGCTCGGGAATGCGCCTAAGTGGCTCTCCATCGATAGTCCATCACGCCGGCTGTTTGGTACACCAAGTGACGATGACGTCCCACCTGGAGAAGTTGTTGGGATCCCGATAGAATTGATCGCGGAGGATGAGACGGGATATACGACGGCGAACCCGACTCTGGTGGTATCTAGGAATCGACCGCCCGTAGTCGCTATACCTGCTTCAAAACAGATCCCCAAGTTTGGGACTTACATAGCTCCCTCTTCATTACATCTACACCCATCTAAACCCTTCTCCTTTAGCTTCGACGAACACACGTTCCACATAGACGGTGAAGACGGCGGGCTGAGTTATTACGCCGTGTCCGACGACAACGCTCCTCTGCCTTCATGGATAACCTTCGACGCTGGGGGCCTCACATTCTCCGGCAAGACGCCGTCTTCCGAATCTCTAGTACAGCCACCGCAGACGTTTACCTTCCAGCTAGTTGCGTCCGACGTCGTGGGGTTCGCATCTATCTCGATACCGTTCTCGATCGTGGTTGGGAGCCATGAGTTAATCGCGGACCCGCCGATAGTTGTACTCAACGCAACGCAAGGCAAGCCCTTCGAATACAAGGATCTGCCAGATGTTCTAAGACTCGACAGGAACTCCCTGGAACCGGATGATGTTGTGCTTGCTGCAGCGCTCGATCTACCTTCCTGGCTATATTTTGATAACAAGACCTGGGAATTGAGCGGCACCCCCGAGCCAACCGCAGAATCATCAAATATCACTATAATTGTTACCGACAAATATTCAGATACGTTGAACCTGACGGTCTCGATCCTCTTCAGTTTATTCATCTCCGATTTGCCTGATCTCGATCTTAACGCAGGTGATGACTTCTCATTCGACTTAAAGCACTATCTTTCAAGACCTGCAGATCTTGAGGTTACCCTGGAGAGTGGATCGGAAACATCATGGGCTGAGTTCAACTCTTCCTCGATGATCCTTTCGGGGTCAGTTCCTGATCGCCTGACGGTGAAATATGTAGCGGCGCCGCGCGTCACTTTCAGCGCAACCTCGAAGCATACAAAGAAGACCGAGGCTAAAACCATGAATATGCACATCTCGACTCCCTTGTCTTCCCCTGCTTCACCCCAACCGAGTACTGGAGCGACTTCGAGTGCAGACGACTCGAAAAAGGATTTACTCTGGCTGCTTGTTATACCAATTTTATTGGTATTCATCGGGATCATATTGCTCCTTTTCTATATTCGACGACGCCGCCAACAGCCCAGGAGGATAAATGCTCGAGAGGTGTCTGGACCCGTACCGGGCAGCTTCGTGACAAATCGCCCGGGGGGCAACACCAAGGATTCGGGCCAGAACGCAAAGACCATGTTAGATGTGAGGCCACCACGCCTTTCCGATAACACAACAATACAAAGTAGTCGTGCTTCTGCTGGCTCCTCAAATCGGCGTTCATTCAAGACTACATCTAGTCCAAATTCGAACGGGAGCATGATGCCTCATACTATGATGGCCATGTATTCTAGAGCAAAGTCACCTGAGCACAGCGTCATCCTGGAGACGAGGAGTTCTTGGTCTCGAGGGCGAAACAACCAGCCATCCCCAATGAGGTCAGACCCAACAGATGAGGTCAGTCTGCTTTCGGACACTAGCCTGGGAGAAGGAGAGGCGCAGATTGCGGAAGCTCATCCGTACGTTATAAGGAGGTCTCAAAATGATACGTTCAGAGGTCTCAAAGTATCGACGAACACGGAGTCGTTTAGTATACAAAACACACCAGAGATAGCCTACATAGCAAGTGGTGCGTATAATACCAATTCGGGAGACGCAGTGCCCCCAGCAGTAGGCTACACTGCACGACCAAAGTCAGGACAGCAGCGAGATCCCGGGTTGAACCTTGGTAATGTCGGCAAGAGGATATCCAACATTTGGAGGAAGGATAGTGGAAGTAAGGCTTCCGATGAGCAGAAACGAAGTAGCATCCTCAGCGACTCTACGGCCCAGACGACCCGCACAAGCATATTGACGTCCGGAATATCCGGGGTAGCGGAAGAGGAAGCCACAACAAGCACGAACATGGTCGCAAGACCAACAATAATCCATATACCTAGTAGACCGGGAGAGGTGCAACATATAAGTAGGAGGGTAGACCCGTCTTCGCCGTTATTCCGCGGCCGGTCGTTCACGAAATCACCGAACAACTTTGGCTTAGTGAATCGGTCGCCGGAACCAATCATAGAAGAGACTCCGGAGCTACCACCAAATATAGATGGCTTTACAGATTGCCACAACGGTGATACCTCGTGGGATCGGTTGGCAAGAAACTCCCTAGGTATCGCGTATGAGGACCTCATTACCGAAGCAGAGCAGGTACTCCCAAGCCAGGAAACGCCGACCGATATGATTCAAGCAGGCAACTGGATAACTTATGATGGAAGCCGGGATCTTTTGTCCCCGGGTCAATGGCCACAGCCCAAGACATATATCAACATAATCGGTATAGCAAATACTTCACCTGCGAATACGTCCAGCGAAGTGCCTCGGCTACCGCCTACGACGGCATTAGCAGCGCCCACAGGTGAAGGAGCATGTAGAGTCACAATGAAGCGCCGTGCCTCACAAGCGTCCGGCACCAGCCTTGGTACCATGCCATCGACTAGCTCGAAATCTGATCGATCGTATTCTTCTCAGGATGAGCAGTTGCGAATTGGTCATGCCCGTCAGCAAAAGAATCTCGAAAAAAATCAAGTAACCAAGTTGCAGAGACTGTCTCTGGAATACGAGCGAGCGCCACCCACGCGTCCCTTGCCAGAGACGCCCACCTCCACACAAACCGGTAGGGTGCCGCTGATGAACCGACCTAATGAGTCGCGCAACGTCCCGGCTGGTAGGGATAAACTAGATTCAGATATGGACAATGTTCCGTCTAAGAGTTGGAAAACAACGAGGAGTATGAAGAGCGCAAAGAGCTTGCGTAGCGTCTGGGCCGATGAGGAAGAAGATGATGATGCATGGGAGGATATACGTCCGCCAACGACCATCGATGGATGGGATGATGGTGGAGATAGTGATGGAAGCTTTGCGATCTATATCTGATAGTTAATCTATAAAGTAGTAAAAAAAGGATAGTATGATACCTCAATACCTAATGCTTATCAAGTTTTTATTTATTTAAAGATTGTGAAATATGAGCCTTAATGGATGTTTTGAGTACGGACCAGAAGATTCTGAAGCAATCATTTAGAAATATGGAATAGAACTTTCAATGTTGGTGATGGAACTATTCTATTAGTAGATGTGGTACGGAATGAAACCCGTACAAGGTACGAAGGATACCTATATTGATGATGTAGGTAAGCTGGTACATCATGGAGTACCTCATATGTAATATGACTCGAAGGTTCAAGTTCGTTTTCGTCGGAGGTAGGTACATAATACTAGGTACATCATGCACGCTGAATATGACGGAAGCATGTACCTACCTAGGTACCTATTATGATAACGCTTGCAAAAAAGTAAGGGCCATGGGTAAGTTGTCAAGGGAGCCCCTGCCAGTTGCTAGCTAAGGTCTGGCAGTTGGTCTTGAAAAGTTCTGGCAGGTCTACTATGTACATATTATTCTTAGTAAGTCTTCGCTAGGTGTCTCTTAGGCACTTGCAGCTGGCATTGGAACATCACCAGTCTTATTTCACTTGTCACGGCCGCCTATAGCAATTGAAGAAAACTGCTTCACCAGCTGGCAGACACTGACCAATGGTATTGTAAATAAATATGGGCCACCAAGACTTTTGGCACTTGCCAAGCATTTCAATGTTGCCTATGGTCCTTATGTAGGTACTGGTCAGGATGTAGGGACAGTACTGGTACCAGGCTGATTTGAATGTTTTTCTGAGGGTACCCCGGTCAACTATGTACTTGTGCATACTTACTACATGTACCAGGTACATAATGTTAGGTGCATAACCTCTTTGTACGTGTATGTACTCCGTATGTACATGAATATTCAGAGTTGACATAACATTAACCTAGACTAAGGTACCTAAAGAAAATGGTCCAGTCCAATCAATTAGTGCCAAACATTGCCAAAAACATTTTTGTCGGCCTCGTCATTCTTTCGCCAGGGAATGCCTTCACCCATTCAATCTTCCTCTTTTTCACTTCTTGCTACTTCTTACTATTTTATCCGCAACCACCCAAATATTTTCCTCTCATCACAATGAACACATTTTTTCCACACCAATCGACGCCTCGATAGTAACGAAGTAATTTCCTCTAATCGATATAAATTCTCGATTGTACTGCTTCGATCTTTTTCGCCCGAGACCTCAATACCACGAGCCGCTATCATCATGTTTTCAGCATCGTTCAATAACGTCGGTGAACACGCATCTCCGGCCGCCACCAATACACGCGGTCGAAGGCGTCAGCGGCCCTTGAGCTCCGATAATTCGGTGCAGCAACCGAAAGCGAAGCGACCGAGGATCCCAATGAATGATCAGACCTTTGCAAATCCTAGGCCAACTTCTGAGACCTATGAAGTCAAGTCTGCAAGGACGCCGGTTGTCGAGATGAAGCAAGACGGAATTGAAGAGCCACCCTCATCGAAACAAGAGCTTAGTTTACGTTCTAAAAAAGCTCGACCTGGTGAACGTTTTAGCAAAGGCGACGGTAGCACGCTTCTGGTGAGTTCGCTTCGTGTAGTATATCCTTTGACAGCTTCGGAGGTAGACTATTAAGCTCATGACATACTAATTCGCAACCTTCCTTTGATAGTCGACCAATATCGCGTTCGATGTTAGGAAACTTCCAGCGTTGCCTGACCGTCTAAAGCTAGACGCCACTAGTATGTCGTCCCCTTCACCGCTCACTTTTTCTGCCGTTGCTAATCAAGACTTATAGGTCGCCAGCATGGCTCCGTCGACAGTTCCACTGGCTACGCCTTAAGCCTCTCACACACGCACGCCATAGTATGGCCATACGCGTCGCCTACCCAGTCTCCAGAATTCTTCGCGTTTACGTTACCATACCCCTCAAAATATTCAACCGATCACCTACCGGTGGGCGCGCTCGTTCCTCCTTCTGCTTCCTCCTCTGAGCCGGGCTTGGTGGTAGTAATGCCTGCCAGCGGCAAGGTCACCTACTGGGAATCAATATCGAGCGCGACAACGTTAGACTTCATACAACAACAACACGGCGGCATAGAGGGCTCCATTACAGGCTCGTCGTCGGGAGATACTGTCACTCAAATAATTCAAGCTGAGTCTGCGGCCGGTTTTATTCTCGCTTTTAGCAGTGGACGCATAGCATATTTGAGTGTGCGAGATGGTCATGGCCGCCCTAAAATATCAACACAGTTTTTGCGCACCGCTTCTAACCAAGCTGGCGGTTTCCTCGACAGCATTCGACATGTTTTTTCACCTGTTTCTCCGGGAGACGTCGCTGCTATCCGCTCAGAACGCTCCTCTACACAGGGTGAATGTACCGTTGTCGCCGTTACATCGAAAGGACGCTTGTATTCATGGAGGGTACACCGCGGAGGTCACCACGATCTTCTAGCCGAAGTTGATGCTAACAACATCATTCTTGAGGCTATCCAGAAAGCAGACAATATGAACTCTAAATTACCCGCCGAGTCTTTGAAGATACTTGACTTCTCTTTTGTACCCAGAGGTCTAGATCGGAAGCACAGCGAAGCGAGTCAACTTCGTCAGCCATCCGAGGTTGAGGATCAACAACACCTATTGCTCCTCGCCTCGCTATCCAACCGGCAGACATGGAGATACACGCTCGTTGAAGTTATATTGTCTAGAGGAATTTCACAGGAAACTTCTGTTGATATCGGCATGGTTAGGCCCATATCCGCGTATTCTACCCCCCCAGATACGCATGCTCTTGCGAAACCTCGCCTGTATCTTCCCCGACCTAACCTTATTGCCTTTGTTGTGTTTGATCATGCTGCCATAGTAGCGTCAGTCGCCCAACCTCCCGACTCGCCGGAATCCCAGATTCTCGAGGACAACCACATCCTACCTGCATCATATGAGGATGTTGTCGACCTCCGCGCAGATCCTACATTCGAGATTGTTGGCTCTGGGATCGAAGAGCCCAAAGCCCAAGGCCTCAGCGCTGGTGAAGTTAGAGCGCCTCGCATCAAGCCTAAGAATCCTGCCGCCATACTCTTAGTCCGAGGCGCAGGCACCATTCGCATCGCCGTAACAGATGTGGAACGATTCGCAAGCGAAAGGCCCCCGGAGGTTACAGCCAAGACGAAACTAGAGCAAGCTGTATTCTTTGGAGTTAAGGGAGATAACCCCCTCGTGTTTGACGTTCAACACGGTCTTCGTTTTACTGACGCAGAATATGGTGCCGCTGCTTTGGGGTTGAGTCGGGAGATTCTTACTTCCGCTGGAAAGCATTTCTCATCTCTCGCCGCGCGAGTCGATACGAACATCAAGGAACGTATGCAATATCTGGAGAAGATTATGTCACAGATCGGAAGCCTAAGAGTGAAGCTTGATCGTGTCACAAAGTGGCAGCTACTTTGGAATGCGGAGAAGCTACATGTTGCCAACGTCATCTGGCACAAGCACGAAGAATTCACGCGTCTACGGCCCGCAAACTCTAAGAAGAGTCTGGTCGCCGAGATCGTCGAATACATCCGATCCGAGGAAAAATCGGAACCTAACGCCGCGAAAGGAGAAGTTGACGAGTTACGGCATTGGTTCATCCGCGATGTTGATCGGATGGAAATATTCATCGCCTGGGCCTACGAAGTTATAAAACACAACTCCAAGGCTAACCTAGATCATGCATCTTTGACATGCTTGATATACGAGGCAGCAGAGATTTATAACAGCGCGATACGAGACGCGTTCATTTTCCGTTCAAAGAACCTTGAACTTTATGGTCTCGCCGATGAAAAGCTTGAGCACGGAATCCTAGCAAAAAATTATACTGAGCTCCCAACACCTTGGACATGCCATCCCTTCATTGCCAATAATGTGAAGAGACAAGTAGAGCTCTCTACCGAATGGGTCAAGCAGCATTGGACGGCAGACCCCGAAGGATACAATGTGATAATACAAAAAACTCGAGAGCTACTACCACAGATGACCGAAGTCTACCTAACTGTCGTTCAAGAGTTATCGCGTTCATATTTGTTCAGCGATGACCCGAAAAAAGTTGCAGATGGTCAAAAATACGAGGCCATTTATGAGCAGGATCGCCATGATAAGGTTGTCCTTCTCGCTCAAACGGAAAACTGGGAGGCTGGGATTAAGATCGCCGAGAACCATGGCTCGCTTCCTGCTCTTGCTGAGATCCTGACCCGCGAAATCGATGGGCTTCGGCGCCAACTTGAGACAGCCGGTCAATCTCCAGAGCAGCTTGAGAGGATTGAGTCGAAAATGACTATGAGAGAGGAACAAGTTCGCGATTATTTTGGAACTTATGGCCAAGACTTTGCGTTTCCCTTCTACGAGTATCTGTTCACCACATTTGGCGTTGACGCCCTTCTCGAATATGACGGCGACAAGACATACAAGACGATGTACCTTCGAACCAAGCCGGAATTAGCCAAGGTTTCCTGGATTAACGACGTCATTGGGGAAGAAGACATCGACCATGCTGCTAACACGCTTCTTAACCTTGGCCTTGCACGTGAACAGCAGGTCTGGAACAAGAAGATTGAGTTAAGTCTCGGTAAGTTAGCTAGATTGGCCGAATCGTCCCGACCTTCCAGCAAGGCGTCCTTAAGTCTCCAGGACGCCAACATCAACGGTACTACCGAGGACGCACAAGTAGATGCCATTGACAAAGAACTTGCCATCATTGGCGTTCAGGATGATCTCTATAATACCCAGATCCGTCCAATTATTAGCGTAGCACTCGAAGGAGAAGAGTTGAGCCTCGTTCAAGAGACGTTTGCACTTAAAATGCCCAAGAAGTATAAGATACTTTCGCAGATTTTTGATGATGCCCTGCGGGGACTCCTAAACCACGAGGCGCTTGACCCGCTTACGCTGATCGATCTCCTTACCCTGGTTACACTACCGTCAGAGACCAGGGAACACATGTCTGACCAGTTTTTTTCGGCACTCTACGTGGCCCATAACGGCCTCGGTAGCACAGAATGCGCACAAGCAGAGCGGCTTATATGGCGACGATGTTTCCTGAGAGATGATTGGACTCAACTCAATAACACGACCCTTAAGAACGATAGCGACATCGTAGAAGTCCTTGGTCAGACGGATCTTTTCCAATTCTATTGTACATTATACGCGAATCGTAAGTAAGGACCACTCAAGCTTAAGGAGCATTCTTTTAACAGAGCACAGAACAAAGCGGCGGCGACGGAAATGAGTACCGACGATTATCTCCATCGGAGGTTACCGGCGTATACACCGAAACCCTAGACCGACGATTCGAGAAAATGGAAAAGAGTCACCGTGAAAAGGTACTAGAGGCGATGAGATGGGAAGATAGCAACCTGCTTAAGCAGATCGAGATGCACCGGTTGGAGCAGTGGGCCAAGGAAACGCGGAAATACGCCGAAGAAGCCGTCGACCAACAGTATGACGAAACCACCACGGCTGGAGCAGCATTGAGCTCGCCGAAGCTCGGCTCTACGCGAAGGCAAATCACGAAGACGGCAAGTCCGGTATTCGAGAGTATGCATGGACAAAATGGCACGCATTAAACATTAGCATCAAAAATACCAGTCTTTTGAGGACTTAATGCACCGGAGCACTCGGAGTTGTTTTTTTTATTATTTTCTTCTTTAGGGGTTCATTTTCCTGTACTATAGTGCATTTGTTTGACTGCTCTATATAATCGCCGTGAGGCAAGGACAAAAGGAAAAGCTGATGAGAATAAGGAGGGCGTCCACGGTTAAGTTCCTGGTAGACGTAAGGACTACAGAATACGATACCGAGGCTTCAGATGGCAACGATGGGATAGCTACGCTAGTCCTCGCTCAAGTCAATGCCTCTCTTTTGTTATAACTTGGCCTATTCTTTTTGCCCCTTTCTCCTTCCCCTTTCCCCTTTACTCCCCTTTTTTTTATGATAATGACGATGATTTAAATAGCCCAATGGTAATGGTATGTACATCTTATTACTCTAATCAGAAGCAGCGCCACGTTGATAGGATACAATGTAGATGAAGTGTGAGAAGAAGTAAAGGGCATATACCGAATTAGAACTGATTATCATTTTAATGATCAAGACTAGACTCATGATATATTTGGTCAGGTAGTAAGGACACTAGCATCTTTTCAGAGTAGCTAAAGACTAATACAAAAGAGTAAGTATGTTAGGTAAGTATGTATGTACATGTAATTACCTAGATTACTTATTCTATTCATTGGTAAATTCGTGGTGTAATATCACATCAAATAGCACCACGTCCCGTTATCAATGCACCATCAAATCATTACTCAATACTAATTGGCTTCAGATAATGTCTCTCAAACCAGCGACCTATAATGAACCAGACATGGACAGATTGCTGCAGCATACGTGTCTTTCAAGACTCTTAAGGAAATGGTAAATTATCTCTTGGCATCTTAGATGGACAAATAGATGATGACCTCTTCTCGTCATCTTTATCCGTTCTCTTCCCCCCCCCTCCCAGATAACGAGCCGATAGTGTGAGAAACCAATAGCGCTCATAGGAATCGAACCTATAGGTACTCAACTATAAACCAATCATCCAGGTCTCCCCAGAACGTTCGCTGTCCGTCACTGACTGCATCTTGACATCTAGACATCTGAGTATCTGGAGGAGCATCTTAGATATAACTACATAGTACAACATGCGCCGCATCTCATTCGGCCTACCCATCCGAGTAGACCCTTACCTACCTTATGACGAACATATATAACCATATATATATATACCGCAAATCACAGCTCGACGAACTACACGGCACCTGCTAGTCATCTCCAAGTCCATCCCACAAATTTGATAACCCAATTATATCCATGATGCGCTACGCTTAACTCATATCTTGCATTCTTAGTTACAGACCACAGATCTATATCGGTATAAGTATAAGTAGTATAAGCATAAGAGGGTAGGTATCCACGTAGATACATGAGAGGAAGCCGATGAACACCTACCTACCTAGGTATGGGTAGAGAGCTGTTCAGATATCTGTGTGGGAACCACACATATCTTGTACGTAACAGAGGCCCAAGTCATAGACTCATAGACGACGAACTCCTGGGCCTTATCTAGATGTGCATAGGACTTAGGTTTCCTGATTAATTTTTTCTTTATATATCATATATGCTACCTACCTTACTACCCTACCCCTTTCAACCCATTCTCCGACTCTAACCCAGACTCAGAAATTCCATTCAGAATGGATGACGAGTCGCTGTTGACAATGTCTCCCTCATGTTCCGTTAATGATGAGTCCACGGCACTCCTCCCGAAGCGGTGCTCGACCAGCATTCAGGAGCAACAACATCCCCTATACTGGCAATGGCCAGCTGAACTTTGGCTCTTGACCAAAGCCGCCATTCCGGTAATACTGGCTTACACCCTCCAAAACAGCCTCCAGACCATATCCGTCTTGATTGTTGGTCGCCTATCCCCAGAAGCATTAGCCACAGCCGCCTTCTGTTATAGTAAGTACCTACTTGTTGTGTGCTATTGCAATATAATGTATCTGTCCCAGCCCATAGCGGTCTCTGCATATGCCGAACGGAGGAAGGTCGTTGGAACATGATTCATAGCCCTGAACTTCGTCGAAATTTATCAAATGTAGCCACTAACCGACGGATCGCTATCCACAGTGTTTGCAATGGCTACCGGTTGGTTGATAGCAATGGGTGGCACAACCGCGCTAGATACACTCGCGTCGACAAGCTTCACCGGCTCGGAAGATAAGCATGACCTCGGGATTTTACTACAACGAGGTATTATAGTGTTGTCCTTATTTTATACTGGTGTGGCCGTACTATGGGGCTTTTCCGAGCCCTTATTCCGAGCTCTTGGGCAAGAGGAATTCATCTGCGTCCAAGGTAGTAAGTTTCTATATATCCTGATCCCCGGTGGGTTAGGGTACGTGTGGTTCGAGTCGATGAAGAAATTTCTACAGGCGCAGGGGATCTACCGTCCAGGAACCTACGTCCTCCTCATCACTTCGCCGTTGAATGCCCTCCTCAACTACCTCCTCATCCACAGATTTGGATTGGGCCTTTACGGCGCTCCTCTTGCAACAGGAATCTCATACTGGGCCTCATTCCTACTACTTGTCGCATACGCAGCCCTGGTTAAGGGACATGAATGCTGGGGGGGGTTTGCCCCTCGCCGGGCAACCTCGAATCTTTGGCCATTCGCACGCCTCGCCTTCCTAGGGGTCGTTCACGTAGGTACGGAATGGTGGGCCTTCGAGATCGTCGCGCTAGCTGCCGGTCGACTAGGCACCATCACGTTGGCCGCGCAGTCCGTCATCATGACGGCCGATCAGGTGATCAACACGATTCCCTTTGGCCTAGGCGTGGCGGCATCAACTCGGTTAGGCAACCTCCTCGGTGCACAGAAGCCCGGTGAAGCAGCACGGGCCGCACACTGCGCTGCTTTCCTGTCAATAATTCTCGGCACAGTCATTCTCACTATCTTGATGTGCACAAAGGATGTTTTTGGTAGGATCTTTAATGATGACGATAGCGTGGTTCGACTGGTCGCAGAAGTAATGCCTCTCGTCGCACTGTTCCAAATTGCAGACGGGCTTAACGGAAGCTGCGGCGGTGTGTTGCGAGGTATGGGGTTACAATGGGTCGGTGCTTTCGTCAACTTGATCAGTTACTACGGCGCGGCATTGCCAGCGGGTATCTACCTGGCTTTCCATGGTTGGGGTCTGCAGGGCTTATGGATCGGACAATGCGCAGCCTTATATCTTGTCGGGATCGTCGAATGGATCATTGTCGGACTGAGCAATTGGAATAAAGAGGTTCGTAGGGCGTTGGATAGGCTCGACGCCGGTAACGTCGAGGGCAACGATTTTCTTGGAACGGGAGAACTAGCCCGCTCGGAGTGAGGTGATGAGAGAAGTTTGAGAGTTTGAGGTTTATTATTTCGATATTGTACAACGGTAGTATTTATGTACCTCCTGCCTCTTCTTTGGTAAGCAACTGCTTATGTACCATGTAGGTATTTATATACATGTATGTAGTTCCAAGCTTACACAGTAAGGTGCATGTGTGTATTACCTACATATGTCATAGACAACCCTATTCAATAAACATCGATGCATAAGATGTACCTACCTCTTATGTACTCAAATGTGCAACTTTGAAATATATTAGGTACGTAATACCACATTATAACTTGAACAACACTTCATATCTATGTATATACATAAGGTATATAGTATATGGGTATGTATGTTCTACATAGACTTGAGCATAATACTACATGTATTCACCGCATTTTCAAGCATGAGGAATAAAAAGCCTATTCCCACTATTACAAACTTTCGTATTTATTAGACAAGATAGCTACTGACAACCGCATTATTAACCAACATCTCTAACTCCCTTACACGTACACCTATCACAAACATCGCATCCTTGACGCAAACCCGCGAAAATTATGTGCTCGAGGCATACAAAACCCATCCTATTGACTTCCTTCACTCTCCATTACAGAAACACTGGTACTTTAAGGATCTTGCTCATGACCATACAAGCCCCGACCTTAACGCCAAGTCCTCCATCGCCCGGTTCACCGATGCACCCCCATATCCCTCCATCATATATTCAATAACTATCCTAACCATCCGGACCTATCGGTACAGCATGCATTACTTGATCATAAAGTCGTAGCACGTGCCCTGCCGCTACCGAACCAAATCGAGATGGATAGTGGTCGTTGATCCGATCAGCGTCCTACACGCCAACTTGGGACATGCTAGGGCCGCGAACGGAACCGCCACTACGGCGAAACTCCCTCAGGACAAAGAAAAGGCTAGCGGCAAAGGAGGCAAAAAGGAACCACAGAAAGACGATGCTGGCTTGGATCTCGCGACAGCGCTTTTGATTATCAGCGGACCCGAATGCGATGTAGTCGCTGGCTTTGAGTCCCTGTGAAAATGCCAGAAAATTAGCCCATGAGGTTTATTGCTATGGCTGAATCGACTTGATGAGGACGACTTACGAGATTGGAGCAATTCACTGCTTGTAATTTTGCGGATAGGACAACGGCTCCGATGAATGTAAAGAGAGTCGCGGCACTGTCCAAAGCGAGCTTGGCAATGGGGATTGCGATAGTGTTGACGAAGTGAGAGATCAGACCGTAGAGAACAGTGATCCACGACAGAGCGCATACGAACATGATGAAGTTGACGGCAGCCTCGGCTCCACTGATGTTGCTTGCAAGAACATTGCCGATGAGTGCAGTGATAAGCAAGACAAGAATGAATTGCACAATGCGCAAGATCGAGTTAAGCATAAACTCCATGTTGGTGATGGCCGGCTTATAGCTAGTATTCTTTCGCCTAATCGATGTGGGAAGTTGACGGTCGAGTCGCAAGAACGGTGCAAGGCGAGATTGTCAGATCAAATCAGGTTAGGTTGATCTTCTAAGAACAAGATGGTTAATTTAATACTGAGACTCGTGAGAAAGAGTAGGAGAGTTAATTACTTTTGCTCTGCTGGCAAATATGTATTGTTACTGTTCGAATTATTGGTTGAAAGCTTAGGTGTAGTTAATGGGGGAGTTCGATGTCGATCAAATGATGCGCATGGATATTTGTTGCTAAAAAAAAAAGGTCAATATCCATTGTTCGAGTCCCATAGGAGCAGATACTGACATACATATGTACCCATACCATAGCCCCGTATGATGCACAACCTTTCTGGAAGTAGGTAGATTGCGTCGATTATGTAAACATGTATACATACATATATCTACATACCGTAGTAACTGGTTTCTTTTTTGATTCTGTTCTGCAAGCAGTATCGATTAACTATTTGCAAAACTATGACCTCATCAACTTTTAATTGTAGAAGTAGTGACGTACACAATATTCGCGGCGCATGAGCTAGCGAAATATAACCTTTTTAAACTGTTCTTCGTGACTTACATATTAGGTTTACAAGATATTTCCGACTTGAATTTTACATCGTATTTACATCATATTCTAAGTATTCTTAATAATGGTAGAATTCTACTATGTATCATGTACTAGGTAGTATGCCCATGAATTGATATACTTCTATAGAAAGTATGTAGTATGTACCCGGTACCTAGCATACATGTAGCATTTATGAGAACTTGTTGTTCCATGGTTGGCCGGACAGTCAGCCCATTATCCAATCACGCCAATCACGTCAATCACACCAACATATCGGTATCTGATTAGGTACTTAAGGTATGTAATAGTACATAGAATCTTTAACAACATTGATTGAAACAGCTCCGAGTTCATCTTAATACCTACCAGGTACCTAGCACAATCGTTTGCCTCCGACGAGATCTATGTTTCGGAAGGCTAGAACGATTGGTTCATACGCCCTCTTCTATTTTGAGACACAGCCTTTGACCCGGCAACTGCGAATCGCCCGCGTCTGTATGTAGACATGTACATTCATAAAAAAGTATAAACTTATTTGGTGCATGGTATAATTTAAAGATAGCATGAATACCTCACTAAGTACAAATATACGTACTAGTAGTATCGCTGTATAGATTATATACAATTAAACAGTATTCTTTAGTAGGCTTCTATGTACCTAGGCAGGTAGGTAATGTTAATATTGGATTTCGTAACATTACCAGGTAGGTAAGTCAAATTGCTAGCGCCTTATGTAATACCTAACATTAAGTGATAGGTATCGGAGGTCGGCTATGAGTTATAGCGGTTACATCACTATGCATGTACCTTCAGGTATACGTTATGTACACAAAAACTCTATCTACTACTTATGTACGTTACGTATGTAAATTATTTTTTTTTTCCTAGTCTCGATTTCCTAAGCTACAGGCTTATTCGTATCGTGTCATGGAAATAAGCAGCCGTTCAAGAGAACGGCAGACGAAGGTCGTCTAATCAGAGTGTATAGCTCACTTACTGCGTTGTGTTAACAGTTCCTGGCAACGAAAATAGACGACACATACCGCTTAATCGGCCTTGCTGACCGAAGCTTCTCGGCCACATTCAAAATTCTACGGGGTCATAATTAGTCTTAGCCAGTTCCGTCTCCGTTCCCGTTTCCGTTTCCAGTCCCTACTTGCCAGTCCCAATATACCTCCTATTCTTTGTAAAGAGAACAAGCCGATATGCATCAAACTTACGTCCGTACGATCCAGCCGATATGGGCACGTATGCTACGACAAGCAGTACCCAACGTTGAAAAAGCTGCGCAAAAGCGAACTTTTGTCTCAAGATCCCAATCTTCTACCGCGCTATCCGCTTCGCATGTTACTTCACGAACGATACTACGACCAACGATATCTGACACTCTATATAAATTTCATAACCTACTGTCCCGACCAACCCGAAGGATATTTCACAAAACTTCCCGCCTACGAGATGCGAAGCCTCCGTCTTTCAAGGATGCCGCTGTTGACAATCCCCAAGGGCTTACGGCAAGGTTGAAAAAGTTATCCAGAGAATATGGCTGGGCAGCTCTGGGGGTATATCTGGGCTTGACCGTCCTTGATTTCCCATTCTGCTTCCTGCTGGTCCGGTCAGTAGGAACAGAAAGGATAGGTGAAATAGAGCACATGGTGGTTTCAAATATCTCCAAGCTGATACCCCAATCTGTCCGAAACTGGTGGCGCGAATATCGCCAAGCTCTTAAAGGTGTCGAGAAAGAGCAGCTCAGTAATGAGGAGATGGGTGAGCATGTTGAGATAGCCAGCTGGGGTGTGGAGGAGGCAGAGAAGAGGCACAAAGCCGAAGCCAGTAAGCTTCATGATTAAATTTGAAAGAATTACTTTACGAAAAAGACATACTTATATAGTGTCTAGGTCTCGGGACGCAGTTAGCTCTTGCCTATGCCGTACACAAAAGCTTCATCTTTCTCCGAGTACCTTTGACCGCTGCGATAACACCGAAGGTGGTCAAAGTCCTCAGATCATGGGGATGGAAGATTGGAAAACAGCAAAGCAAGCGATGACGGAGAAAGGCCATCTTTCGGTAACTGGCATGGGTGTCTGGAAGAGCTCTAGTTACGTTGGGGTATGATGTGTTCTTCCGTATGCGAGTTAACGCTTAGCTGGTGCTTGTATGATAGGTGAGAGGATGTACGATCGCATCGATGAGAACCAATTAGACGCACTCCACATAGACCATATTTACCGCCATTTTCCAGCGAAGAAATGAGATGGTATCGGTTACTTGATGTTAACACGTTGCCGAGCTAGAGAACTTTATCAGGTATGCGAAACGACGACGACGACGACAACGACGACGATAGCTACCAATTACGACCTCTTACTTTCCTCGGGTGGGCCGACAACTACCTAACCGTAAATTCACTCTACCAACCGATATTTCTTCTAGTACAGAAACACACGACGAGACGTACGAGTTAAGTAAATAAAATTTTGAAGATTTTAATTCAACTTTCTTTTTTAGTCGTATACAAAATCTCACATAAATTTATAAACTTATAATAGGGTATTCATTAATAATTGGACTTTTAATTTACATTGGTGTTAACGCATGTAGCGTCGTTACGTATTAAACCCTTTTTTATATTTTCCCTTCCCTCCTTTTCTCCTTCTAAAAGTCCTAATACACCGCACATTCATATATTGTTACCAGGATGAGGAATATCAACCCTACATATATATATATATATATATACGACCCAGGCTCTAGTCCGGTTATAAGAGAGTTATTTCGTATAGACGAGTGGGTATTCGATAGGCAATAAGGTTACAACTAGTTTTGCCACTATAGCGCAGTTCCATAGGTAACAAGTATCATAAGCTTTCGCCTTCAACTAGATCCATCCCTCTAATCGTGTTAGTTCTTTCCGGCCGTATATAGAAGTGATGAATATTTGCAGTCACAGTCGATGATCAAGCAAATATCAAGTGCCGCTAGGGACAGTGGATGATGAAAACAAAGCCTGACATTGCAGAACGATCACTGTTCAACCAACTTAGATTGCGTGTCAGATGCTTTAATAGGAGGTAGCTACCAAGGGATATTAGCACATTCTAATGCTGTCGAGTTGGCGCTCAGCGCTACCTATTCAGCTAACTACTAGACGAACTCTGGACTGTAGGCTATGTTAAAAGACTAAGTCTACCTAACTTGTTAGAATGATGCTCAACCCTAAGTTCCTTAAACAGAAGTTTGTTTTCAAGTGGGTATATTAGGTAGTACCACGGCACCGCCGAACAGATTTATGACGGGAAATAAATCCCAAGGAGACGGAACGACGGCTAAACGAGGGTTAGGTTAAGAAATTTCTAATAAACGAGTCGAAATCTCCCCCTCAGACTAATAAGTTAGTCATATTATAGTGCAAGTTAATAAGCAGAGGATGAGTTTTATTTTGTCGTAGGTCTCCCCCTCCCCACCTCCTTTCCTTCCTTTTGTAAAAGAATAATCTCTTCATTACCTCGGTGGTCTAGTTAAGGAACGTTAATGTCAAGTTAATCTAACAGGAGATATATATATGACATATAAGTTAATACTATGTAAATATTTAGGTTTTAGTTTTATTTTCTCTTTCTATTAGGAACAGCCAAAAAGTTCGTCACATTAATTGAGAGAAATGTTCAAGTAAGGACAAGGTATATCCTAGATAGTTGGCGTCAGTGTTAAAGCCATTAAAGTCAGTTCTTCAAACCCACTATCGGGCAATTGTCACACTTCCTTTCAATGTTACTGGCCTATCGTAAAACAATGTATTACTTATGTACATATGTAGGATATTATAGGATATCTTACATGTAAGCTTTCCGACTTTCCGTCAAACCTTTAGACGCAAATCTTCGGATATCCCCGTACGTCGTTGTGACTGACTTGCGCTATCGTGGCCATCGTATGAAAACGACTTAACTAGCGATAACTTTTAATTGTTATACTTCCGCCATCATGTTCAGTGTCAACCAGAGCTTTTTTGTCTACGGTCGTAAACCAAATATTTACCTAAGTATATAAAAGGGGGTACTAGATGATATTTTTAGCAAATGTCGACTTCGCATCGCATACATTGCTAGGCACGAATGATAAGGGAAAATGGTGTCACCGAGAAATATATCTATACAAAACGGTACGTTCAAACATTTATCTTTTTTTTATTCCCTTTTGTATATTCGTCTCATCCCCGTCTGAATAAGGTCGTACCAACATTCAACATTGAATATTGTCAAGGTACGGCTTTGGTTCGCTATGGTTATTTGTATTTTCTATATCGCATAACCATCGTTTGCAACCGGATTTTACTTACACTCGTTTGCCAAGATTCGCAACAGGATAGGGCGAAGCCTCATAACGGAGAGCAATCGCAACAAGTTACAAGTTCCTTCGTTGATCCCGCCTCATCCACGATGGCCACAAACACAAGCAACAATCCAACTTCACCGGTTGAGGATGTAAAGGACGAGGTTGTGATGCAGATCTTAGAGATTGCAAGAGAGACTCCAGAAGGGTTTCAAGAACCATACGTCAGAGCCACACTTGAGAAGTGCATATATAAGATATGGGCAAAGATACTCGCACAGCCTACCACCTACATCATGACAAGAACCGAATTCGCGGTCTTCAACTTCTTCCAATACCGATATGTAGATGAACAGAGAGCTGAGCTAGCCATCAAGGCGAGGGCGAATTATTGGACTAACACCTGGGAATGGAAGAAGTAGTAGAGAAGGATGATATAGAAATTCGAGATGATGATGGGGGATTGTTGACAACGACACCGGCTACATGGGAAAAGGAGAGGATGGGATGGAGCCATTCTCGAGCATGTCGATTATGAGCGTTAATGGAATAACGAGCCTTAGGTACACTACCTACCTTGTATACTAGTGTATGTACATAACTACCTTGCACTTAGCTATTTATTATACGAAGTACTGCAAAGAATGCATAGGTATTATAGGTGTATTCATAATGTAGCCACTTATGCATGTACATAAAATGAAGTACATGTGCACATGTGTACATAACTTATACATACGGATACCTACCTACAATATGTATGCAGGCATTGAGTAGAAGCAGCGTACATATGTAGTGTACATACCTGGTACATAAACATTGAAATAACCAACATTAAATTCATGTGATACTTCACCATGTAGGTAACCTACCTCCTTCATAAAAATCTATAGGTAATAGTTAACAACTCATCTACATAGATATACGGTATTTTATGTAGGTAATTGGTAAAGACCCAGCTCCAATAACGAGCTCGTTTTTATTTACATTCACATGCTTATATGCTATACTTTCTCTCAGGGGCACATTGATACGTCCCGAGATGGTCCTCGCGACCTCGGAGACTGCGTCTGACCGTACGCCTCAGCAGTATCATCGGCGTCATATATCGAACCGGGCGTTCACTACTGTCGAAAAATGGTCAAGGTTAAAAATCATCCTGATTCTGCTGGGCTTCCTTTCACTCGCTTGCTTTAGAAAACTAATATTCGAACATTGGATGCCGGTGTCGAGTTTTAAACAGGCGACCCGATCGGAACTTGAAGAGCTTCGACATTCGCATATAGCGACCACTACTGTAGCTACCTCTCTGCACCCTCAAAAGCCGGTGCTAGAATGCTTTCAAGTCGCCCAACCAGTGCTAACCGCAAATGGTCCATCCGGTAATAGATTCCAGATGGCCGGAATTCCTTCCTCGGATGAATCCTGCTCGGTCTTGTTAATGGAACATGTCTTCGGCTTCAGCTATGGCGCCCCTTTCGTTGGTACAGTACAGAGAGTATCAAGTATCTGTCGGAATGTGATTTCTGACTGTCAACAGGGAATTATACCCCCCCTGGCTGTCATTTCAACCGAGTCATCATGAACTTTACCGTCGTCTCCCAGGGTCGCCAATTTGATCGCCTAGCATTAATGTATTTTGGCGATACTGAGGTATGGAGGACGTCAACAGCAGAGCCAACCCAACCTCCCGGTATTAGTTGGACCTTCTTGAAAGACATGACGGAATACCTGTACTTTTGGAAATCTCCCCAAAAGCTGATCTTCGACCTGGGGAACTTGATAGATGACAAGTACACTGGATCCTTCAATGCCACTCTGACGGCTACCTACTTCACCTCTAATATCGAGGGGAATGAAGCTTCTCCAGCAAACCTGATCATCCCAATATCTGCAAGAAAAGGGTCGGCAAACGAAGCGAGTCGTTTCACACTGCCGGCAGACGATGCGACGAATACTATCAATTTCCCTCGAAACGTCAAGAGAGCCGTCTTTTCTATCTCTGCTAACGGGCAAGCTTTCGAGGAATTTTGGTGGGGGAACGTCCCGCAGAGCGATGTGCTCACGTTTGGTCAAACTGCCGGGCAATTACCTGGCTTATCTCCCTTCCGTGAGGTTCAAGTGCTCATCGACGGAAATCTCGCCGGGGTTCAATGGCCATTCCCAGTTATATTTACTGGCGGTGTAGTACCTAGCTTCCACAGACCGGTTGTCGGTCTACAAGCTTTCGACCTAAGAGAGCACCAAATTGATATTACCCCGTGGCTGTCCAGGCTATGCGATGGCGCTGAACACACGTTTACCACCAAAGTTGTCGGTCTGATTGATTCTGAAAATGGCACTGATGCAACACTAACAGAAATAATTAGCGACAGCTGGCATGTTTCGGGAAAAGTGTTTCTGTGGTTGGACGAAGAGGGATCAGTGACTAACGGCACTGGTCCGGTAGTAGAATCTGTTGGACCAACTGTTTCGCTCTCGAAGACCATCTCACAAAACGCAACAGGATCGAACGAGACTCTAGCTTTTGACTTGGTTGTTGAGAGGACTTTGACCGTTCGATCGGTTACAAAATCAGGCCAGACGAGTGGAGAAAATGTTTGGTCTCAAGTGCTCTCGTATTCAAACAAGGCAATGATATCAAATTTTGGATTCACTCAAGTCAACAACTTCACAATCACCGGAACGGATTCCATCACCGGACCTGCCGCCTACTACAAGGCTAATTATAACTATCCCCTATACTGCAATCAAACATTCATTACTTCTCCCCAGGGCAATATAACAATAAGTGCACGTCTGATAGAAGGGTTTGACCTCGAGGTCGAAGGGGATACCATCTTCCCCACAGGCGCCGAAGCATTCGGGGATGTTTCTACGATCAGGAGGGGGTCATATGCCGCTTCACGTCTGAAAACCCGTCGGGGCGGAACTGCCTTTTTCTTTCAGACGGGAGACCATAAGAATAGTTTCGGCTATGGTACAACCCAGCAAGTCTTCTACTTTGGTGGCTTCGGCGGAGACGGCAATATAGAAGATGGTGCCGATGAGCTCTACTTCCGAAATGTGACTGCAGTGAACGGCACTGTCGTATACGATTTCGAGAGGGAGGCAGGAGTAGAAACCCGCGACTTCGTGCAGCTATTTGATTCTAATAAGCCTAACGAAGCGTTATTGACCGGATTCGCTGATGTTTCTGATAAGGTTATAGGATTGAAAGCATCCATAGCCAAAGGCACAGGTGACAATAGCATGTACGAATGGCCTCCGCCACAAATAAAAATACCTTGAGGTCACTAGCCTGATTACAGAGCTCGCATTATAGCGTTATTAAGAAATGTGGTTTTTATTTGTGTGTATGAGAGAGAACCCTCCCCTTTTTTTTTATGAGGAAAAGAAAATGATGGTTGTAGTAAATCTCGGTGAGCCTAACTTGCCATGCTTTGTAAAAATCTATGACAAAAATGTATAGTTAACAACAGGAACCAGCACATATGTAAGATATATATATTGTAATCATTAATACTTTCCCATTTATAAAAATACCTAATCTCTGGTTCTCCTATCGTATCTGGAGTCTATCTACACATGATACGTGAATGTCATCGCAGTACGTCACACGGCGTTCCGATGCTAACTCGTATCGAGATGCTCCCGTAAAGATGTATTAAATCATACCTACTAGATCTACCTTATGGGGAAAACCCTTATACCAAAACTCCGAACGCCATTAATACCTGTATAACATCGCCTATGCGCCATCGTCCGGGAGACCGGTTATTTTCACCGCTTCCATCAAGAAATGGCGTTTGTCTGCTTCCTCAATGCCGTTGAAGAAGATCTGCGCCATCTTCTTATAGCCAGTATCGGTGGGGTGGGTGCCGTCTGTGTTTAGGTCGGCCACCTTGGGGCCCGCGTCGCTCTGCATGTCGACCACGACGAGCCGTTTGCCAGAAGCTTGAATCCTATCTGCCACATACACCAGCTGAGTATTGAAACCCTCGACGCGGCTTTGTACAGTCGGGTTTGCGTTTACGATGAGGGTTGAGAGAATGACAGTAGCGTTGGGAGACTCGGAGTACAGAGCGTCGACTAAGCTCTCTACTCTATCCCCAGCATGGGCCATATCCTTGTTCTGGATACAATCGTTGGTCCCCACGTTGACGAGAATGAGGTTGGGCAGATACTTGGGGACGGACTGGTCTGCTTTGCCATGGACCTGATCGACCGTGTAGCCCTTCCAGCCCTCGGATTCGTTGTCTTTCATGTTCCCAGACGGGCTATCTCCTACCATATTTACTCTGTTTCCGTTGGCTTCGAGTAGGTCTCGGAGATCCTTCCGGTATCCGTTCTTATCGCTAGAACCGTAGCCATAGGTAATGGAAGCGCCCAAAGGCATGACCCGCAGCGGCATACCTTTCCCGAACCCTTCTGCCCGAGCTCCTATGGTGCTCCTCGCTAAGACAGTACCATGGTATAGAGGCACCGCTTTTGGTAAGGTTAATCCTATAATTTGTGAAGGTTCGGGTAAGATAGATCATAGAGACTTACCCTTAACTACATACGAAGCGTATGTTAACATACACCATAATAACTCTTTGCTGGCCCTCATCGGAGCTTGAGCTTTTTATCTCCCTTCTTTCCCTTCTTTTTTTTGAGAGATAAACGGGGTGCGAGAGAGATGGTGTACACGGTTAGATGAAGATGATAAATCTGGGTTGCACCGGATTGTACACCAAGTTCCTATCCCTTATCCTCAACTACGGCACTTTGACCGACGAGGATTTTCCTATCTATGCCTGTGCTTAAATAATGTATTCTCTTGGTATTTTTAAGAACAGCGACCGGGTAGCTCTATTTATTATTTTCGAGAACACATTCCTGCTTGTGTTTCCAGAAAAAAATAGTGATTGACTGGTATCTGGTGGACCTAGTAATTCACGGATTAGGAACCATTCACATCATCAAGCTAACAGTGACAACCATCTATCAACGGGTTATCCGAGTGAATGTATTTAATATTTACTGGAGAGCTGTAAATCTTTGCTGACCTTTTATTAAAGAGAACTAGAAAAGAATCCCCCCAAAAACACACAAGTGTCACTACTAGGTAGCTCGTGATCGTCTCACAAACAGTCATCGGTACACCATAGATTTCGTGTTAGTCATTAGGAGGAATCTTCCGGCTAACAAGGCTTACAAGTCTAATATTTACCTTTTGGTATTTACTAATTTAGATTCTTATTCCTATTTACAGGTTGCTTTCTGCTACAGCACAGCGAGGACGCGGTCAGCATCTCATGTCTGGAATGGGTGATAGACAGGCATAGTATTAAGAGGTCTCACTAATACGACTGAATCACAGACCAAATGTGAAGGGGTTTATTCCCTTGGACACTCATGGGTGTTCAACAAAAATGCCGTATGTACCTACATATATAGGTAGGTACCTAAGGTATATAAATATAAGTAAGCATCAAATTCTGATACCTGATAGTGTATCGCTTCTAACATGTAATCATGTAATAAAGAACTTGAGATTGGTAAGGGACCGACAGAAGATATATTTACCTCTTAAGGATCAAGGTCAAGATCTTATTCTCGCCATTGCAGACAGAGAGAGGAGAGAGAGATGACTTTTGTAATATTTTATTAAGACTCATCTTACTATATTACTAGGATGTCGATCTCTCGATATCGGGCTAGACATATAGTCAGCTAATGTGACCTTTCACCATCATTTTATATAAGGGCAACTATACTTATGGCTATATAAGTTATTTAGGGGTAGGTACCTAAGTTATATATTTATGAATCTGTTACCAATCGACAACGTCAGCCAGATATGGTCCTATTTGTTGTTAATCAATCTGATATTCTTCATAATATTGCTACTTGCGATGTAGCGTTATCAAATTCCTAGCTTCAACTTGCCTGACCTCCGCGAATCTTTGGCAAACTACACGCAACAACAAGGCTACTCTACTGCTTATAAGATATATTTCTTTCCTTTTTAAAACAGCAACGCTGTCTACAAAGAACCATCCATTCCGATGTCAGGTATGTGATATATCCTACCATTTGTAGAACACTTCATCCGCGAATTGCCTCATTTATCTACCATTATTCATTCATATTCTGCATCTTCAACTCATTCCCCGCGAAGTATGCTCGGAAGTTATCAAATACACACGTACATCGAATAAAACTCGTCTTCGATATAAATAGCTATTATTAACAGACATAGAATGCAGAATTCAGATAGGAAGACCAAGGTCGAATCTACCCATATACTATCACGCTGCTTCTGGTTCCCGTATCATGATTGTGATTGTGTACACGTCCTCATACTTTCCCTGTAGCTTCTCGAGGTCAAATTTCAACTGGTCCACCTCACGAAAGCCCATCTTTTCATAAACCGCTTTACCATTGGGGGTGGCCTCCAGGTAGACCTTGAGATGGAGAGCATCAGCAAGGCTTAGCATCGGCCACATTAGCGCCTTCGCAGCTCCTCTCCTATTGTACTTCGGTGATGTGCACAGGAGTGACAGACCTATATCCATATAAATATGTGCGCCAAGTATCCTTCTTAGCCGATGAATAAAACTTTACTTACCTAGCATTGTCTTTGCATGTTGCTTTTCAGACATATTCTTCAGCGCTTCGAAGAATCCCCGACACAGCTCTGGGTCGCTACCGTCAGGGATATCCGTCACACGAGGTCTAACGGCTTCAACGGCTGTGCCATTCATAGGACGCTCCTCTCCTTCTTCTTCCTCTTCTTCCTCTTTTTTCTCCTCCTCCTCCTCCTCCTCGGCTGTGATGACCAGGTCGATACCCATGAAAGTAGTCTTACTTCCGCCCCATTCCCCAAACGCTGTCTCGTAGCCTTCGGGGATATCCCATCTGGAAAATGCGACAATGTCGTCGCTGTGTATGTCGATGACTTTGAAGTGCCGTACGTAGTGATTAGCAAACTTGCTGCGGATGCGGTGCTTCATCCACTTTATCATGGCATTCTTTTCTGGTGGCCACCAGAACGTATTGCGCACGTCAGTTTGAAATGCAGCATAGTATATTTCGGCCAACACATTCACGTCGGCGACTGTGCACTGGGATACATAGAAGCCCTGCGGAAGGTTTGTTGAAATCGGGAAAGGTAACGACATGAATTATTTTACTGCTCCAATTCTTGCTCCAAATTTGGCGAGAAAGTAGGGAGTAGGGAGTAGGGAGTTGGACTGGTTAACGGCTTCATTGATATAGAATTCATGTTCTCGATCTGCTGCTTCTGGACTCTAGGCTCCAGCACGGTCTGGTCAGCCAAATGTATCTTGGAGGAAAAGGCCAATCAAAGGCACATGATTTGGAGAAAGCCGTTCAACTCGAACCTGCGCGCAGGCGGATTCGAGTTTCGGACGAGTGTTGATTGGATGGCTCGAACTGGGTTATAGTTGTGCTACTCGCAGATGACTCTTACCGGGAAGGAAAGGAGAGAGAGAGAGAGAAAAAAAGGGGGGGATTTCTGAAAAGGTAGATCAACAAATTTGGATGACGCCTAAAGAACGATCTATTTCTTCTCTTTCTAATTATTATTCCCACTCTAAACATTTCGGCAAGTTCTCTGGGCTAACATAGGAACTGTAAACCGACGCCATTAGTTGGTGTAGAAAGAGATAGGGTGTAGGGTAGGTAAGGGTAGAGGTTAAAGAGGCATATGCATGTCCGTCTACTCCCTGAATAAGTACATCTAGTATTTTTTTTCTTGAAGGCCTCAGCTAGTGCGCAATGAAGGTATGGAATCATTTATAAGCAAATGATTACTACTTGAGCTCCCGAGGAAGCAGTATCATACCCTTTCGCTAACCCAGATTGCGCCCTTACAACCTAATCGTATGACGCCGGTCAATAACCAATGCGGCTCAGCCTTCTTCGCATCGTTATCGACGGCATGATCTAGATGTTCTAGTTCTTCGTCTCTGATACGTCGCAACGTCTCAGCTAAATCCTGGAGCTCCTCACCGATCTCGTAACCTTCCGCTTTCCATTGCTCGAACATTTCTAGCAAGGTCCGTATCTGATTATTATAATGTCCCCCAATTTCCGTCTCCACAGCTTCGGTGCAAGCCATCGCGGCCTCGCGTCCCATCACCGCCGTCGACCAACCCAAGCCGGTGGATAGGATGGACCAGAGAGGGTAGAGGGCCGTTGGGCGCACGCGATGCTTAGCTATGAGGGAATTGAATGTGTTGAAATGGCCTTCTTCTTGAGCATACATATGGGCCATTAGTGGCCGAAGATGAGGATGCGCGCCGACAAGGGGCGGCGTCTGGGCCGTGTAGATTAAAGTAGCAGCCAGCTCCCCGGCTTGGTTAACGCGGAGCTTTGGAGAGACATTTTATTTAGCATAGGCTTTAGAGAGAGAAAAAAAGGAAGAAAGGAAGAAAGGGAAAAAGGAAGAAAGGAAGGAAAAGCACATAGAGGCGGCCTTACGGCTGACGAGAGAAAGTCACGCTGTTCCTTTGTCAAGCATTTGCGTTTGCGTTTGGATTGGGGCTGTGGCGGGTCAATTGCAGCAACTGCAGAAGAAGATATCGTCGATATCGTAGCATTGCTCTCCGGAGGTATGGTCAAGAATCGTCTCCGGAGTGGTCGGGAAGAGATAGCAGGACTTAAAGAATTACATGAAGATGGTAATAAAGGTAATAACCCGTGACGTACTACCCGCGCCTGCACTCTCATAGGCAGTATCGGTGGCATCCCCGGACAGTGATATACGTAAGGATAATAGAACAAGAATTGGTGGAGATGGTGTATAGAATTATGATTGAGTAGCTGAAGCCTGAAGATATTTCTGATCTCAGCTCGGGTGATCTGATTCAAGGGTAGGAAACCGTTATAAAAGTTCTATGTTCTTAAGTATATAAAAGTAATAGCAGATGTACTTTTTGTAATAACTACCTCATGTATATTACAACGTATATTTAGATGTACATATGTATAGGTACTTGCATCAATATCTATGCATAATAAAGGTACATCATAGAATGTACCACGTCAATAGGCAAATGCAATATCAATGCACGCGTCTATCATAATACATAAGAATTGATGAAATCTTATGTAGACAGTATAAACATACAAACATCGAAGCTTCAATGTTACATAACCTACCGTAGAGTCGGTTAGTCGTGCATGTACCAGGTACATGTGTACCCATATAAGTTCTTTGATATTATTATACATACATACATACATGTATGCATACATGTACTATATGCATAGAGCAGTTTGGAAGATCTACATGTACATAATGTACGGAGTATCATATTGATATAGGAATAAATAGGTTGGTACAAAGTACTTAGATATTATTCAAGGCTAGCACCACTTGTGCATATATCCATCATACCTATTACATACAGGTACTTATATAATGTGCAGGTACTATAGAAATTTATTTCAACCTCCTGATTCCACTTGATCAGTTCTTGACCTCCAACTAATCCAATTTCAACTTTGTATTGTCCGACCTTGTGCCGCACAAGACATGCTCTATTCAGTTGTATTCCAATTCCTCATCTTGTACCATCTTTTCTGAATACCTTCTTTTCATTATTTGGCTTTCTTAATATTTTAACTAACTAAATAAACGACATCAAATTGCCTTTCTCCCATAGATCACTAAGCGCTTTTACATTTTGGAAGTCCTCGCCCTCGCCCTCGCCCTCGCCGTAAAATACTATCTTACATTCTCCGAACGATTACTTCCCTATATAACAATAAGACTACTACTCTTAAAAGATAATATGGCGGACGTAGATGATGAACTCTTAGCCCTTGTCGGCGGTGACGAGTCATCCGACGAAGAACCGGAGCAGGTTATCAATTCTAGTCGGTCCCAGTCACGATCACTCGATGACGAAGCTAAGAATCAGGCATTGAATAAGACAAGGCAAAGATCTGATAAAAGAAAAAATAATGGTGATGATTCTGATGAAGAAGAGGGTGAAGCGTGAGTTTCCTGCCTAAGGCTGTATCTTTTTTCCCTTTCTTCTTAACACCTACAAAAGAAAAGAAAAGAAAAGAAAAGAATAGAAAAAAAATGCGCGCTTTCTTATCGAACCTCTTGTCAAACATTTGATTTTGCACCTGAGGGGAGAAATATGAACGGTCGTAACTTCCCTATCTTGTATACAAACGCTACTGCCGTTCACAACGCCAGCACCTTTCCAGGGCACACGTACCTTAGTACATAAGCTTGCTACCTCGCAGAATAAAACTTCCACCACAATTTTCTCAGTCCGTTCATCTTTTTTAACTGCTAGACAATCACATAAACTAATTCGTTCTTCCTTCATTTTTTTTTTACAGTTCTTCCGTGGCATCCCCTGCCTCACAAGATTCCGCGCCAATGGACGAATCCGATTCCGATTCGGAGACCTTCCAGACAGCCAACGTCAACGGCAAGATGGAGGGCGACAATGATATTAAGTATCCCGTCGATGGTATTTACTCAAATGAAGCAGAAAAGGAAGAGATCCTAGCTATGCCTGAGCTCGAACGAGAACAACTTCTTGCTAGACGCCAAGAAGAAGTTGATCGCCAGCGGCAGAACACTTTGTTGCGCCGACTATTGAAGACGCGAGAGGACGATAGTCAGTCAATTAAGAAGCGCAAAGCTAGTATTGCCGATTTGGACGATGCCCAGCGCAAAACATCCCGACAGCGGACAAGAGTTGGCGGTTCCAAGGTAGGCGAGACGAGCTCTGGCATCGAATCGCTCCGCCGTGCTCGAGCTGAGAAGAGCGACCGCCTACGTCGAAGAGAAGAGGATCGAGAACGTAGTAAAAAATCGTACTCGGCATCGCGCGATAGTCCCAATGGTGACGCCGACGGCGATAGCGAAGGTGATTGGGTGAATGCATCTAGAGACAAATCATCGAAGTCGCGAACTCCTGATGTGAAGGAAATACCTATGGCCGATATTCGCGATTTCGAGCGCGTACGACTCGGCCGTTCCCGCTTCATGCAGGTTTGCTATTTCCCTGGCTTCAACGATGCCATCACCGGATGCTACGTTCGAATTGCCCTCGGCCCGGGCCCCGATGGCAGTAATGTCTACCGAATGGCCCTGATTAAAGGTACGTTCTCAGTATATAATTATAACCCCTTTCTGCTAATGGCATTATCGCAGGCTTCGTACAAGGAAAGCCATATGCTATGGAAAAGCCAAATGGTCAAAGCTTTATCACCGATCAATATGTTAAAGCTGCCCATGGTAAATCTGAGAGGGATTGGCCTTTCATCAGCTGTTCCGACTCAGCCTTCACGGAGGTGCGCTATGATCCTTGCCAGTCCAAACCACTTCCTTGAACAAATCTGATAAATTCACAGGCCGAGTTCAACCGTTACAAGAAAGTTTGCCAAGACGAAGGTGTTGCATTCCCCAAAAAACCAGCATTAGATGCCAAGATTGACGATATCAATCGCCTTATAAATCGCAGCTGGACCGATGCAGAGGTCAATACCAAACTGGAGCGACAACGAGCTTTACTCGATAAGTTCGCCCCTACCGAGCGAAATCGGCTACTCAGCTTGATTGACGAGGCCAAGCATCGTGGGGATGATGTCCGCGTAGCGGAACTCCAGGATCAACTCGATTCCCTTGAAACACCTCGTCTAGCTTTCAAAACCAGCATTACACATCCTACCAAGTCGACAAGCTCGACGCCATCTCAACAGGAGCGCTTAGCAGTTTTGAATGCTGAGAACCGCCGGCGTAACGTGGAAGCAGTGCGCAAGGCCCAGATGATGGAGAAAGCAAAGACGCGTAAATTTGAGGCGCGCATCGTGCGAGGCGAAGACGTGCAGGAAGACACATCCCGACGTCTACAAACCAAATCTAAGTTCATGCAAGATGCCAACGAAGTGAACGAACAGAAGCCGACCCCGTTGAATAGAAGCAGTCCATCGACACCAGCAAACGGGACACCGAAACAGAATGCTGCCACGAAAGCGCCGCTTCTCCCTCACATGCAGAAGCTACAGATACAGAACCATCAGACAGGCCGAGATGAAAAAGGAATTCCACAGATCCATAAACCAATTGTGGATGATGATATCATTGCGGCTTTGGATCTTGAGATTGAGGTTGACATAGACTAAGCGACGAAGGCGTATTTCCGTACAGTCAACGTCGGTTCCTTACTCGATGGAATACATGTCTTTACTGTTAGGCGTAAAGGAAGGGACGATGGCCGCGTCTGCTTTGTTCGAGATATTTGCTACTGCTTTATTAAGGGTTGACTCGGCATGAGACATAGCGACCTCCTGAGTATTTCCGTCGAAATTATGCTCGCAGGTGAATGGCGTTGTGGTCTAGTCTAACAAGTCAACCGCTCTAGATACAGATAATGAAAAATTTTGATGATTATCGCCAACAAATTCAGAAGAAAGCAATCGCTTCGAGATTTTCATATGTTAAAGCTGTCAAAATGAGATACGTGCGTTGTGTGTGAAACTTGCAGCGGAAGCTAATTAAAGGGGTACATGTAGGTTCAGTTAGTCCTCGTGGCCTTTTATGTGTATTTTACGGTAGTGCGTTACGTGCGCATTATTGACACCAGCGTCGTGATGTTTATAGCGCGACGCGAAATTCTATGAAGTTCGCAAGGCACTTAAATTCTGTACTATTCTACTCTGTACGTACGATTCAAACTCGTATTACTACAGTAAATGCAAAGGAAACGATCTCAACCGTTAAGAGTCGTAAGCAGCTAGTATATAGGCTTGTAGAAAACATCAATTCCTCCGTTCCCACTCTCTTTACTCCTTATGAGATGCGTCCCAGGAAGCCTTTAGACGTGCAAAGCCTCATTCTATACCTAGTAGCCCAAGCTAGAATTTTGTCAGCGAAGCAAAGCGATTCATACATAGTATGGAGAATAAGAGCTATCACTGTCGGCCACCGAGTCTATGTAGCAGCATATTTCAAATTTCAACATTTCCAACACTGATATTACCGAGTTCGAATTTAGTGACTAAAGTTCTACGCCGATATTTATGTAAGACTTTTGCTGAAGAAGAGGGCATAGCTAACAAAGTCGTCGCGTTTCTTACAAGATGAAATACTGTTAGATTTGTAATACGACGCGTACTTAGCGCGCCACACTAATTCTAAGAAATCATTTTCATGGGGGGGTTTTTTTTTTTTTTTTGGATAACTACGTGCTATATTCATGATGATGTCATGGACTAAAGCCTAGGCCTACATGTATCTATACCTAGTACTTGGGATACGTAATACATGCACTCCGTACATGTATCAAATACACAAGTACCCTCAGTCCGACCATTGAGAGGACTCGGATTACAATTTTCGCAATATAATTCTGCATTACGTCACCGTCGCAGCACACATAACACACGGTAATGGCTCAAATACCTACATAACCTTAGTTGAGCATACTACGTACATATGTACGAGGGAGTTATAGTTGGGGGAAGCTTTAATCAGTAGTTGAGAGCATATATCACTAACACAACGTTAGATATGTATGTAGTGATACCTAGGTAGTATCATTGCACTTATTATACATACCTATCTACCTAATCTTAGGTAGTCTACAGAGTACCTTGACTGCAGGTGTCATGATTTGTAACCTACATATCACCATACCATCGTGCACTCGTTTACAAAGGTTACATACCTCATATATTGTCGTCATTCTAGCCCAATACATCTTATTATAAGGTATATACCTGCCTCCTGATAGTACAATTTATACCCTGCTCTCTTTCGTATCCTTTGCCCCCCTTTCTTGAACCCCTCTTCAACTTAACCCTGAGGCTTCCACTGCACTTCCTCTCTGCCTCTCTACCTCTCTACCTCTCTACCTCTCTGGCGTCACACGCTCTCTCATCTCTACTTAGTTCATGAATCCCGTAAGATTGCCCTTGCAATCTTTCAACGTTCGTGCCTTTTCTAAGCCTAGACTAAATTTCGAGTACAATTTCCAACGGAAAAACCTCGCTAGGTCAATATCTGCATCTGCAACGAGAGTCATGCCTCAGTTTAAGCTAAAACAAGTGTCTTCATTATCGTTGCAGCTCGGCGAGAAGCTAGAGGTCGAAGTTGAGGGCGTCGACGGCGGCAAGGTTCTTCTCCTCAATGCAGGTGGCAAGATCCAAGCTCTGGGATCTAAGTGCACTCATTACGGTGCCCCTCTCGCACGAGGCGTTTTAACTAAGGGTGGACGATTGACCTGTCCGTGGCATGGAGGTTAGTCTCCTACCGCTATTAAGACCTAATTGTCTTCCTTTGCCCACCTGCCTCGTTACATATATCTCCTTATCTTTTCACCCTTGTCGGCATTAAACGTGCCTAACTAACGATCTCTTTCTCATCCGCTCAGCTTGCTTTGACGGAAAGACTGGCGATATCGAAAACGCGCCTGCCTTGGATCCCCTTCCTATTTTTAAAACAGTCCAGAAGGATGGTGCTGTTTATATAGAAGGCGAGGAGGCGATGATCAAGGCAGGGAGACGAGCGCCTGACTTCAAATGTGGTGTAGGTGGCAGCGTCCCAGCTGATAAAGTCGTCGTGGTTGGTGGAGGCAGCGGAGCAATTGGTGCCGTTGAAGGCCTCAGGGAGAAAGGGTTCCTAGGATCTATCACTATGATCTCTAATGAGGGCTACCTACCTATCGACCGCACGAAACTATCCAAGGCCCTGATCACCGACCATACCAAAATTCAGTGGAGGGACGACGAGTGGTTTAAATTGGGGTCTGTCGAGGTTGTACATGATGAAGTCGTCGACATCGATCTCCTCGACAAAGCTGTCGTCACAAAGAGCAGGCAGAGATATAATTATACCAAACTGGTTTTGGCTACTGGTGGTTCGCCACGGAAGTTGCCCGTGCAAGGTTTCATGGTGTTGGAAAATATCTTTTCTCTGCGAACCGTTCACGACACAAAGAAGATTGTCGATGCCATTGGTGACAAAGGTAAAAAGATCGTCGTCGTTGGCAGTAGCTTCATTGGCATGGAGGTGGCTAATGCAACGGCGGCGGACAACGACGTCACCGTGGTTGGTCAGGAAAGTGTCCCATTAGAGAGGGTAATGGGTAAGGAGGTGGGTACTGGACTGCAAAAGGGGTTGGAAAACAAAGGCGTCAAATTCCATATGTCGGCAGTCGTAGACAGGGCTGAGCCATCCAGTTCGAGCCCATTCAGGGTGGGGTCGGTGTATTTAAAGGACGGCAGAAAGCTGGAAGCTGACCTAGTGGTGTTGGGGGTGGGCGTGGCACCATCAACAGGATATCTCAAAGAAAATAGGGCAATTCGACTAGAGGATGACGGGTCCTTGAAGACGGACGAGAACTTCCTCGTGGCTGGGTTAAAGGATGTGTACGCGATCGGAGATATTGCTTCGTATCCTTACCACGGACCAGGCGGTCAAGGCAACCACACGCGGATCGAACATTGGAACGTGGCGCAGAATCAGGGGCGAGCGGTAGCGCACCATATCGTCAACCCGTCACTCAAGCCAAATTTCTTCGTACCGGTTTTTTGGAGCGCTCTGACAGGACAGTTACGATATTGCGGTAACTCGATGCACGGTTGGGACGAGCTTGTGTTACAAGGTGATCCGAACGAGGGCAGGTTCGTGGCATATTACTGCAAGGGCGAGACGGTAGTAGCGGTGGCCAGTATGGGCCTAGATCCAGCCATGGCCAAGGCGGCAGAGCTTATCAAAATGGGCGCCATGCCTTCCAAGACGAAATTTAAAGGCGGATTAGATATTCTAACTATTCCGCTACCCGCCTAGGGACACAGACCTGGCCGGGCTAGCTTATGTGTCCGAATTAATAGCAATGTCAAGTTTGAGGCGGTGGCACAAGAAACGTGGAGCATGAGATTCAGAAGCTGAGGATTATAATACACACCTCAGGAGAGAAATGAACGTGACTTTTGTATTTACATACGCTTTAGTAGGTACTCACAGTGTATAAGCTAATTTCTCCGAGATGTTGTTATAAGGTACCTAGTTCAGGAGGTAGGTAATCTGTATAGTCGAAGGCGTCTTTTACTGGTTTATTTTGAGAGATGTTATACATGAATGTTATAAGCACGTAAGTTATTTTGTACGAAATAGTACCTCAAGCCTACGTACATGTAATGTAATACCTACATATCCGTACATGTAGTACATATGTATGTATGTATAAAGTGCATCAAAAGTTGCCTTAGATCAATGCAGGTGGGTGCAAGGATCTCATGTTGCGAGGCACTGATTTAACGGTTGTGCGTCATAGGTAACGAAACAATTACTGCTAGTGTACCTTTATATATACGCTGTAGATTAGTTCTACTTGATATATATGTAACTATACACTTAGAGTTTCTAGGCACTTTAGTTGAATATACATTGATATATAATACTTATCAAGTACATGGATCAATCTGTATGTACCTACATAATATTGACGGTGTTAATGATGTATAAGTGTAGGTATTTACTGATTACTACATACGTACGGAGTACCTCGTAGATTACGGAGTGTTGCCAAGCTGAACTGGGTGCATGTGGATAGAAAACGCGGTAACATTACCCCACCCATTTAGGTAGTACATAGTATGATTTTCGTTACCAACCTCTTGGTATACAGTATGGATGCTTACCTAGGAACGTACTGTGTTCGACCCTTTATAAACATACATAATACACTATATAAAACTGGATGGTTGAAGGTATAATATTATTCCTATAAGTACCACCTAAGTAGGTATATAAAAATTACTTACCTATATAAGTAAATTTGGATGCCAAATATTAGATTATTTACGAAGTAATTATATGTAGTTATACTAGATGAAATATAAAATGATACTTCAAAAAGAGCAGTTTTCACTATGGATATAAAAAGCATACATATCTTGATATACTACATAATATTATTTAATTATTTATGAGAATTACTATTTCAATAGTATTGCATTTCAATAGTACTCCACTTAAATGCGACACTCTTCCCTGATTGGTTAAACCTTTTTCAACCATTTTATCATCATATAAATCATTACTTACCGTTTCAATTCTAATTATAATCACTCGTTCTTGTTTAAATCAATGATATTATCTTCGTTCATATCGTCGATATTAAGAAAATCGTCGGAATCGTCAAAGCTGTTATAGCCTGTTGACGTTCCAAGATACGTTTGACTGTATCATGAGTTAACTTATCTACTTTTTAACCTCCTCCAGCTCGTTGGCTACGTCTCGAGAGCCGCCTTCACCTTGTCCTTGCCCTCTATAACCACTAGCCGATCCAGACTGCCCCCTTATCGGCCCAGCGCCTCGTGAGCGTAACGAACGCGTAAACCTCCTCATCAGGGTGGTAGGCTCGGGCATACGCTGTTTCAGACTAGAGTAGATAGATGTATATTAAGAGAGGAGAGAGAATGGCAGAGAGCCATTCTCTCGTATCTCTTATACGTACGTAATAAATACTGTCTTGCTGCGCAAGGCAAGAACTATCCGTATCTACCACAGGGCCTCCTTCAGGAGGATCTATTATATTTATCTTAAAGGCGTATTTAAATGGGAGTTATGAAAGATTAAAAATTGAGGTTATGAAATGAAAAGGTAAGGCAGTTGAATAGCCTTATTAAGCCGAGAAAGTTCTGACCAATCAAGGAAGAGTGTCGCATTTAAGTGGAGTACTATTGAAATGCAATACTATTGAAATAGTAATTCTCTTATTTATGTACCTTGAAGAAATAGAACCCCCCTGTTTAATACATCAAATATACACAATATCCCCACATGATCTATACCTACATACATATGTACCAAATACGTACCCTTAGTAAGATACGGATAACTTAAAGTCATCCCGACGTCTCTCACACCACATAATTGATGTACATGTATGATCTTAACTTTCAATTCTATTTTTTTAAACCTACCAACCTATCTACGACCCAACCTTTAACCTCTTCTCTTTCTCTTCTTCTTCTCCTTTTCCTTTTCCTTTTATTTCTTTCCTTTTTTCTATGGCGTTGTTATGTACCTATATCCATTCCCTTTCTCTTTATATATATTCATTCCTTTTCCTCCAAGCTCCAATCCTCACTTCTCTTGTCTTATTAGAGAACTGGATGTACGTACATACTCAAGAGAAACATAACGAACAGTCTCAAGACCCTTCTACTCTCTTTTACGGCTAGATGCGCTGGACGGCGCATCTCGTTGACTTGCGCTCCACTCTCCCAGTCCACTGCCTCCCTTGGCGGAACATCAGCAAAAGAGAACATATTTGCCCCTTAACCTCGCGGTTTTCATATCCAGTATATCCAGTATAATCCAGTATAATCCAGCATGCTGATCGCTTGGTCGTACACGCGTAACGAAGTGATCTTTAATCACCACCATGGCTGCTGATCCTTTCCAATCCACTGCGGTCGTTGCTGGCGCCCACGATGATGATGGTTCTTCCGTCACAGCCCACGAGCCAGGCTCTATAAGATGTTGTTGTGGCTCGGTGGGGTGCATATTTCTAAGACATAACTGTGCCGTCCTCGCTAGCGTCGAGAAAGACGTTCACACGGCCGCGCGGATGGGTCAGGTACGTTTTCTCTCTGATTATGGATTCTACGTAAAGCGTACCGTTCCCAAGGCCTCTCCTGTTAAAACAGACGAGTCAAGTTTCCAGAGTTCCTTTCTACCATATTATACCATATTCTATTCCAACTTATTTGCCCACCCTCTTTACATTTTTTCTTCTCCCTCTTTACGTAGCATCATCTCGGGGAATGTGCTTCTGCGTCTTTGTTCTATCTTCCTCGCCCTTCGTTTCCAATCCGCATTCCAACACACCTTCGTAAAAACACTCCCTACATAACCATGGGAATATTAGAATCTCTAACTTTCGCGTTGCAGGCCCTGCTTGCGCGCCATGAAGCCTACATGGCTGATGCAGAGCGGGATCGTACTGAGCTCACTACCCGGATTGAGCAGTTGGAAGTCGATAACAAGGAGCTGGCAGCCAGGAACGCCAATGTGATCGCGGAAAATAGGCATCTACTAGATCAGCTCGAAGTGCTAAATACTGCTATTGTCGATTCTGAAGGCCGCATTACCTCCCTGGAGGCAACTCTTCTTTCGTCGCACCAGACTATTCGTCGACTAGAGGGTGAAACGGCGCGTGCTGCCGCCTTAGAGCGTCAAATCCTGGCTTTGGAACAGGAACAGGCCGAGTTACACAGTCATATCCTCTCCTCTCGTGAAGAGGCGCGATCCGCCGTGTCGAGGTGGAAGAGGGCCGAACGTGGCATCAATGATTTGCAAGAGCAGCTCGAGAAAATGGAGAAAGAGGCGAGGGAAGAGAGGGAACATCATGTTGAGATGATGAGCCGAATAGAGAAGCAGCGCGAGATGGAGAAGGAGTTAAACACGGCTGCTGGCCGGCTGAAAGGGGCTGCTGCCGTTAAATCTTTAGATCGTGATGTGAGCAGAAACAGCGTGGTCGTATCGCATTTCGTGCGTGACCTACTTCAAGATAACGCTAATCTTCAGTACGGCATCGCCGAGCTACGAGAGATGCTTATAAATTCAAACGATGAGATACAGGCCCTCCAGGAACAGCTCATGTATCATCAACCTCTAACAATTGGCCAGACAACTACAGTTGCGTCAACGTTAAGGGCGGAACTTGAGTCAGGCGGGCTCGAGACAGGGGCGTCTGAAAGGATGCTACCTGATACAGCTCAGGCATTTCATAGCCACCATCATTACCACATGCCGAAAGCAAAGCAGGAAACAAGAAACTCGCGGAAGAAACGTCAAGGACTAACACCAGGAATGTTTGCACCGCCCCCAACTTTACTTCCAAGTACCCCCCCAAATAGTTCAATACGGCCACAGTCTGGTCTACATTCACACAAGGACTCCCCCCTTTCCAACTGCTGGTCTCCACACTCGGAATCGGAACAGCCGTCTGATTTTGCATCCTCACCAGCACCAAGCTCACCCCAGTCAAACCGTCGAGATTCGCTATTCGACCGTACGATAGACTCGTTCTCTGGCTCGCCCACGACCAGTATTGATCCGATGTCGCCTACGTCGCGCTTCTCTCATCAGAAGCAACTATCGAGCATATCTTCACGAAATTTTCAACCTTCTGCAGCGAATTCAACTCTTGTTCATCTGAATCTCTCGCACGCCCAGCCAATTGTAGAAGAGTCTAATGACAGAGACCAATATCTAGACCTATCTCTAATTACTGACGAATCCATCGTGGATAACGCGGCGGTCGAAGAACAGACCTCGATCAACCATATGCTTTCTGTCACCGATAATGCGGATGGCCCCCGAACGTCACTAGTTTGCCCACGAAGGACTCTATCTCATGAGTCAATCGTATCACTCTCCGGCGGTCTTGATATTCATACATTGAAATCTCAGCCAAGCCAACTCATGATCCGCCAGATTGGATTTGCTTCTTCTCTTACTAGCAGCAGCGATGTTACAGCACAACCCATGCTGTCGCGCGACAATGCAAAGCGGAGTAGTGTAATGCTACGCGAAAGCTACTCTCCTTCACCAGCTGGAATCTTACATATCGTTTCTAGCTTATCTATGCGAAAATTCGGACCGACGAATCTGGGTAGATGGGTCAGTTGGCGGCCGTGGGGTGGTGGCAATGTAGGCGGCAATTCCATCACAAGCAGCATGTCTACACAAACCAGCAAAGAGAACTGCCAGAAGGCATTTGGTCGGCTTCCGGGTGTTAATCAGCCTGGTGTAGTACCGGGATTCTCTGAATACATGGCCGCAACACGGCGGAAGGCACCGCACATCAAAATCCAGCCTGATAGCATAGATCGTGATGCGTTAAAGGGGGGCTTGGGCACGTAACGAGATAGGCGTCTAAACGGTTCGTCTAGATCACTCTTCTACCCTTGGATTCGATAACACCAAGGATTAGGATTCAACAACTCTGTATGTGAAAGTTATCTGTGTGGATTGGCACCGTTGTCAACAATTTGACTATCTAGATCTCGAGTTTACGGTGTCTATCTACCTACACACTAACATCCGGGCCTACATATCCATACATGCAACGCCCAATAATTCGTGAACCTTTTTATTGGTTATTTATTTTTCTTTTCCTGGGTGAAGATGTAGTTGTAGCTTTATTTGATTATTGGACATAAGGCAGCAGGATATAACTGATACCCTTCAAAATAGCTAGCTTGCTAGCTCTTGGCTTAAGCCGGTGCTTTCTTTTGTCTATAGTTCTTGGATATATTTGATGGTTGAAATAACAAACACGGATGCGCTGCTTATTCCTCCGGTATGAGTTGGGAACATTTTGATCGACACATAAGCTATAGAAGTAGGAAGGGTAAGGGAATTAGGGGAAAGGAGGCACGGATAGATCGTACCTAATTTTACGTCTACACTTTGTACTACTAGTCTATAACATACCTATACCTACATATATACCTCCGTACATATATACATACCTCTTGACTACCTTGGACATGATGGTATGCACCTACATTTATTATATGATAAGTACTTATATACTACTTCAATTATGAGGTTTTCTGTTGGTATTTAGGATACTAAAAGGTACCTAGGTAGATTAGATGATTACATACGATGTATAAAGATAGAAATAAAAAAAAAACACTGGTGCGTAGGAAGGCAGCTACCGTTGATGATTCTAAATCTGTTTAACAGACACAACAAGATATCTCATCTTAGTATCAATACAGAGTCAGGCGGACCCTGGTGCACGGAGAAATATAGATACGAATAGCATACCAGCAAGGAATTTGGCCGCAATCTTCCCATATGATCCAGATTAATATGTATAAATGTAAACTCCCCTTATTTCCGCTCTTTCCATAACAACGATGATACAAGGCAAGCGACTCTGCTTGGTATGACTCAATATAATCAGAATATTAGAATGGCTAAGCGGGGGATGCGAATCCTGTACTCTTCCTCTACCGTAATCATACTATATATTTAGTGGATAATAAAACGACGAATTTATACCTTATGCAGCAATGATGAATAGCTCTTGATGAGGCAAGAATAGAGAAGACACTTCAGTCACTGTTTCTATGTTAGCGGCTCTGATCTTCATAAGCATTACATTGGTAGGGAAAATATAAGCTGGCACATACTAAATCTCCTTAGGCGCTAATAAATCAGCTTGGTATAGCCAATGATTATCCTTTTCCTCGGCTTCGAGCCAATCGTAAGGGAACTGCACCAGTGTTCCCTGTATCATATTGCATAGCTCTTCCGCTTCGTCGCGGCTAAGAACATCGTACGGAAAGACGGGTCCGCGCCGACTACCTTTAGTAGTGGCTCGCCGGCGACGTCTTGTTGAGTTGTGGTTGTAGGGGTTGGCGGTACTACTGGATTCAGGTGCCGATTTCTCGTAGGAAGAGAACGTCGCCCTTCGGTCCCGCCTCTCACTCTGCGGATCCAGGTGCGCGGTATCAGCCTGGCTGTCGTACGGTGGAAAGGGTATGCTCCCCGAAGGCTGTACTGGCGAATGTGCTTCGAGGGATGCGTGGGTACGGACCTTCTCGGTATCGAGACCGAGATCAAGCTTTTCCTTTTCTAAAGAACGGCCCCCTTCGGGATGTTGCCCCTTTTCATTTAAAGAGCATGCGCCTTCGTCAGAAACTACGACTTTGGGATTGCTCTCGCTGCGCTGGCCGACATGACACTTTTCAGAGTTGTCCGAAGCTCCTTGCGCCGCGGTGGATATTGGGACACCTGCTGTGCCGCTAACATGGCTTGTTTGAGGATTGATATCGAACTCGTCATTCCTTTGGCCTGCCATACTCTCTTTAAATCGGCGTGCGTAGTCTTCAAATTCATTATAATCCTTCCACGTCGACACGTCGCTATCGGGCATACATCGAAAGACCTGACGATACAACTTTGTGTTATTTGATGCGACCCGTATCCAAATATCATCCCAAAACACAGGACTGACCGGGTCACGCATACAATCCTTATCGACGCTAGCTGGCACGATATCAACGGGTAGAGGATTTAAGGGCTCGTGTATAGGCTTTCCTAAATCATCTAGACGCATCGGCGAAACGCTTATATCTGTATCGTCTACAACGGGGTGTGAAGGAAGCTGCACATGATGCGGTAATTGAGATTGTCCTAGAGATTCCTGAGGTGGTTCATCGTACCCTTCGCCCAGGTTACGCTGAGACGAAGCTCTGGATGGTGCTCTGGATGGTGCTTCGGGGTGTGACTTGGCGGTCTTGATATCCACTCCGTTATGACGGGAGTGGCCGTTCCTATGGACAAGGACTTCGTGCCCATCAATGACGACAGAATCACTCCCGAGATCAATCCCTTTAGCTTGTGCTGCCTTCCAATTATCTGGACCGTAGCCTTCGACATCTCTCTCGTGTTTCTCGTTCCCATGTATACGAAGGTCGCGCTCTGGTGACCTGCGTCTCAAATTCGATGAAGCAGAATGCGAGGACGAGGAAGAATCGTAGCCAAGATCACCTCCCGTGGCAGCATCGTGGTTAAAGCTTGCTGCACGATGAGAGAGGTTTGGGCCCGCGTGCTCGGAATTCTTTGCGGGCGGGCTTTCACCACTCTCCCCGTAGATATGGCCCATCTCAGCTTCAAAGCGAGCTTCCGCGCTAAGCTCTACTTGCCTCTCATCCTCTGTTATCTCATCTACGTCCAGTCCGAGGTGTTCCCTCATCAATCGCATTCGAAGAGTGTGGGCGAACCGGCCCACTCGATAGGTCTCACCTGCCATTGTCGACCACATCATGTCCGCGTCTCGGACGATGGCAGCTACTTCTGAATCACGGTTGCCTAGCATGGACCGTTCGTTGATATTAGCCGATCCAATAAGGGCGACACGGTCGTCCACGATGATCGTCTTGGCATGGATGTAAAGCTGCTCAGTCACAAGCTGATTATGGGTGCCGATCCGGCCCCATTGCCTTAGACTGAAGAACTGGATATAATCTTCTGGTTCTATGCCCACTGCTTGTAAGCGCCCAAAGATCGAGTTCGGGCCTCTGCATATACTCCGATACTGGAATTGCATGATTAAACGCACGCTGCTCCCTTCAGCCTGGTCCACCGTATTTTGAAAGCCGGGCATGAGAGGGATTAAGATGCAGCACCGCCATTGCTCATCTTTCTCATGAGCTCTGATGATGCGTTCAACAAGGGCGTCACCGATGCGGTTCACCACCCTCGTATTCATTGTCTCGGTACTTGTGATGAAGAATTGATTCTCCATATAAACGAAATGCTCGGACTCTTCGATGAGTTTCACATACGCCGATTGGATACTGTGTTCCCTCAGATCTTTTGGATAGCCTAGAGACCAGTCACCTGCCGAGCGCAGGATTTGAACTTCGCATGTTCCAGATAGGCCAAGTGTCTCGAGGTCCGCTGTATTGGCATCCGGAGGGGGTAATAAGAAGGGGGTAGGCCGGGTAGGCTTGCGTTCACGTCGAAGATAGTTCCACCGCTGCACAAAATGTCGAGTGAGATCACGCGCCGGCTGGCCGACAACTTGCATCGCGATATCATGCCACGGCATCCTCGGGACCTTGCTCCTATCGTACATCTCCTCGTACGGCTCGTTGAGCTTGAAGAAATCTAGGACACGAGGGTTCGAATAATCCTTGCCGGGGAACAGCTGGCAGTGTTCTGCATCCCGTGGACTATTGCCGTCCGGCTCCATGCCTGTCGGTCGATCGTCTGTGATCGGATGCTGTGGATTATCCCAGCGGCCAAAGCAAAGATCGATCCCTCCAAGAAAGGCGACATCGTGGTCTACTATACAGACCTTCTCGTGGTGGGCGTAAAAGAACTGATTCTTCTTCAACTGATTCGGTGATCTTAAGACCAGGATATTGTCGTGGAGGTTCAGAAGTGAGAACTTTGTGTATTCCGAGTCTATCGGTATGGCTTGCTCCACGTTCCTATAGATAATAATGAACACCTTCACACCTTCTCTGGCTTTTCTCTGGAGTAGGCGATCTAGTCGCCACTTTTGGCTGATACAGGCTGGCCGTCGCATATACAGCTCGGGGCTCAACCACCAATCGTGAATATAGATAACATCTTGAGCCATGCTTATGGCGCGCGAAACATTCCACATGTAGTCTCTCCCGTCTACGAGCCATTGGGCAAATGCTGCCTTCCTCACAGGCGCAAAACTATCAAATCGGTGTCGCTCATGCCACTGCGTCTGCTTCAACATATCGACAACCGATTCTTCGAACTGACGCAGCACAGTCTGATTGCGGGAGAATAGCTTGATCTTCCGGTCTGCAGAGTATAATTTCAGGGTGTGATGCTTCCCACGAGACTCCTCGTCGGTGAAGTGATCGCCATCGTTGCCCGCCCCCTTTTCTGTCTCTACCTTCAACTTGGCTCCAAACTGTTTTAGTTTGTTCTTCTTGGATACGACGCGAAAGTGAGGATCTACAAGGTAAACGTCATATATGTTCATGGTTGCTGGAGATTCGACGACGGCGATATAGTTCTGACGCACGAGAAACCATTTGCGAGAGTGCCGTGCTATGACCTTTTGCGGACTAAGTACCCGTCTAAAGTCAATGCCTTTAGTAGACTGAATATGCAAGTAGCACTCCTTTCCATGAAAGCTACCTTCGGCTGCCAGTCGCACGCCTAGAGCGGAGAGCTCTAAGAATTTGCAGAGGCGGTTACTATCAGCACGGAACATGAGCCAGTGAACCATCTCCTGCAAATACTTCTCAAGGGTCTTCCTCTGTCTCTCGATATACTTCTTCTTCAGAGCAGCCGAGTTTTGGACGCTTGCGAGCGACGTCTCGCCATTATCACCCAAACCTGACGATTGCCGGCGCGGTAGAAATGTGTTAATCCGTGACCTCTTCCTATGAGGGTTTGGTCGCCTATCGTTGTCACTAGCCGTACCCTCGGCGGCTGTTCCCTCGCCCGCGGTCCCCTCCGCTACAGTCTCATCAGCTCTGGTCCCAGGCGGTCTCTCCTCTTCGTCGGACTCCTCCAGGTCCTGGTAAGTCCGTAAGTAGGGGAATGCTTTTCTTGGAAATCGAGGCTGCTTTGGGCGGTTCCGTTGGTTCGTCGTCGCTTGGAGCGTTATGTCATTCTTGAGAGAGAGCCTATATTTCCAATGAATATTCCAGATTTCTCTTACACTACGAGTGACAGTCCACCTCATACGGCTTAGTCCGCTGCCGTATTCCAACTCAATCGTGAATATAGTGTGTCGCTCACTCGTGCTGTCTTCCGGGCGGCTATCGATGACCCGTAGGTTGAGCTGCTCGAGAAGGACAGGTATACGCTTGTTGCCATGCTCATCTCTCTGGAGCATGCTAGCAAGAATGACCACGGCTGGGGTTACAGCCCGCAGCTCAGCCATGAGTTCGGCGGACTTGTAGAAATCAAATTGGTCCGTCCTCCTCTTCCCCCCTAGCATTCGCAACGTGTGTTTCACTTGCTTCCACCTCTGCACACCGAAAGTTGCAGCTCGATCAGCACCCAGGAACGGCCGTCTCGGTGTTGCCAACCAATCACCATCTGATGCTCCACCCGCGCCAAACATCTCAGAAATACGACGGCGGTGACCAGGTGTACGAGGCTGGGGCGTCTCGCCATCATCAACGCCGGAATTGCCAGTCCGTTGAGAGCCAATCCACGAACTCCCGCGCGTCCATGCGGGTCTTCGACCGACTAAATGGTCGCGACCCTCTCCCTCGGACAGTCCACCACGGTGTTCGGCAGTCTCGGGCATAGTTGAGCGTCTAGCCATCGTGATCAGACGGTTTGGTCTAGGGGAGTCGAGATCATCGGTAGGCGGAGGGGAGCCGGTGGCAGTAAACACGTCCAATTGCTTCAACCGGCGCCGCATCCTCTTCCTCTTACCCTTGGGTACATCCCTTTCACGGCCTTCGTCAGCGCTCGCCTCAACGTCAGCATCACTCCCCTCCTCCTCATCTAAGGTATCAGGGACACGATAAGTTCTACCAACAACGGGGGAGGTGGTGGTTGAGTGAGGCGCGGATTCAGAGGCTCCAGGAGATCTAGGTAGTTGGATGTTTCCGGAGCTACCTAGTGTCGACCTCAACCTGGAAATCCACCTCTCGCCGCGAGACCTGTTGTCCATATCCTCATCCCATGACTCATGTCTAGCAGATGGCCGTGGAGGATCAAGTAAAGTGTCGGCATGGGCAAACTGCACACTGCGTCGTCCAGGCGATGTAGGTTCTCCCTGTATGCTTACATCCCAACCCGATACTTGTACCTCTGAATTCCTCAAGGGTGATGGTGACCGTACCGACATCGGCTGATTTGTCAAGGCAGGTGTAAGGCTGTTTGGAGGAGAAAGAGGATTGTGAGGCTGCCATCCATTCATGTAATCGGTGGGCAACTCTGAATCTGATTTTGTAGTAGGGTGGATAGGCGTGGTGTCAGAGGGTAATAGGTCTTGATCCGACACGGCGTTGCCTAGAGATCGAGATACCGGAGTTAGTTGGATGGTGAGGCTTGTTTGTCGTGGGGGGGAGTTACGAGGATTTCTTGTTATCGGCGAAACTAAATCATCGCGGTCTGGGATGGACATGTTCCTTGCTGTGTAAGTTATTCAAGGTTGTTGCGTGTTTCTGTATGTGTGTGTGTGTGTGTGTGTGTGTGTGTGTGTGTGTGTGTGTGTGTAACTGAAAGCAAGAATCACTTCCGAAGGCCGTGAGACTTTTCATAAGAACCTAGTTGTCTGCCATATAACTTTTCTCTTCAGTTTATAACTTCGTCCGTCATCTTCACTGGTTATCAAGGAAAGTAAAGGACGAGGTTAGTGTGGATAGGAGAGCAAATAAGTACATAGTATAATGAAATAAAAGGGAACATTATGTAGTTAATTATTCGATTGGTAAATAAGAGGTACATACCTGTACTATGAGGATAAGAGTACATGTAGTTATTAAATATATGGGGTAAATTAGGTAATTGTTTAATTACTTATGTATGCATGTACCTTACCTATGTACCTACATACATGGTACATCTACAGCCTACAATGCACTTAATCTACATACATATGTACATATGTAGGTACTTGTGTCATACCTACCTTATATACATGTACTTATGTACACCATATAGTATAACCGGGTCTAGAGAAAAGTCCAGGCAGTTATTAAAAAGTACTTACGTTGTAGGCAATAGTCAGTACGTTAGTTGAGAGGTAAGATGAAGGATAGGATTCAGGTTGTTAAGTCAAATAAGCATTGGTCGTTCTTGAGAAATACAGCTACGGTAATTTACAAATAAAAGCCATTGGCCCGGGTATCATTGTAAAACGTGCAACCAGAATTCTCATTATGATCACCTCATTTTACCGATACCAAACCGTAATAAACACCTGATTTAAAGTCCGTGGACCTAATCATGAACTTGGGTCAACTCTATTCTCCTCGACTTCGATAGTTGCCCATCTTCTCAATAGAACTCATGATGCCACTCCGCATACCCATGCCACTACCAGGGCGCGGGATCCCACCCTGAGGTCCACCGTGTTTGCTTCGTTCATCAACAGTACCACCGATCTTTCTTTCTGCTGGCTTCTTCACGGACCCAGGAACCCTTAGTCCCGACGTCCGATTCCCGGCACCACCACGGAAAGTCTCCGATCCTACTTGCAGGGGCTTTGTGAGAGCTGGTCGTGCTGGTCGTGCTGGTGTCTCCTCCGCCTGGGCAAAGCTCTGCATCGACATCATCTCTTCTGCCAGCATGACAAGCTCACCCTTCTCGATACGCTCTTTCTCTAGGAGTCGGCGTAGTTCGCCATTATCAACTGTTATACTCCTCACAACAGCCTCGAGTTTCTCAACCTCGGCACTCAATTCCTTAATGTGAGCCGAGTCCTTCACAGCCTGGGCCTTGCGTTCCTCGTCGGCGAGGGTCTGATCGGGATCGGCCTTCGTCACCGTAATATCTCGGCCGCCAAGTTTTAATTTATCATTTTCTTCCATGAGGTCCTGAACTCTAGATTCCAGCCCACGGACCTTCTTCTCCCAACGGTTCTCGTAGCTCTTTTTCAAGGCGGTTACCTTCGTCTCATGCTTGCTCTTGTATAACGCATGTAATTCGCGAGCAACGCGCTCTACCGCGATTTCGACCTCCCGAGACCCTGGATTCTTAGCCTTCCCGGGAGACTTATTGTTACCATACTCCGACCCGACACGCATGCCGGCCATCTTACTCTCAGCTTCTTGAGCCATGATCTCGGCTGCCTCTCGTCGCTTTTCGCTTTCCTCTAGCTTAGATTCGATTTCTTCGCGCTCTCGCTGGCCGATAACTATTTCCTCCTTAACTTTACGAAGCACAGCCTCCATCTCTCTACCGCGGCGCTCCCAATTCTGGTTTTCCTCAGCCAGTGCTGCCTTGATAGCCTTTGTTTCGCGTAGCTGCTCCATACTTTCTCCCGCCCGCTTTTCCGCATCGCTAATTGCCGCTTTGAGGGAGGAGACCTCGGCTTCTTTACCACTCAGAGAAGCTCTCAGGCTACTGATCTCGGAGAGAAGGCCGGATTTGAGCGACTCAAGCTCCCTGGGTGTAACGCTAGGGATGCTTCGGGGTGTGGGGAGAGGGGGTATATCGAAGTCAAGCAGATTAGATTGAAGACGATGAGGCGTCGCATCAATCGGGGTCTTTAGCGATCTGTCAGAAGGATGGGTTCGGACTGGTGTCTGTTGGTCATGTCTTGATGAAAATCCACTGATCTGCTCGGTGAAATCCAGAAGATTAATCGTACTTCCAGACTCACGTATGACGGAAGGCTTCGGAGTTCCAGTAGGTGATAGCTCGGGTCGAGTCCGTACAGCAGTGGGAGTAGTGCCGGTGTTAGCAAACTTAGTAGGGCTATGTCCAATCCTTGCAAACATGGTCATGTTCGGCACAGCGGAGAAAGTGCTAAAAGTGCTGACCATAGTATCATCTGGGCCCGCAGCCTCCCCATCAACTGCCGAGTCGGACATAGATACGGACGAAACATCGGCTTCAGTATCTTGACAGTGATCCATCATAGTATCTTCGTCTTCAAATATCTTGATGGCGTTTGCTAGTCCCTCGTTTTGCCGTAGCGCCTCCTCAATGGTAATTGTTTGCTCGTGATCTTGTTCTAGAGATCTCTGGATTTGTGGTGGGGGAGGTGGGCTGTTGTTGATTTTGACAGGAAACCGCTTCTCCGGTGATATCCTTCTCGGACTCTTGGCCGGCAGGGTCTGCCTCACAGGCGATCGTAACTCAGGCTCTCCACGTTCATCTTTCGTAGTTAGGATCTTTAAAGGTGAAAGCTCAGTACCAGACAGGATCCTGGAGTGGCGTGACTTGGAGGGAGAAACATTCTCTTGATTATGACTGACGTTGTCTTTCTCTTCATCCGCCGGAGGGGCAAATGGGGATTCCGACGCGTCACAATCAGATATGCGACCAGAGCTCATATTTTCTCCGTGAGAGTTAATGTCGATTAGATGTATTGGCTGAAGAGGTAGTGCACAATTTAGCAAACCACAATTAGAAGAGAGTGGCAAGGCCATGCAGGATAAAAAAAGGCTATACGTAAGCTTTCAATGTCTTCCCGAGGGCAGTAAGACGATGAAAGAAAATTGAACATGAAAAGAAATCGGAAGATGTGCGCGGCAAAAGTTTTGTTGATGATGCAATTGAATATGTTTGGGAGATTTACCACAAATAATTAACGGGGAAAGTATTATTCGAAATTGGTGCTTTGTTCTTTGTGTTGACGTAGTAACGACGTAGCACAGAATTGTTTATGGTTGATAAGACTTATCAATTAGTTCATAGTATGGTATGGATAACGCTTGTAAAAATGCCCGAGTTCACGAGGGTTATTGTCTCTGGAGATTTTTTTACTAAGGCGGAGATATCGGATTACTTAAATAGGTAATTTTTGAAACGGAAATTTCACTTAAGTTTTACATATATATAATAAATGAAAAATATATGATTTATTAATGAAAAATTTTCTATATTTTAAATTAAATATTTTTATTTTTATAAAAAATTAATATAAAAAAGAAAAAATGAAATAAAATAAAGTTTTAATATAAATTAAAAATAAAAAAAAATTATTTTATATTTTTATATTTTTTATTTATTTTTATTTTTATTTATTTTTATTTATTTTTATTTATTTTTATTTATTTTTATTTTTATTTATTTTTATTTATTTTTATTTATTTTTATTTATTTTTATTTATTTTTATTTATTTTTATTTATTTTTATTTATTTTTATTTATTTTTATTTATTTTTATTTATTTTTATATTTTTAAATAATTTAATTTAATAATATTTTATAAGTTTATATATAAAATATTATTAATTTAATACGGGTTTATAAAAATATAACGTAATTATATATAAAATTATATATAATATTTAAAAAAGAATTTTAAAAAGTTTTTTTTTATTATTTTTTAATTTTTATTAAATTTTTATTTTTTTATATAACGGTATTATATTTAAAGCAAACCTGGCCGCGTAATATGGGTTCGTCAAATTTCCCGCGCAGTATGCCAAAAAACAACGTTAAAAAATGCATATATATACTCAAATATCTCTTAATTCCACGTTATCTTTAATCAATTATTCTGGCACCAAAACATCTCCAAACCATATATAAATATGAATATTTTAAAGCCCTTAATTAACTCTATAAGATAGCTTATTTGTATCAGAATGCAACGCCGGGGTGATATGTTATTAAAGGAGAAAGACGATACGGAAAAGGTGATTCCAAGATATATAGCCGTAGCGTGACAATTTATACCGCATTTGGATTAGTTCTTCATTTTTGTCATATTGCGCGGCATATTTAACGAACCTATATTGCGCGGCCAGGTTTGCTTTATATTTATAACGTGGTAAATAATAATAAATATATATATATATTAACACGGTTATATAAAATAAAATAAATATTTAAATAAATTATAAAAATGAAAAAAATAAAAACTTTTTAAATATTTTTTTCTTTTTAAAAAAAGATTATATATAATTATATATACGGTTACGTTATATATATATAAATGTAAAAAATTATATTTATAATATAATAATATTAAATAAAAATATTATATTATATTAAAATATAAAATTAAACTTTATAAATTAAACATTTAATTATTTTTTTTTAATTTTATTTTTTATTTTTTTTTAAACTCTTTATTTATAAAAAACTTTTACTTTTTTTTTATATAAAAAATATAAAACTTTTTTAAATTATTTTACATTTTTTTACATTTTTTAATAATTTAATTTAACACCGTTTTATAATAAATTTATATTATATATATTAAATGTAAAAATAAAATTTAAATATTTTATATAAAATTAATATAAATTTATAAAAATATAATATAATTATATATAATTATATATAAATTAATATAAATTTATATATATATAAAATAATTATATATATAATTTTTAAAAAAAAGAATTTTTAAAATATTTTTTTTTCTTCTTTTTAATTTATTTAAATTTTTTCTTTTTTATATAACCGTGTTATATATATATATAAAATAATGTTAAATTAAATTAATAAAAAAATAAAAAAATATAAAATAATTTAAAAAACTTTTATTTTTTATATAAAAATATAAAACTTTTTTAAAAATAAAAATAAATAAATAATTAAAAATTTAATTTATAAATTTTAATTTTAAATTTTAATATAATATAATAATTTTATTTATTATTATTATATTATAAATATAAAATTTTATAATAAAATTATATATAATTTTTTTTAAAGTTTCTTTTTAATTATTTTTTTAATTTATATTAAACTTTTATTTTTTTATATAACCGTATTAAAAACGTATAAACCACCTCGTTATATTAATTATATTAATAAATATATTATTTTTAAAATGTTATTTTTATTAAAAAAACATATATAAAAATATAAAAAATTATATATATATTTTTAATTTTTTAAAAATTTTCTTTTATATTTTATTTATTTTATTAAAA